>CM028136.1:517920000-518297500 GCA_016271365.2 Neoceratodus forsteri | reverse complement strand
GTCCAGTTGTTGTGAGATAATGCATGGTCATGTGGTGTATTTCATCCAATCAAGAGATGGCATTTTTTACTGGTATTTCTCGCACATTTTATAAATATACATGTGTGTATTATAGAAACGCAGTAGCACCCCTATAGTTGGTTTGAGTAGGGTGTTTAATCCCTAACTTTGCACCTTATTAACTTCACTCGTGTTCATCGGAATTGCACTAAATTTTGCATGCGTTGTCTGGGGTCAAGGTCTCTTGACTTGGAAAGTCTGTGATGGTTGAATGTCCAGATTCTGAGACCCGGATAGGGTAAAAAGAGGAAAAATCCAGGGGTTTTCTACTGTTTTTTGCTCTCATCTACCACCCAGACAGTTTGTAATTTTGTTTTGAAATGTTCACATTTTTCCGCCATCCGAATCGCCTTCTTTGCAGTTCGATCCAATTTGTCATCTAAATCCTAGCTAGATGCCAGCGCCCAACGAAATCGGTGAAGAAAACAGGCAATTGCCTTTCAGAGATACCAACTTGACAGACTCCTAGAGGCCTACCAAAAAGCTCCATGAGAGGTGCCTCCAGCGCCAGCAGCCCGGGAACGCCACAGGCCGAGGGGAACCAGACTCATACCCCCGAGATGGACCAGGCGACTTCATCCACGAACACTGAAGGCTATCGCGCTTTGTAGAGACTTAAGGAGCTAAAATATGATTTGGGGACATGGATGGAGGCTGGTTTCAAAAACGTTACCACGCAAATCCAGCACCTCCAACAAAACAGTAAATTCAGTATCTGAGACTGTTGAAGGGTATGAGACTAGGCTGGGGGAATTAGAGGCATGGGTGAGCGCTCAGGAAGACAGCATGCAAAGCTCCCAATCTGACATACAAAAATCTCTCTGGGAGATTGAAAATTTAAAACAAAGTATAGATGACCACGAGAATAGGGAGCGCTACTGTAATGTGCGAGTGGTCAGACTCCCAGAGAGGCTAGAAGGTAGAGACTGCTCCTCCTTTTTTAAAAAGTGGCTACGAAACACCCTGGAGATCCCCCCGAAGTATCACTGGAAATCCAGCGAGTGCACAGATCCCCGGGTGCTAAACCCACTCCCAATTAAAGGCCTAGGCATGTCATCATTAAATTCCTTCATTTTACCAACCGTTAAATTGTGTTGGAAAAGGCAAGGAAGACGGGTCAAATAATGGTGCGACACTCACGGATCAGCCTCTTCCCTGATTATTTGTGGCAGCTCCAGAACCAACGCAGGGTGTTTGCTGAAGTAAAGAAAAAGCTACACAACCTGGGATGCCAATTTGCCCTGATATATCCAGCATGAGTGATCATTAGGCTACAAGGAGGGAAAGGCTAGATCCTTCACAAGTCCAGATGCAGCCATGGAGTGTGTCGGAACTTGAGAGAGCCCGTGGGCAGCAAAACCAGAACTAGAAGAAACTGAGCTACACATGCAATGATCAAAATAAAAAAAAAAAAAAAAAGTACTGTGGCTGGGTTGCGGACTGATTGGGATGTAGGGTGGGGGGGCGCATGCACAGTGGGCCAGACCGTAACTCCTACTCTGGGTCTATAATGGCTGGTTTGGCAAGGGCTCCATTCTCCGCTCACTCCCACAGACTCTGCGCAGTGAGCTCTACAAAAACGCGATCCAGTAAGTACCTCCAATGCTTATTTCAGTGGAGTACTGAATCTGGCTAGATGTGGGACAGAGGCCATGGAACTTGCATCCGAGACTTTTGAGCGGACTCGGCAGAGACCCAGCAACTTGTTTTCAGCTAGTGAGCTGGTCTGGCTAGATCGAACTGTGATGTTCAGGACTAAAGTGTTTTAAGTCTAGAAATTTAATTTGCTGGAGGCATGTTTATTTTAAACTTCTCATTTTTTCTTTTCAGAGTTCTGGGAGGGTCGTGGCTCCTTCTGGGGACTGGTGTCTCGGAGGCCTCAGGTTCTGCAAAGTGTCCGTCTGAGCAGTGCCGACTAAACTGAAATTAGCATTTAACAGAGGTCGGTGTTCTCTGGTTATTTTTGTTGGAGTAGCCGACTTTCTGGGGGCTGAGACGAGGGCCCAGTACTATTTATGAGCAGGCGCAATCAGAATGGAGCATGACCTGCATCTGTCTGGCCTTCTTTATTTTCTCTTAAATATGGCAGGCTCTGCGGGGGGCTCTTGGGGCCCTGCCGCCTTGGTTGGGGCACCCATTATTGGAGTATATGAAGGGATGGTGTGATATTAGATAAGAGGACAATTCTGGGTTTAATGGTGGATCGAGCGCCGATCCATGCAAAGTAGCGGGTGCATAACCTAAATGAAGGGGCTGGGGGAGCTTGTTGGGCTGTTCTAGGTTTTGCTGGGGGAGAAGGGGTGGATATAGGGGTTACATTATGTGCGCTTTTTGTGAAAGGTTTTTCATTCCTGTTGGGATGTTTGTTAAATTGTTCAAGGATCTATCGGGGGTACACGTTGGGGAATTTAAACAGTTGAAAAAAATATTTCGAGAACATATCTATATGTAGGTGGAAAGTTTCTGGGGATTGAGACTATGCTATTATTTTACTTTGGCAAAATATCATGAGCACACTCAAGCTGGTAACATGGAATGTAAATGGTCTTAGACATGTAGTAAAGAGGAAAAGGTCTGGGTCAGTATCAAAAAAAAAAAAATAAAAATGGGGGCATTGTTTTCCTCCAGGAAATGCACTCTACAGCAGAGGAGACCACAAAACTGGCATCATTTTGGGGTGGTACCCTCTTGACGGCTCCCTTCACGTCAAGGGCCAGGGGGTACAGATTTGGATAAGGCAGGGTATACCCCACAAAGTTCTGGTTTGTGCAGACCCCCAGAGGAGATAACTTATAGTGGAGGTGGATATGGGAGGCACCAAATACACCTTGATATCTGTATATGGCCTGAACTTTGACTCTCCCGACTTCTTTACACACTTAGGTGTAGCTTTGGCCTCACTGTCAGATAACTTGATAATCATAGTGGACTTTAATACTTATTGGGACCCTGCTCTAGATCATTCGGGACAGAGATCCAGACCTCGCCATGAGTACTGCTGCCCTTCGATTTTGCTGAGGAAGAGCCCCATTAGAGGCATGAACAGTGTCACCTGCATACAAGAGAGTACTCCTTTTCTCCTCCACCCACCAGGTATATACCAGGCTTGACTATATCCTCATCCCAAAGATGTGGGCCAGGCTTCTGGAAGAGGCCAGCTATGGGCCAATAATAGTGTCGGATCATACTCCTCTGCAGGCCACATTGCAGTTTCGGCAGAACTGAGGCCCAGTCGGAATGGACCCTTCTCTGCTTTTTGATGAGGGATTCATCACCCAAGTTAGAGAACATTAGGGGATACCTAAAACCATAACAACCCAGAACATACCAGTGTTCACAACACATGGGAAGTCCTAAAGGCACATGTCCGTGGGGAGGCAATCTCCTACTCTTCTTTTATTAAAAAGAAATTGGATAAGGAGGAGAAGGAGTTGGAGAAACAGATTAAGGAATTGGAAGGGGAATCGATGGGAAAAATATGTCCCCAGAAAGTACAAAAACTCAAGGCCATGAAATGCTCCCTCAATTTATATACCAACCATAGGATAGAGAGAAACCTTCTTTTAACTAACGCAGGAGCCTGTTTTGACTGGGATAAGGCAGGTAAATGGCTGGTGGGCTTGGTGAAAAGTAAAAGAGCTGAGAGGACTGTTTTGGGGTTGGAAAGAGAAGGGGGGGGGATATCACCTACGATCAACTCCAGATAAATGCTACATTTAAAGAATTTTACTCAAAACTGCATGCCTCTGAATTCCTAGAGGATGGGGATCCAGAGGGCTTTCTCCAAGACATTGTGTTGCCAACAGTAGGTGAGGATGACAGGGAGGTCCTGGACTCCCCTGTTTCCTGTGAGGAACTGAGACAAGCAGTTTGGAAGGGGAGGAGAGGAAAAGCACCGGGCCCAGATGGGATACCCCTGGAGTTTTATAGAACAGTTTGGGAGGAGATCAGTCCCTTCATGCTCCAGATGGTGCACTCGGCCTTCCAAGGGAGATCACTGCCTTCCTCAGTGTGCATGGCCACTATAGTTGTGCTTCCTAAGCCTGGAAAGGACCCTCTTAATGTGGGTCTTACACCACATCACTCCTGAATTCCGACTAACATTTTGGCTAAGCTTTTAGCTCTGAGAATGGAGAGACTCTTCCTAAGGTGATTAATTCAGACCAGGAGGGTTTGTCAGGGTAGACAGGCTAAATAAAACATAAGGAGGACGGTTAATATTATTCACAGGTGGACTCGGGGACGGACCGGGGAGGACTTTTAGCTTTAGATGCTGAAAAGGCATTTGATAGGGTGGAGTGGCCTTTTATGTTTACAGTTCTTAAAAAGTATGGGTTGGGAGATGCAATGTCTAAGTGGATCCGAATACTTTACACCTCTCCTCAAGCCCAAATTCTAACTAACTCCACCCTATGGGCTCCCTTCCACCTTATGCATGGTACAAGACAAGGCTGCCCGGTTTCCCTGCTTCTACACGTTCTGACTATAGAGGCCCTGGCTGAAACAATTCGATACTGTGAGGCAATTCAGGGTTATGGGGGAGCTGGCAAAACTAATGTCATATCTCTATTTGCAGATGATATACTTTTGTTTTTGAGGGATCCTGCGGCCGCTTTGCCTAGTCTGACTAGTATTTTTGACACTTATGTCCAATTTTGGGTCATAAAATAAATGGGGGTAAATGTGAATGGATGCCCCTGGGAGGAAATAAACTGCCCATTCGACTTAACCAATGTCTTATGCCCCTCTCTCTCAAGAAATCAAATATCTGGGAATTTACCTGCCGATGAAGCTTTCCAGCATTGCAGATATTAACATGCGTAGGGTGGTGACCAAGATTAAGGAGGATTGCAATAACTGGAAGGCCTCACTCTGACCCTGTTGGGTAGGGTGAACCTATAAAGATGAGTATTCTCCACAGTTTCTGTATTCCTTCCAGACAATTCTGGTCTACATACCTAACAGGTATATTAAGGCTCTGGAGGGTGCTATTACCCAATTGCTGTGGAAGGGGAAGAGGCCCAAGATCAGAAAGGCAATACTGTGGGAACATGTTTCCCTTGGGGGCCTGGGTCTCCCTAATGTTAAATACTATTAGCTGGCATCCCAGTTAGTGCATATACAGGATCTGCTGGGGGACAGGGAGACCCTCCCGGCATGGGTAGGGCTAGAGTCTAGATCCACTATACCATTGTACTATGATGTTCTGGTGGGTGGCCTGGTGGAAGACTCGTGTGGTAAGCCTGGGCATCCCTGTACCAGGGCAACATGGAGGGCTTGGTGAATGATTCACAAGTTATTACAACATAGGACTGGGTTATCCCCAGATAACCCCTTACAGTGTGGCAGCAGGAGGGGAGAGGGTGTCTCGGAGGGTACTGGTTCACTGGAGTTGGAAGGGGCTTTACTTTCTGGAACAGATGATCGAAGATGGGCAGGTTTTGGATTTCTCAATATTAAAGCTGAGATTTAATCTCAGCCCTCCTCCTAGTTTTCTTATTTTATCCTTAGAAAAGAATAGAGCCAGATGGAGGATGTGAGGTCAGGAGGCTATGGTTGTTCTCCTGAGGAGACTTCTTAAGGAGGCACTGACCCCACTTTTAAACCCCTGTCTCGGTTTGGTTGCTGGTGGGAGCGCTACGGATCAGCTGGACAGATTAAGAAAAGAGTGGAGGAGGATGTGTTCCCAGACTCCCTCACTGGGGATTGGTCACTGATTCTTAAGAAGTCCTTAAAATGCTCGGTGAATAACAGACTAAGGCCCTGTCCACACTGCACCACTTACAGTCTGTAACAGTTCCAAACTGTTATAGACCGGAACCGCTAGTGTGTCCACACTGCCGGCAAACAGTCTCTGTAATGGTTTGGAACTGTTATAGCCCGTCCACATTGTGGGTGCCGTGTAACCATTACGGCTGCACCCTATCCCACAGTGCAGTTCGTGCTGCACTGGGGGAATGCTGGAGCTACACGTTCACATGTCCACACTATGGCTGGTAACGTTACTAGGGCACAACCGTTTTCATAACCGTTGTTCAAACCACCTCATAAGTGGTTTCAACAACGGTTACGAAAACACCTTCTGTAACGTTACAGGTGTAAACGCAAACTGTTGCTGTAACGGTTTGAGCCCTCTGTAACGTTACAGAGGCATAGTGTGGACAGGGCCTAAGAGCCATCCAACATAATGTGTTAATGAGGGTGTATTTCACCCCTGCCCTGGTGCATTGAAGTGACCTGTCAGTCACTGACCTATGTCAAAAATGTAAAATCCATGCTGGAACCTTCTTCCATTTAATGTGGGAGTGCCACAAAGTTTACGCCTATTGGAGAGAAGTCTTGTCACTCCTGACACTTATTCTAGGGGAACCTCTAACAATGGATCTGGTCAAAGTATTGCTGGGTCTTCGAGTGGGGAGGCAGCAAAGTGGACAGGTTGGGAGCTATTCACTCTTGAGTTTGGGACTGGTGTTGGGAATGCGCCAGTTAGCCTTTTACTGGAGGCTCTCGAGCACCCCCCCCTCCAAATCGCTGCTTGGTAAAGGATCTCATTGATTGCATGAAATTAGAGAGAACCCAGTACAGAATAAGAAACCAAGAATGTAAATTTCGAGAGATGGGACCCAGTTAATAGGCGGTGCAGTTCTCCTGGTTCCCGGTTTTGATGGACATCGTTCAGCTGTCCCCTCTCTCTGCACACTCTGGGGCTATATGAAGGTGGAAGAGGACCTATATGGCTTCTGGTCAACTCTTTGTCGGTCCCTCCTTGGTCCTTGGCTGGTTCCTGCTGTAGTGTAGTAGGAGACCCATGATATTCCCGTACAATGTCATATCACTGAATAACCCTCAACCCAGGATTTTGCAAGGTGGCCAGACTAATGTAACATCTGTCACACTGAGTGGGGGGCAGGGGTTAAGTAGGGACCATGTCTAATGACCATTAATTACTTGCATAATTCACATTTTAATTGTATTATGAGTTACTTTATATAGTCTTAGTTTATGCATAAGCTGTTATTTGTCTCACCCGGACACCTTGTGTATTGCTGCTAGAAGATCTCTACACTCCCACTTTAGTGGGAGTAGTGTTCCGAATCTTGGACGATATAAAGTTTAAAAAAAAAAAAAAAAAAAAAAAAAAATGTTCAGGAGAGAAGGGCTTGCTCTAGAATGGTAACTTTTATTGGTTTGGTGAAAAATATTAACACATTCCCGGGTTAAAAGGATTTGAAATTTTGGTTCTGAGCATTTGCAGTTGGGTCTTTCAGATAGATGTTTGATAAGAATTTTCGGCTCACAACAAGAGTCTTCTTTTATGAGCTGAGATTCATCTTTCCAATGTGGCACAGGACCCAAGGCAGCATGGATTCACAGCAGGAAGGTCATGTCGGACGAATCTAATTGATTTCTTTGACTGGGTGACCAAAGTAGTAGACCAGGGAGGGCCTGTGGACATGGTCTACCTAGACTTTAGCAAGGCATTTGACACAGTCTCACACAAAAGATTAATAAACAAATTAGCCAGCCTGGGAATGGGTCCTAGGGTGATAGCCTGGAAACATTGGCTGACAACAGGACACAGAAGGTAACATTAAACTGAGTCCACGCTGAAGAAATGGGGGTTACTAGTGGGGTACCGTGAGGGTTCAGTACTGGTCCGTTCTTTTAATGTCTTTAAGTGACATTGCAGAGGGACTGAAGGAAAAGTGTGCCTATTTGCAGACGACAAAGATCTACAACAGGGTTGATACACAAGGGGAGGTGGAAAGGATGAGAGGGACTTGACAAGGTTGGAGTAATGGTCAGAAGTATGGCAACTTAGATTCAGTGCAAGGAAGTGCACCAGGGGAAGAGTACATAATGGGGGGTAGTAACAACAACAAAAATGGAAAGGGACCTTCGGTAGTCATATCAGATGACCTAAAGGTTAGCAAGCAGTGTAAGAAGGCTGTAGGGATGGCTGTGGGGATACTAAGATGTATAGGGAGAGGTGTCACCAGTAGAAAACAAGAAGTTATTATCCCTTTGTACAGACAGTTGGTGAGACCCCATCTGGAGTACTGCATGCAGTTCTGGAGACCCCTATCTCC
Source organism: Neoceratodus forsteri (assembly GCA_016271365.2). NCBI lineage: Eukaryota > Metazoa > Chordata > Ceratodontiformes > Ceratodontidae > Neoceratodus > Neoceratodus forsteri. The sequence continues at coordinate 518,289,350 of CM028136.1, read as the reverse complement.
ACAAGGACATAGACAGGATGGAGGCAGTCCAGAGGAGGGCAACTAAAATGGTGCAGGGTCTGCAACAGAAGCCATACGAAGAGAGACTAAAGGAGCTTAATATGTATACCCTTGAGGAAAGGAGGGAGGGGGGACATGATAGAAACTTTCAAGTACTTCAAGGGAATCAACAAAGTCCAAGAGGGTAGCATCTTTAGAAAGAGATATGCAAGAACAAGGGAACACAATTTAAAGTTGGGGGGTGGCGCAGGGAAATGTGAGGAAGTATTTTTTCACAGAGAGGGTGGTGGACACATGGAACGGCCTTCCTGAGGAGGTCATGGGGTCAAAAACAGTGGGTGAATTCAAGAATGCATGGGACAGATATAAGGCAATTCTTGTGGGGGTAGGAAGTAGGCTGTTGGTTAACTAGGTTCTGCAGCTTTTCCAGTAAGTAGGTAGGGAAATGGGCAGACCAGGCGGACCAAGCGGTCCTTATCTGCCGACAAAGTCTGTTTCTATGTTTCCTGAGCTGAAATTCTTCCTTCATATGGCCACCATCTTGTTTTTGGTTTTCACAAAAAAAAAGTTGACGTAAAAATTATGAACTTTCAAAAATCAGTCAACTAAACCTAAGTAAACTGAACTTGTTTAGTTAGATTCTGGTGGTGGTGTGTTTTTTTTTTTTTTTTTTTTTTTTTTTTTGTTTTTTTTTTTTTTTAAATATGCCCGAAAGCATCGTTTCTGTCCACCCAAAAATCCTGGGTGCCCAGTTTAGCGAGAGATTCACCCGCCTTCTCAGTATAAGAACAGTGGGGATTTATTGAATTATGAAGCCACAGCTGAGTCGTGCTACTGGCTTCAGTTGCATTTTGAAAATTTCCCCTGCCCTTGTTTATGAGGCGGGGTCATAAGAAGGCCATGTTGAACATTTGGGGTAAAAATATAAAAAAAAACCTATGAGCATACATTGACATCTTGACACACATGCTCATAACTTTGGTAATTTTAATGTTTTCACCCCAAATGTTCAGCATAATCAGTTGTTTTCACACCACCTCATGAACATGATGCCTGTTATTTTTGAAATCCTGGTCAAAACATGTTTTTTCACTTGTGGCACAAAATGACATTTCAGTCGGGATTTGAGAATTGCCACCTACTGGGTTAATGAGATGGAGTCATAACATGAGTATGTTGAAAATCTGCAGCCAAAATATTGAAATGCAACAAAATTATGAGCATACTTTGAAATGAGCATACGTTGAAGTTTCAAAACTGAATTGAAGACCTATTTGACCTGGCTTCTTCTGATGAAGACTAATATTGACTGTCATTCTTTTTAGTAACCTGTTGGTTGTACTCTTTTTTTTTTATATTTATGGTTTTATATATTGTATAATGTATGGAAGTTATTGATTGATGTGAGATGTTTTGTATGTACAGGCACCTTGAACTACGGAAAGGTGCCTTTTTATAAATAAACTTGATTGATTTAAATTTTTCTACGTTTGCTCATAGGTTTGGTAAATTTTGACCCCTGATTTTCAACATAGTCATTTTTTCACACCACCTCATGAACATGGTGGCTGTCATTTTTCAAACCCTGGCCATAATGTGTTTTCACAACTGTTGCTTGAAATTGTTTTGGCAGGGATTTGAAAATTTGTATCTACCAGGTTCATGAGGTTGGGTCATAACAAGTCTATGTTGAAAATTTGATGTGAAACATTGTAAAATAATTGTTATGAGTAAACATTAAAATATTTTAGGTGCTTCTGCAACCTTATGGATTCTACATTTGACACAGGGCCCTTTGGGCCCTGCACACCTGCATCTGTAGCCGCACAGAAGCGCAGGGCCCATTCCACAGCCAGATGGACTCCTTACTTGGTGTAGGGCCCAGGCTCTGCGTATCTGCATCTGTAGCCTCATGGACGCGCAGGGCCCTGTGCTTCTGTAGCTAGAGGGACTCTTTACTTGGCATGGAAGTGTAGGTCTCGGCGCTTTTGTGGGCAGACAAATCAGTTGGGACCTGCGTGAACATGGATATGATTCCACTGTTAATTCACTAGTTAGGGTTCAGCTTGATGCACAAAAGTAGGAAAATGTGGTGTTTGGGTTTGGATAGTGATAAATAGCAAGACAAAGTGTTATCTTGACCCAACAAAGCAAGATATTACCTTAAAATGTATGGCACGTCACAGTGACCCAACATAGCAAGATATTACCTTGAAAAGTAGGATATGTCACAGTGTATAATGAACCAGAGTGCAGCTTTCACAGTTCTGATGACATCACAGTAGCCACATATAGTACTGAAGCCAGCAGTTGAAATCGAACAGAAACAGTTATATCTTCATACAAAGAGCACATTTGAAAGGTATAACTAGTAGGAAATGTGGCTTGGCAGCTGATTGAACAAGATGTATGCTAGCAGAACTCTGTGAGCAATGTCACCATTTATAGTTTAACCCTGCTTCTTTTCTGAGTTTTGGCCCGCTTCTTGTGGATTGGAAGAACTGGTGTGCCTTTTTCCTATTTGGAGAAAGCTGCTTTGAAAATCATGGTTAAACAAGCCAGCCCAGTGGCGTGGAGGACTGAGGCGCTAGATGCCTTCTCTTCCTTCCACGCTGGCAACCCAAGTTCAGCAATGAGCCTGAGCCACTGCAGGTCAGCCGGGGGAGGGAGGGTAGGAGCTGGACTGAGCTGCGGCAAGGCAGCTCTCCCTTCCTGGGGAGGGATATGGGCTTCCCTGGCTCTTGGATGCTACCAGGTGGAGGCTAGGTGGCAGCCGAGCCAAAAGGAGCCAGACATTAGGACGGGTGAGAGGAAGGGGCCATCACCAGAGCCACTGGGCGCATGTCACCTCCACGCTAACATTGTTCTGGGCCCCTGGAATAAATGGGTGGAGGGGAGAAAATGGGACACTGGGGCAGGTTCACTAAGCCCTGAGAACAGGGTGGATTGAGATCCTCTGCAGGAGGACCACAGCTTGCCTGCCCCAGAGCTCTGACGGTAAAAATCTATATAGAAAACAAAAACATGGTAAAACCAAAGCAGTCACAGAAAGGGAAAGTTCCCAGATCAGCGGCTGAAGATGACGGAGAGTCATTAGTGAGTTGGGACTTGGAGCTGATGTTGAGCACTGTGCTCAAAGTGGTAGAAGATTTTTATAGAACAGAGACAGATAAGGAAATGGATTCATACAACACTAGGATAACTGGTAGAAACAAAACTTGATGTGGTGGCCAACAATGCTAAAACGGCTGTGGATTTAGTGAACAAGAACTCGGTTGCTGTCTGAGGGCTAGTCCAGGAGAACAAGCTCCTTCAGCTTAGACCTAAAGTAAGTGGAGAACGATATGCACAGTAGTAATGTGTGCTTCTTGTGAATACAAGAGGAATTGAAAGGTTCGGACCCATTGGTGTTAATGGTGAAGCTGTTCCAGGATTTACTGGAGATGAAAGTGCAGGACTTGGTTTGGCCTACCGGATCATGTTTGAATGCCAGTTGAGTACTACAGATCTGCCCAGAACTCTCATAGAGGTGATAACATGCCCTAAAGTGAGAGGTAGTATACGGACAGCTTCTAAAAAGAAAGGACAATTGACTCTTGCAGGTGGTAGCCAAATATTTTGTTTCCCTGTCTTTAGCTACTCCACAAGACTGTGCCGGTGTAGCTTTGATACAGTCAGAGTGGGGTTACGTGAACCGTGGAAGCTCATTTAAACCCCAGGAATCCTCACTTTTATGTAAGAGATGCAATCATTCCCCTGGAACGAGCTGCACCGGAGCTTTAAGAATTTATGCTAATGGTGGAATTTAAAACAAAATTCTAACTCTTCTGTGTGGTCATGCTCACCATAGCACTCTATTCTCAGATTTATTCCTGCCTGAAGAAAACAGTCACCCCAAATTCTTCTCCACACTTCTGGATGGTTTTGGTTTATTTTACTGAGCACGGGTGGGTCAGAAGTTGGTCAACTGGGTGGCAAACTGGTTGTGGCCAGAAAACAAGTGGTGGTAAACGGTATTCAGTCAGAAGAGATGCAAGTCACAAGTGAGGTACCTCAGGGATCAGTCCTGGGGCCAGTCCTCTTCAATATCTTCATCAGTGACATTGCAGATGGACTGGAAGGTAAGGTTTGTCTGTTTGCAGATGACACCAAGATCTGCAACAGAGTAGATGATCCAGATGGGGTGGGCAGAATGAGAAGAGATCTGGATAAACTAGCAAAATGGTCGGAAGAGTGGCAACTGAGTTTAATGCAAAGAAGTGCAAGATAGGCACATAGGGAAGAGAACCCTGAATCCACCTATAGGCTGGGAGGGAGTTGCTGGCAGTCACAAGGGAAGAAAGAGACTTTGGCATCATCACCACTGATGACCTGAAATCATTCAAGCAGACCAGTAAAGCAGTAGGTAAGGCTAGGGGGATGTTAGGGTGCATTAGTAGGGGTATCATAAGTCAGAAGGAGGAGGTAATAATCCCTCTTTACAAGACACTGGCTAGGCCCCATCTGGAGTACTGCGTGCAGTACTGAGGCCACACCTTCACAAGAATATTAACCAAACTGAAGGCAGTCCGAGATGGCAACCAAATGGTGCAGGGACTGCATCAGAAAACACATGAGGACAGATTAACGGAGCTCAATATTTATACCCTAGAGCAAAGGAGAGAGAGAGGTGATGATATAATCGAAACATTCAAACACCTTAAGGGCATTAACAAGTTGAAAGAGTCTAACATGTTTCAATATAAGAAAAATAGCAGGACAAGAGGACACAGCATGAGATTAGAGGGAGGCCGATTAAGGGGTAATGTGAGGAAGTTATTTTTCACAGAAAGGGTGTTGGATGCATGGAACAGCCTACCTCAGGAAGTGGTGGATATGAATACAGTGCAGGGCTTCACACAGGCATGAGATAGGCATAAGGGAGCAATACAGATGAGTATGAATAGATAGGCCATTGACGGAGCCAAGGCCGATGGCACACTTATAAGGTAGAAAAAGAAATGGGCAGACTGGATGGGCCTTGCAGTCCTTATCTGCGTCAACTTCTATGTTTCTATTTCATAGTGTTAAAAATGTTTACTTCTCGATACTATGCATTAGTTAGGGTATCATTTATTGTGTAAGTTTCATTTTTTTCTCTTAGCCCTGATCTGTTCCCAGGAATCGGAGGATGACATTTTTGGTGCGACTTCTGCTCTTAGAGAACCACTCTCCCCCAACCTTTCTCACTTTTAAAGCAAATAAAAACAACTTTTACTAAAACCCTCTTTGTAGTATTACTTTAGATTGTTCTTGGGTCCTTTTTTCAGAAACAGAGATGAGAATTGGCTAAGAAACCTCCGGAAACGTATTTAACTTGTGGTTTTAACTTTTGAGAAACTGAACCACATTTTCGTCTTTAATGCCCCTTTTAACATTTGTTGATTTTTTAATATAATTATGATTTTGCTGTTGTGAACCGCAGACATCTTCCCAGGGTCATCAGTATTTGGCATGACTGACAGACCCAAAAAACACAGGACTTAGTTTTTAAAAAATTAGTTTTTCCAACTCCTGGCAGAGGCAGGCTGACACAAGTTTTGTGTAAAGTGCCTGGGTCCAGATCATGATTTTAAGCTTTTCCCTAAAAGGCAAAAGAAAAGGGCTTAAAAAAAAAAAAAGGTAGAAGATATTATGGCTTCTCAGTCTGCCTCCATTTCACCTAAAGGCTCAGAGGAGAGTCCAGCATTAGTTTTACCATTGAGCCAAAATAAACAAAATGTGTACCAGAGGACAGCTATGTGTGCGAGTATGTGTGTTTACTAGGTAGTTGTCACAGCTTCTGTGTATAAAATGGCCTGCCATTTTCAATTAACCCCACAAAACAGATGTCGGCCTCTTTTTTTTTTTTTTTTTTTAAACTAGAGTTTTAATGGCATCAATAAATACCCTTGGTGAGGAATTGCATAGCAAAGACATGAGAGTGCAGCCGGGAGTGCAGACTCCTCACATAGCATAGGATGCAGTACTCTTAACACAGGAATAGTAGTTGTAAAGAGGGCTATTAAAGTGCCTTTTTATCTAGAGAAATTAATGTGGAAATGACTTCCCTCTCTCTCTTCTCCCAAGACCGGGGTATAGACCTAAACTTAATGGTCTTCCATAGAGACAGAAAGGCGCTTACACGCAGTCTTAGCGGAATAAGCGTTACAGAAGGACCCTACCAGTCCATCCCATGCTGTCTAAACGCTTTTTGTTCCATTGTAAAATGAACGTCCGCCTGAACCGCATTCCCTGGCGTCGGTGGTTTGTCCCCAAGCATGCCGTTGCAGCGGGCAGTGTAAAGCGCCCATTCTGGCTCAAGACCTCCAGCTCTTCAGTTATTGCGTCACGGCCACTGTTCTACCCGGCAAGGAGTACTGCACTGATATGGAGGGCTGGGCGATGTTGTGGTGGAACAGGAGCTAGTCTAATCAGGACGTGAAGTGCAACAGGCTGTATTGGAGCCGGACAGGTAACGCTGGTTTCGGTACAGTAGTGCGTGTGTAAAAGCGCCTAGAGTGGCTTTGAAAACTCCTGTAAAATCCCTTCTCTAAAGTGGTTTCTGAGTTTCATGTAATCAGTCTGTGACAATCTGTATTTCCCAAGGCCACACTCAAACAGGTGAGAGGAAGTTACACAGATCAGTTGAGAAAATTGCTCTTGGTTTCTGTAGAGAATAAACTGTGGTCCAGACAGGAGCTAGAACCTGGAGCTAGAAGGCAGCATGGCAGGGGCAGGACCAGAAAGCAGCTCTGGGCGGGGGGGTAGAAGAAGCAGGAGCAGATCTGCTGGAGAGGGACCCAACACGGACGACAGAGTGGATAACAACCTGGGAACAGTCAAGGGACAGGAGAGACATGCAACAGAATGGGGGCACAGCAGCAGGGGATGAGGAGTAAATTGCACTCACTGAGAGCAGCTAACCAGGCCTCGGGCAGTGGCATATTGTAACTAATACCAGACTAGGATCCCATTGAAAAGAGGCTGCATCTCAGCAAGTTTTTCTTTTAATGATTTACATTGCAAAGAATAAACCGAAGTCAAGAATTCATTTAAAGGTGCATCTGTTCATTTCAGGAGTCTTTGATTTGGTGTTATGAATTACTTGTATTTCCAACTCATTCCCAACCAGAGGTCTGTGCCTTAGAGTTCCTTGATATGTATGATAACACAAGGTTTCCTGCTGTCACCCTATATCTTTTTGTGTTTGTTTAAATAATGTAATGTCGGGGACTGACTTCGCTGCCAGGGCAGGCAGGGAGAAGCACTCCAGGGCCATGTCGTACCCTGGTGTCATCACCTCTGCTGCGGCAGCACCTGGGAGCAGCACTGCTCACTAGCTTTCGTCTTCACTCAAGGGTGACGTACTCATTCAAGGGATTGATTAGTAGTGTGTCTTACTACCAGGTCCAGGGTGCATGTTGCTGTTTTCCTGTCCTTGTTTTGGGATCCGGTTTCATATATGTATTCTTTTCTGTAGGCATCCCTAAAACATGGATTTGCTGTTATCTGCAGTAGTTTATTTTAAAATTGCATATTGTCCCCAGATATTGTCTTACATGCAGTTGTGTTTTATTCCTGGTTTTACTGGAAGCTTTGTGTGACCAGGTGTATATGAATTAAGCAGTAATTCCCAACTGGGTGTGTGTCATGCTGGGATAACGTCACTCCTCGGGTGGTGGGGGCAGAGTGCATCCAATACCGGAGGTGTGACGTTATCCTAGCATGACACACGCCCTGTCGGACATTATTGCTATTATACAATGGCTTGTTATACAGAATAAAAAACATAATTTTAAAAGTTTTTGTTGGTGTGGAAAAATATTTTTGTTTCTTAAGAGAAAGAACAAGTGTACAAGTGCAAGGAATCCAAAGCAGTGAGTCAGGAGGCTCATAGTGCTGAGACTGGACCCATGGTTGGTTCCGGGGGTTGGTTCCTCACTTGAAGGTAAAAGGAGGTTTGGAGGCTAACTGACTCCTTGCTTTTGCATTAAAGGGTCATTTCTAAAATGTGTAGCGAGCATGGGTACAACTTTTTACAGAGTGTACCACCACTGGGACAGAGTGCCAAGCTGTGGTAACAGCACATTTGAGAAGCATGGGGTTGTTTTTTATCCCTACCTGGACGACTAGCTAGTTTTGGGGAAAAATAAAGCAGGAAGCAAAGTCCTTCCTATTGCTGACACAAGACAGATTGGAGGACCTAGGCTACCTCATAAATCTTCAGAAGTCCCAGACAGAACCAGTTTAGGTTGTGGATGTTATAGGTGCAGAACTGGATAGCTTGCAAAGGAAGGCATTCCTCCCTCAAGCAAGAGTAGCAAATTTGATTTCAACTGCAGAATTCTTCAAGGCAGGTCAGCCAAGACCTGCAAGGGATTTTCTGCATTTACTCGGGCACCTGGCCTTGTCCACTGCAGTGGTACCAGGGGCCAGGTTCCATATGAGAGACGAGGGGATCATTGGTCTCAGATGTGGGGATCCACTGTCCATACTGGTGCTGGTCACAAAATCTTTGCTGAAGGAAAGAAATTCCTCTTGTGGTTGCATTCTTTCTTACACCATTCCAGTGCCCTTAGCAGTCACCTATGGCTATACTCACAGCTGATGCCTCCCTCCCTCCCTCCTAGGCTGAGGCGCCAACCTGGAGGACCTCACTGTAAGTGATACTTGGAGTACACACATACACTGTCTTGAGCACCAGGAGATGTATCTGGCAATGCAGGCTTTTTCCTCCCAGATCAGGGTTCAGTCTGTCTAGGTCAGAACAGACAATGCCTTAAATGATGAACTAGATATTCAAAACTGTGCACAGAAGTAATGAAGATCTGGAACCTAGCATACTCCCTGGCAGTTCAGCTTTCAGCAGTACCCTTGCTAGGGAAAGACAGTGTGCTGATAGATTCCCTGAGCAGAATCAGCCAGGAAAATCACAGATGGACCCTGAACCAGCAGGTGCTGGCATCTGTGTTCAGAAGGTGGGGTATTCTAGTTTATGTGATACTGTTTCACAAGTCTGCTTCAGTTTGTTTGGTGTTTTAAAAGTTCTATAAAATTTTTCAAAAATGTTTTTGGTAGCGTTTAGGTAGTTTCACAAGCTGCGCATCACGCTGGCTGGAAGCGGATCTGAGCAACAGCTAAAGTGGAGCGTGGATGCAGAGTTTAAATCTACATTCCAAATTCTTAAATTTGCATAGCTTCCATCTCTGGTGTATCCCTCATTCAAGATGACTGCATAAAGTATAAACATAGTGAGAGATTCCTTAAAAAGAAAAATATTGAGCAGATTTTTTTTCTTGTGGCCTAAAGTTAAACTGTTCCTTTTGTTCTAACTACTGCAGTGCCCTTCTGTGTGGTATCTTGAGGTGCTCAGTGACTTATCCTGTTGTGAAATTTCTACCCCATTTATGGTTCCTTGGCATCATGGTTATACTTACGTATGTACTGGTTGCATGAAAAAAGGGATAAAAATAAAGTTTAAAAAAAAGAAAGTAGAAGTAGTAAGCTGAAGTTCTATATATCAAATAGACAATGATCTGACTCAAAATGCATAGTTTATCATCAGTTGTTGCGGAAACAGGACTTCCATAACTCACTCATGGCTCCACTACTTGTGAGTTATGGTCCTACGGCCTCACACATGAAGATAATTTGCATAGGTTGAGTCAGCCCATTGTATATCCATATATAAATATATATAATCTATCAAGTGTGTGTATGTGTGTAGATAGGGGATATGATATGAAAGTTGACTACTTCATATTTATTCTTTCACGAGGCCAGTGATATCATGATATCTCACGAGTGGCGAAGACACGAGTGAGATATCTTGATGCCACTGGCCTTGAGTGAAGATAAATATGATATCTTCAGTCAGGCCATGTCATATTCTGTTTATACAATGTATGTTTTGCCCCTGAAACACAACCCACCACATATCTTCTCAATGCAATGGCCACATAAAGGTGATGGCCCTAGTAATACAACTCCCCTTACAGGAATGCTGGCAAAACAACAGATGTCATTTGTTGTTTAAAAATATTTCTGATGGAGCTTGCTATTTATAGTTATTTAAAAAAAAAAAAAAAATTATCTGGTTTATCCTGCCATGCCCCCAAACACAGCGCCCCACCCCCAAGACAACAAATGAGATAAGGTATTCAAATATCTGGTTGATCCTGTCAGTTTAAAGATATTTAAAAAAAATTATCTGGTTGATCTTGCCATTATTTTCCACAAAATTCATATTTTAAATGCTTATCTGGTTGATCCTGCCACTCTGAGCACTTTCACTTTCTGTGTAAATGTACCGAGGTCGAGCGCTATTCTCACTGATGAGCGCTGTATTCTCTGAGGTTTTCTAGTAGTTGGAAAAGTCCGAAAGCGCTGTGCTTTGTGCACAACAGTGTTGTTACTTCAGTGAGCAAAGCTGCGACACAGGCTGAGCGGTGGTTGCGGCTTTGGAACAGTAGAGAGCGCGGTGTCTGTTGCCCAACAGCGACGCTGGCGCTGTTCAAAGCATACGCTTCATTGACAGTGACTTTACTCACTGAACAACACTAAACTATATAAAACATAATTTCATGGAAAATAATGGCAGGATCAACCAGATAAGCATTTAAAATATGAATTTCGTCGAAAATAATGGCAGGATCAACCAGATAATTTCACAGATGATTGACAGCTGCATGGGGGGGGGTGTTGGGGTAGCGAGACAGCCGCGGGCAGTAGACAGCAGCAGGAAATAATTTCAGTTTCATTGTGATGACTTATAGGAACGTGGAGATAAATGTATGATGTATAGGAACATGAAGATAACAATGTTATCTTCACTGGCCAGCACAGATATTTTTTACACTGTGATTTATCCCTAAACATACATTGTATAAGTATGTGTGTGTGTGTGTGTGTGTGTGTGTGTGTGTGTGTGTGTGTGTGTATATAGTGTGTGTGTATATATATGTGTGTATGTAAAAAGATATGTGGGGGCACCTGTGGGATAAGCAAGTTATTTGTACAGTTGCCTATGACCTCGAGAACCTCACGGTGGCAAAGCCATGAGTGAGGGTTATAGTGGTCACTTACAGCTGTTCAAATAACTTGCTTATCTGGCCTCCTCCATATTTGATTCATGCAACAGGGTGGGAGCTTGAGTTTTTTTTTTTGTTTGTTTGTTTTTAAGGTTTTCTTTCTGTTTCTATTTTAAGGGAGTTTAGTTTTTTGTGGTGGAAAAAGTAGTCCTCTGGTTTTCAGCCGCCCCATTTCTATGGCGATTGCTGTGGACATAGCGCCATGACGTTTTGTTGACATTGCAGTGTTTGTGCTGATTGTTGAAGTCCAAGTGCCTAAGAAAAAATATTCAGGGAAACATGGTGGCTTGCTTTAGCGAGGGAGTAAGGGAGCCAGCGTGAGAGTGAGCTAGCAGGTGAGAGTGATTTTGAAAGAGTAGCTGCTGTGGTTACTGGAACTGTAAAAAGTGTTTTTTTTTTGTTTTGTTTTTTTATTTCTGTAAGTGTGGCTGTGAAAAAAGCGATGGACACGGAAGACGGAGCGAGGAGTGCTGGCCTTATGGAGTTCATGGAGAAGTCTCTGTTTTATTGAGAACAGGGGAAAAAAAGGTGCTGATTTGTAATATTCCCATCTTTGAATCTGTATTACATAATAGAGGAGTGGTGGATTAATTCACAGTGTTGATGACCAGGCAGCTGGGGGTAAGGGGGGCAGTGTGCAGTTTCAACTGGAAGTATGTCTCTGCGAGTGCTGTTTCAATGAAGTTGCTTCTGAGCAAGTAGTACCAGGGGAGGGGTTTGGTGTGCAAGTCACTGTGTGAATAATGGGGTATGATGTAATCACTGTGGTAATAACTTGAAGTTAGTCCCATAGTGGTTACATCATTATTCCATTAATTCAATTTGACACTTTAAGTTTCAAAATGCAGGAATCTTTGTTGATTTCACCGAGGCGTCACTTACTGGAGATCCATAACCTCAGGGGAGCCTCTTTTGCCGAGGCGCCACTTTAAAAGGAACTGCGTCATTTAATTTTTCCCACCCATCCATGCCATTTCCTCCTCCTTAAATCGCTCTATCCTCCATTAATCCTTATGGACCTATCCCATTGTGCCTGCAAACTGAATCAGATACTTTTGACGTTGTGCCTGCTGCTTTGAACTGATTCGCTGTATAATAACTTTGCCTTGGGACATTGTATTGCCTTTTGCTGCTCCTATTGCCATATTAATATACTGAAACCACACCTTCCTAGAGTGTAGCTGCTACTATCAGGGATTTGCACTCCTCCTGATTGTTTGTGATACTATGTGCCTGTGTACAATCTCACTAAAGTCATATGCCCTAAATATGCTAGGTCCTGCTGCCCACTTCTGCTTGCTGTGTTGTAGGCTAGATCCTGCTACCTAGTTCTAGTGTGCTGGGCTGTGAAGCATCTGGCCTACCTAGGTCCACCCACACTAAACTGTTGTACCATTGTTCTACTGCCTTGCTTATTAGAAACAGCTTAGCCTAACTCTTATTTCCAAGCTTCCTGTCCTAAACCTGGGAAGACTGGTGTTGACCTCTCTCTCTATCCATCAATTGACTTGTCTAACCCAGGGGTTTACTCAGGCAGCCATCCTACCAGTAAGCTTACCTTTCTGACTAAGCTTCGACCCTGACCCTATGCCATTGTACCTAGTTTTTCCACCTACTGAATACTGCCGATTCCCATCTTTAAAGGTACTAGCCCCTCCTTGCCACCTGCCTTCTCCTATCTCTTTGGGGGCATCTCCTGATCCTTCCTCTCCCAGGCCCGGACTCAATAAATTTTTTTTTAATTTAGTTTTTGTTGACCGGGTAAGTGCACTAGACAAATCCTGCCTATTTTCAGGCACGACCTGGGGGAGGGGGGATACAGATGAATGCAAACTGACCTTGAACCAGATTAAGCTGTTGGTGGTATTGTTAGTGAATGAGGGAAATTTGGCCAGGACACTGGGGAAATTCCCCTACTCTTTTCCAGAAGTGCCATGGGATCTTTAACATCCACCTAAACTACCACCAATCCAGGCAGATGGGACCTCGGTTTAATGTCTCATCCAAAAGACAAATGAAGAATGAAGTGCTTGGGACTCGTGGCAGCCTTTGCCTACATAGTGCTTATACTAGGGGCCGACCAGCTCTATTCATGGGGCTTCAATCCCTTGGATCCAGACAATTTCTCAGGTCACCTCTCTCCTGGATCCCCTGAACCTTGGGTGGGGGGCATCAGTGCGTTGCTGTTATCTATACATGGGTTAACCCGGTATGGAAACTGTTACAACTTGTTCTACCACCTCACTTTGACTGACCAAAGGAGGCTTCCTCCCACTCCCACTAGAACTATTGGATACCTTGCCAGGCTCAAGACTGCACTAGGGGAAGACGTGGAACCCAACCCTGGTCCCCTCCCCTCAAATTCCGTACTTAGTGACTCTACCAGCCCTCACTGGACCAATGCCAGGGGTCTCAAGCTGGTTCATATGAATATAAGTAGCCTAAGGCACAAAGTTCAGAACCTTGAAGCTTGGGACACACTCTACAAACCTGGCATACTCATGGTGACAGAGACCTGGCTCAAACCCCAAATCCTTCTGCATGAAGTAGACCTGGTCTGCTACAATGCATTTAAGAAGGATCGCTCTGGGGAAAAAAGGCGGGGGAGTTCTTATCTACACCCAGACCAGTCTCAATGCCACGCTGCTTGACCACTCTCCTCTCCTCTCTGTGAATGAGATAATCTTCACGAAAGTGCTCCTGGGAGACACCAAACCCTTGTATATAGAATGTGTCTACCTCCCAACCTAAATGGCTACATCTTCCCTTGAAACTCTAACTCATGCCCTGACAGAACACTCCCTCAGGAGATGATTCTACTAGGGGACTTCAACCTGAATTGGATCATACTAGGGGCATCCACCTGCAAGAACCCAGTGTGTGATACCACCTTGACTGAGATTATTGACCTGCCCGCTAAGCACAATGCCAAGACGGGTAACCACTCACTTCTCGACTGGGCCTTAGTGTCTAGCCCGGACCGTATATTTACAGCTGGAATCATGGCAGATTCATTGAGTAATCACTCACCAATCTTCTGCACCTGGTCCAACAAATTTCCAAAGCTGCCTGCTTGGGTAATAGTAGCCAGATATTTTAGCAGATTCCTACTGGAAGCTTTCTGCTCCAACCTTCGGGCGGTGGGATCCCCTAATCTCTCTCTTCCCACCCTGGATGAGGTGCTTGATTACTTTACCACTCTTTACATCTGTGGCTGATGTACACGCCCGTCATAAGAAACAAAGGTAACAGGGAAAATGCCACAAATGGTTCAGTCCTAGCCTCAAACGAAGTATGTTGCTCCATGATCGAGCCTGGGGATGTTACAAATCCTCGGGCTGCAAACCTGACTGGGAGAAGTACTGGGAGCTGAGGAATCACTGCAAGAAAGCCTCCAAGCAGGCAAAATCTAAATACCTACGTGATCTCCAGTCGAGACATCTGCAGGACCCCAAACGCTTCTGGAGCTAAATAAATCTGCTGCTAAAGGGAGCCCCAAGTTCCCATGAAGGAGCGTTCCTAGTTGGTGATACCCTAACCAGTAACCCTTCCTCAATCGCCAAGGCGTTTAATGCCACTTTTTCCAACCCTAGTGGACTTGAACCTCCCATGCCCACAGACGTCACTTGCAACAGAGATGCTGATTGGGATCACTCCAGACCCCAGTTTCACATGAAACTGGTCAAACCCTCGGAGGTGCTTCCCCTTCTGCTTCAAATCAACCCCGATTCCACTCTGGGACATGACCTGCTTGAACCTAGACTACTGAAGGCTGTAGCCCCAGCTATCGCCCATCCTGTTACTGTGCTCATCAGCAGGTCACTCCTTGAAGACACTGTCCTAAGCCAGTGAAAGTTGCGACCATTGTCCCATGCACAAAAAGGGCCCAGGGACAATGTGGGGAACTATAGGCCCATCTCTATTCTCAGCCCTCTCGCTGGCAGTGGGAGACTGATCTATAACCAAATACAGGACTACCTGGAAAGGCACATACTCCTAGCCAACTTTCAACACTGTTTTAGGAAAGGCCATGGCACTGACACTGCCCTAATCTGGCTCTCATCGGACATCCTTGATGCTATGGACTGAGGCTCCCAACAGAGGCTCTATTCATTGACTTGTCAAAGCATACGACCTGGTCTGCCATCAACTACTCTCCAAACTACACCTTCTAGGATGGGTTTGGGCTCTCTGTGCTCTGGTTCGAGAGCTACCTGCTCAACCGAACTCAAAAAGTCCAGTGGAGAGGAAACCAGTCCAGTGCTGAGCCTGTCATCTCCGGGGTACCTCAGGGCTTGATCCTGGGCCCCCTGCTATTCACCATCTTTGTCAGTGACATTGAGGGGGTTTGCGGTTTGAACAACCTCATTCTTTATGCAGATGACACTGTCGTCTACTGCAGTAATCCGCTGCCAAGCGTAATCAATGCCAGCCTCCAGACTAGCCTTGCTGCACTCGAAGCCTGGTTCTCCACTAAGTCACTTGTGTTGAATGAAGACAAGGCTATCATGTTTGGGACAAGACGCCGTGACGCTGACAGGCACGGCCTGCTCCAGCTCTACACAGCCAATGGGAAGAGAGTTGAGGTCACCGACAAGATTAAGTATCTAGGAATCCTCCTTGACCAGGAGATGTCCTATAGACCCCACATAGACTTCTTGGCAAACCCACCCACCAGAAGATAGGACTCCTATACAGGTTGGGCAACTCTCTTTCTGTTGAAGCCCGGCATGCCATAGCCAACTGCACCCTACCCCCCTTCTCTATGGGGCACCTTTGTTGCAGTTCCTTAGGGAGGGAGAACTAAGAAAACTAACTGTACTCTATCATAGGGTTGCTCTCTTCGCGACCAACTCCCTTCTGGAAGGCACCACTGTGAGGTCCTTGCTGGCCTTCACTGGCCCTCTATACAGCACAAATTGGCATTCTCCTCACTCTGTCTGACCTTCAAATTTACCACTGCAGGCACTCCCCCCTCATCTGTGTGGTCTGCTCAATCCCAAAGTCTTGAGCCGTGACCTGCGATCCTCGACTGGCCGTCCCCTTGACATCCTTCGAATGTGCACTAACCAAGGCAAGCGATCATTTCGCTATGCTGCTCCACACTTATGGAACCCTCTCCCAGAGAACCTGGCCATGCCCCACTCTCCATGGATTTAAGTTAGAGCTTAGTCTCTGTGGCTGTAATTAGCTAGCTCCCTGTTTGCTAACCTGATGGTGTGACTATAATACTCTGCTACTCTACTGCTGGCATTTCCTTGCCCTCCAAAATTTTTGTATCAGCTTGTTGCATTGTATTGTAAATAAATAAATCATACTCATTTATCCACACAGACTCAGATAAATGTGTTTATACACCACTTTTATCTTGACACCTGTTACATAAATATGTAGTGTGTGTGTGTGTGTGTGTGTGTGTGTGTGTGTGTGTGTATATATATATATATATATATATATACATATATAGAGATACATATATATATATATATATATATATATATATATATATATATATATATATATATATAGAGAGAGAGAGAGACACACACATATATAGAGATACACATACATTTTATATATATATATATATATATATATATATATATATATATATATATATATATATATTTATATATATATATATATATATATATTGAACACACACACAATGCCAGAGTATTTTTAATTATGCATTTTCATAAACTTATTTTACCAGGAAAAAAGCTTCATTGAGCAATGCTCATTTACAAGATGGTCCTGGTTTGGACAGGTAGCAATACAGAAGACGAAATGACAGTATACAAGATACAGTAAACATAATACAGAGTTAAAATTAGTTCCTAATCTTCCAGTGATGTCGGGAAGCTGATGGCACTTCAACTATCTGGCTCCGTAACCCACCCAGCCGAAATCAAACTCTATCTGCCTCAAATCAAAATGAATTTGCCGGCCAAAGTGAAGCAATCAAAGGTCCTGCAAACTAGGAATCCAGACACTCCTGTACAAAAGCTCAGAGCTCCTGGCACAAGGAAAAATAGTCTACTCTGGATCAGACAGTCAGGCAAGACGACATGGCCACCGAAAACCCGCAGAAGCAGATCTGATCTCAACCGTGCTCCAAACAGCCAAAACGGTCCACAAGATTGACAAAACTGTGACCGACCTGAGATCCGATCTTAATAAAATTGAATACAGAGCTGATCAATTAGAGCTGGGGCTTACATCAGTAATGGAGCAGTCAGACTGCCATGATTGCTGGTCCTCTATTTCATGGCCGGGAAAGGGACTAACACACAGATTGGATGACTTGGAAGGCTGTGAAGGTAGAACCTGTGGATTTATGGCATCCAGGGAGGCACCAAATACCATCACCTTCCTGCAGAAGGTTCTGCAGGAAGCCCTGAAACTACCAGAGAGCTTCGACTTGAGAATGGACAGTGCACGTAGTCGGCCGGGAAGCCAGGGGCCTAACGCTGGCACCTGGCCCCACTTCTGTGTGCTTAAACTTACTACATATGCATCTAAGGAAGAACTCCTTGGCAGGTCCTGGAAGCAAAGAGACTTGTATTTTGGCAAACATAGAATATTCGTGGACAATGACTACATGACAGTGTTTGAAGAAAGCCACCTTGCAGTCTGTTCTATCTTAAAGCAGTTGCACGCCAAAAACATCAAAGCTCGACTGCTGTATCCAGCGAGACTCCAAGTCGAGACCGAGAAGGGAAATGTGGTGTTGCAGGATCTACTGGCAGCTTCCACGTACCTGGAGAAACAGGGCATTGTTGTACCAGCTCTGGCAAAGGAGCGATTAGAGAAGGAGTGCCTTAAATCAGCATGGGATGTGGCGCGGGGAGGGGGCCCACGGAGGAGCTACCAACAAGGCAGCGGAAAGGCTAATCTTCGAACAGACGTCTCCATGATGCTGAAGGTCTACGTTTCCCTGGTTCTGCTGGCCGACATCAACGCTGCGTCTCAACATCTCAGTCCCAAATCTTCATGGACCCAGAAGAGGTAACAACTTCAACAGACACTTGAAGCTTTTGGTGAACTTTGACTGAAGAATTAAGGAGCATTGTCTGGCTTTGGGGGGGGGGGACTGAGGGGAAGTTCACAGCTGGGTGGCCCGCAGCATTGGGAAACTGCACATGAAGCAGAGGCTTCTCCACACCAAATTTGGATTTTAGAACTACCAGCTACAACTTCCCCGAAGGAACCATTAAGTAAGATCCCCCTTTCCTTCTAATAGTTTGCAGCTTTTGCGTGGGACAAACAGGGGTATAGGGGATGGAGAAGCCCAGGAACAGAGGTCAGTTTTTTTTTTCTGTTTTACAGACCCTTGCTGGGAGGGCCGCCTAGCCCTCCATCCTCCTCCAGTCAACCTCAGACAGCCAAGAGATGACTTGAAGTTGCTCAGTCCGACCACAGGGCCTCAATAGGGATGGTGGACGTGTGGAAGGTAAAATATTCACAAGCAAAGGAATACACATGGTTTCACGAGGTTTAAAACATATTCAAGAATAGACATGTTTTCACCTATCACGAAGGACCCAGCATCAATAGGATCCATGTGGGTTGGCACTCGACGCTTGGATCACCAGCCTGTCTTCCTCGAGGTGGATCTGATGATTCCAAATAAGAAACACATTGGAGACTTAATGTCTCACTATTCAGGGACAAAAGAAGCAATTTCAACAATCCAGACAGTAATCAAACAAACAGTAGAACTTAACAGGGTCCCAACACCACCCTCAAATTTTGTGGGATATGGTCAAAACAGTAGAAGAGGTAAATTAATATCCATAGCATCCAACAAACAAAAGGAGAGGCAGGCACAGCTAGATGTCCTCACCTCACAACTCAGGGTCCTGGAAAACCAACAAAAAACAAAAGTGGGATAGACAGGCCACAGAAAAATCAAGACCCTAAGAACCAGATTGCAAAATATCCAGAAAGCAGAAACAGAAAAGCCTTATGGTATCTCAAATAAAATTATTATGAGGAGGTCCGAGAGCCACAAAGTTCTTTGACCTTCTGCCTATGACAGCAAGCACAAAATCCACCATTGTTAAGATTAAACACCTTGGAACAGGACAGATGACCTATAAAGACCACCAGATTGCGGACGCATTTGTTACCTACCACAAAGCCCTATATCAGCCCCAGAGGGAATCCCCCTGCCCCTCAGGTGGAGAAATCCCACTTTCTTCAGGCCTTAGACCTACCGAAACTAACTGAACAAGGACAGACCCTGTTATGTCTGATTTACCCAGGGTGAGGTGGTAGAAGCCATTAAAAATATAAAATCTAGGAAATGTCCAGGCCCAGATGGGTTTGGGGGGAATTTTACAAAAAATTCATGAGGAGACTCCCAAGCCTATTCAGCACGTAAAACAAAATCTGTTTTTTTTTTTTTGGGGGGGGGGGGTCCCCCTTCCTGAAACTATGCCACCATGACAGTATTACATAAGGAGGGGCGAAGACCCATCGAGGTGCGGCTCCTATTGGCCAATATAGCTGCTAAATACTGACTACAAGATATTCACCGCCATTATAGCATCTTCCCTTAATAATATAATCGCATCTCTAGTCCATTTGGACCAAACAGGATTTGTAACAGGCATACAGGCCCCGGACAACGTCCGACAAACAATCAACCTCATTGATAAAATTACCAAGGACCACACTCCAACATGTATCATGAGTTTGGATGCAGAGAAGGCAATCGACAAGGTGTCATGGAGCTTTCTCTGTCTGACCCTCAAACACTTTGGATTCCCCAGATCTTCATTGCAAGTCTTAAAGCATTATCATGAGACCTCAGGCATATGTCCATATAAATGGAGGTTCTCCTTGGGCAGAGGCACCCGACAAGGATGCCCCTTATCTCCCTTACTATTCGCCCTTTATATTGAGCTTCTGGCAAAGGCCATCAGGGTTGACCTCCGTATCATGGGGAAAAAGGTAAATGAGGTAGAACACAGGATATCGCTGTACGCAGACAATGACGTACTGTATTTAACAAACCTTGACAGATCGAGCCCACAGACCTTGTCATTGGAAAAATATGGCCTACGTGTGGGCCACACCTTAAATAAGAACAAAACAGAAGCTGTCAGGTTTCACTATATCTCCAGAAATCCTAAGGCTCTTCCCCTGGTCTGGAACAAAACAAGAATCAAGTACCTGGGTATCCAGATACCCAAAAACCTAGCAAAACTGTATGCAGTAAATTTCATACCTCTGAAGAATCAAACTCTACAAGACATAACTAAATGGTCATTACTGAATCTCTCACTATATTCCCGGACTCAATCCATCACCATGAACATACTACTCAGATATCTGTATCTATTTCAGTGTCTGGCCCTCCGAATACCCAAAATACAATTTCAGTCCTGGCAGGGGATGATCTCCCAATACATATGGTCTCCCGTTAGACCCAGAATAAAATCTTCATCATACAGGCCAATAAGAAGGGGAGAGCACTTCCCAGTCTAGAAGACTACCACATGGCAGTACAGCTCCGTTTTGCCCTTCTTTGGTCCACAGAGGGATTTTATGCCCACTGGAAGGCCATTGACATGGCAAGTACAGAGGGGGCTCCGTAACAGTAGGAAATACCTTGGAAACAGTACATAGGACATGGGCCAAATATAGACTGATGGGTACCTTGTGGCCATGGAGATGGTTTGCATGGGATGAGTCTTTTACACCAACTCAGCTGAATCATGGGTTTTGGTGTTGGTCAAGGCTGGGTCTTTGCCAGCTGGGGCAGCTGATGGCAGGAGATGCAGTCCAGGAATTCGGTACCATCAGGGATGCTTTTCATCTTAGCAATACCGATCACTATCAATTCCTGCAGCTTAGTGTGTATATAAATAATCTTAAAGAGGGGGACCTGGGCTCCCCCACATTCCAATCACCTACTTGAAATAGTCCAGGCCATTTTAAACCAGACAATTACAAAGGACAGATATCTGCTCTGTATAAGGCATTTAGGCACCTACATGATGACTGTACTCGCAAATTAAAAAAAAAAGGTGGGAAGGGAGGCAGGGATCCAACTTAATAGTGAGGACTGGGATAGAATTCTCACTCTAGCTAATAAAACTACACAATCTTCATTCTGGCAAGACTGTAGTGGAAGATCAGAGTCAGATACTTCTACACACCTGCAATTCAAAGTAAGTGGGGGCAGAACACCATTTGGGGTGCTGGAGGAAGTGCTCAGAAGTACCTCAACCATTCTCTCATATTCTGGCAATACCTGGTATGCCAGCCATTCTGGCACCATATAGATGGGGTGCTCTCTGGAATTTTCTCAGTCACCTCACCAGTTACAGTAACACATCTCCTATTGCCCCCAGAACTGAGCGGGACAGATGGCTTGTATTTGTGGAACGCCTGCTCACGGCAGCCCATAAAGTCATCACTAGAAACTGGTTGGCACCAGACCCACCCACCCTACATAATGGCTAACCATTGTCAGTGAGAGTCAAGATACGGAGGAGCTGACCTAGAGGTCAACTCCAGGCTCTGTGTATTCACTTGCAGGTGGGCCGAGGTGGATAGCCTGATGGGACTCAACCCAGGACCTTGAAAGGGAGTAGTTGACCAGTGTTCCCCGACTTGGCACACCACTCTGCCATTTGGGCAGTGGAGAAAGTGGAACCCACACACATCCAAACATTGGCAAGAATCATGGAGAAGGGGGAGCTGACTCTTGTTGGGGATAGAAGAGGTTCCTCTTAGATGGATTCAATGATGTATAAAGTATGACCTGTCTAAGACTTATGATGTATGAACTTATGCCTTTTGAATAATAAGATGAAATTATATGTGGAAATACTGTACCTAAATGTTTCAATAAACTTGAATTACAAAAAAGAAATAAGTCACAAAAGCAGCCATGCGGATGAGCCCATTGGGCATGCAAGGTACTAGCTGGCCATTTGCATGCCCATTATGGGCTCATCTGCATGGACTACGGGTGTTCTCGCCCCTGTCCTAGCGTACAGTACACGCTCATTCAGAGCTCAGTTGGTGGCCAGCCATGGAGGGAGGTGAGAGGAGGGCTGTGCTGGTTGCCGACTGGGGATCAAGTTGGAGGGGGAAGCGGGGTGAGGGGATCAATGTCTGACAGGGTGGGGGGGTCACTAGACCACCAAGGAACTTAGGATCTGTGTGATGCAAGTGACTGGGATGTTTAGTGAGGGGAGGCTACTGGACACCAATGGTAATGTGTTAAACATATTAGATGGGTCATCGGGCAGGGAGGAGCACTAGCCAGGGCCATTCCTTACTTTGACAGGCAGACAATCAGAGGACACTGGGTGGGGGACAATGCCACGGCAATGCCTGTCTCAGTACTTCTTGGGATGACGATGGGTGAGGGGGCATAGCAGGACAGGACATTACCTTCTTAAACCTACAGAACAGCGATTGGAGAGCGGGGAGTGGGCAGGGGCCACTAGATTACCAGGAGCAGGATTTGCATTATAGGGATGGCAGTCAGATTCTGGGAGGGACCACTGCACTACACGGGTAACAGTGTTGTGGGTGTGAGGGTCATTGCAATAACTCCGGCAGTCACTAGAGTTGCATGGAATGCTACCAGATCTTGGTCGGTAGTATTTTCTCCACACAAGGGACTTCTGCAAAAGGCCCTTGAATGGAGAAAATGGTTTGTGACTGGCACAGCGCCATTATGCCAGTCCCCCTACCCCTAGTTTGAATTGTGGTCCCTGAACCCTTTGCTTGTGCAGGCCTATTCTGATGGTGCAAACTGAGCTTCTGTGAATAACACTATGGCGCAAAACCCAGTTTGCACTGCACAAACTGGGTTTGTGCTGGGGCAAAGCTTTGTGAATCTAGCCCCTGGTAATATATCAGCTCCGATAATGTATCATTGAAATGTAGACATATAGACAATGATGGCAGAAAAAGACCACTGCCCCTCCAATCTGTCCATAAACCATATCAGCTCTGATAATGTATCAGCTCCAGTAACAAGTCCGCTCCAGTAATGTATCCGCTCTGGTAATGTAACGGCTCTTGTAACTTATCAGCTCTGGTAACGTATCATTTTAAAATGTTGTTAGAACAATATTTGTTGTCTGAAGTTAAATGTAATTGTATTAAGTAGTTATGAATATGTTGTTGTATAATATGTGGTTATGATTTATGTGTGTATGTGGAAACACTGATTATGTGTCATTGCTGTGACTCCAGGGTCAGACCTGAAAGGGATAATTTTGGTCCAGTGTCCTGACCGGTTAGCAATTGATTAAATAAAATAAAAATAAGAAATAAATGAGTTCATAATATAGGTCAGCAGGTAGTCTCTAATACAGAGGCTAGCACAGCACAAGAGAACAATTTGATATAGGTTTTGCAGCAGGAAAAAAGAACAGAATCCAATGTTTCATAAATTGTATTAAAAAAAAATAGTTTATATAATGTTCTAATAACAAACACATTTGTCAACACAAAATTGACCAAGGAGGGCCTAAAAATAACAGGAGCTAACTAGTGAATTAAATGTAATTAATTCCTAAAGGGCATTCAAGCCATGGGGGCAGCCAGCTAATGGGCATCTTACCATATTTTTAAAACTGCCTAGGGACATCAAGTAGGATAGTACTGTGGTTTCTTAGGTTGTATAACTATAGCTCTGCAAAGGAGACTAGATATGTATGTTGGTTAGGAATTCTGCATTGCTTCAGAAGACCAGTAATTTAGATTCCTGAGTCTTCTAATTTCAAGTGAAGACCATCCCACTTCTTTTTATAGAAGACGATCATGGGCATTGGTCTGTAAACCAGTGATGAACCAGAGTGCTCTATGGTACATCACATCTAATTTATTTATTTAGTTTTTGTTTACTGGGTAGGTGCGCTAGCCAGCAGGTGACTATTTTCAGGCACGACCTGGGAGAGTACAATACATCATAACACATGGAAGCAACAATACAATTGAGGCAACAACCATACAAGTACATTCCAGACATATAAGGCGGTTCCAGCTAGTCTAACATGATTTGAGGCTATACTAAGCAGTGACCAGCAGGCCAAGAGCAAGGAGGTGTTTACAGGAGTGTTGGTACAGGTAAAGAGTGAGGAAGGTATATGGGCCAAAGGACTGCTTACAGCTTTACCGGGAATGCGTATGGAGACTGCTGGGTTTGTGGTTCCCAGCCAGGCAGGATGATGTGGAGTGACAGGGAAGGGTGCAGGCAACAGGAATGGCGGGAGAAGTAGTCGGCCAGTGCATATCAGGAGGGGTGGGCCATATATGGGAAACATATAGAAACAGCAGCGAGAAAAGTGGAGGAGGGGTAGAAGGAGCCGTAACCTGGCGGCGGCAACAGCCAGCCTGAGCAGCAGCAGGGGACCCAGGGGAGTAAGGGAGGATGCTAGAGACATCCAGCGGTAGGCTGGAGGGATGCCAGGTTCATGGCCCCACAGTCAGGGATGAAGAATATGGGAGGGTGGGACGGGAGGAAAGGGCGGCATGAAATACGGCTTTAGGCGGTAGGGCGTGTAGGTGCAGCTGGGGTCGTGGTTCGAGGCTGGGCATGAGGGCGGTGGCAGTCTCTGGCCTTGGACATCCTCGGCAAATGGTAGAAGAGAAGGGAGGGAGGAGGTGAGGCCTTATTTTACCAACATCCACCTGTGGTAAGTTTGGGCAGTGCCCAGGTAGAGCGAGAGGATAAGAGACGGGAGGAAGGGTGGAAGGAACCGTAATCTGTGGCTGTCAGCAGCCAGCCAGAGCAGCAGCAGGGTGCAGGGAAGAGAGAGGATGTCAGAGACATCCCGGCGTAGGCTAGAGGGACGCCAGGTTCATGGTACCACTGTCAGGGAAGAAGAAATGGAAGGGTGGGTGGGGAGTAAAGGCAGGCTTGAAATACGGGCTTTAGCGGTAGGAGGCGGTAGGTGCAGCCGGCTCGTGGTTCCGAGGCTGGGCATAAGGGCCGTGCAGTCGCTGGCCATGGACATCTTGCAGTAATGGAGGACAAGTGAAGGGGAGGAGGAGGTGAGGCCTTACAGTACCAACATCCACCTGTGGCAAGTTTGGGCAGTGCCTAGGTAGCAGAGAGGATAAAACAGTACAAGACACAACAGTAATGTAGGTAATAGTAAGTAAGTGCATACATTCATAAAACCTATACATAATTATAATTTAAGATAACGATAGGTGAGTTTGAGGAGAGGGGTTGGATTTAGGGAGAGAGAGAACAAAAGGAGGGTAGTATGGAAACCAGTAGCAGGGCAGGGGATTAGGGCAGGGAAGATTCAGGGATCAGGTAGGATCAAGCAGGTGCATGAATCTGAAATGGCCAGGTGTAGTCTCAGCCCACATTTGAAAGAGGGATGAGGGTGCTTGCCTGAGGTCCAGAGGAGCTGGTTCCATAACATAGGGGCTGCGTGTGGAAGGAGCCCGTCCTTTATTGGTGCGGCAGCGAGGAATTTCCAGCAGGTCTTTATCAGCAGATCTGAGCGATGCGGTTTGGAATTGCAGGAAGAAGGAGCTTCGCCAGTGCAGCAGGCTGACTTTGTCTCAGTATAGAATCATTTAGGCAGGCCAGGAAGTAGCTCCTGATGGCCGGGGAGAGCCACCAAGGTCCTCATATAGCTGGCAGTGATGAGTAGTCGTGGGGATTGGGAGGCGTATCGGCATATGTTGTTATGTAACATCCCATTTGTGCAAGCCAGATTTGTGGGCAGAGGAAGTATAGGCACAGTGAGGTAAAGCGTTAGTAGCAGGATCCCCGTGGCTATGGCAAGTTTAGCGGAGGAGGTAAGCATATAGCTAGTTCTGTAGGCTGCCCTAACTTGCAGTTTACGTTTTGCAAGTGGCTTGGATATGAAGGTTTAAGTCAGCGATTGATCTAGTAGGATGCCCAAATAACGAAAGGAGGCAACTATCTGCAGAGGATTTCCATTTAAATCAAGGCTGCTCAGGGTGGAACACCTTCGGATCTTTGAGTGGTGCCGGTAGCATGGCATTGGTTTTGGAGGAATTCAGAATGAGGCGGTGGGAGTTTAACCAATTCTGGACACTGGAGTAGGCTCTATTAAGCGAGGTGTTAATTTGCTCTACATTGGGTGAGCTGGCATAGATAACTAAGTCTTCCGTGAGGAGCGAGGAACAGGCAGGTATTTCGTCTGGGAGGTTATTGATGAATAGAGTGAATAGAGAGGACCCAGAATGGAGCCTTGGGGCACTCCAATGTTCGTTACCACAGTGGAGGAGATGGCTGAGTTGAATTTAACAGCCTGGGACCTGTTGGTCAGGTAGCTCCTGAACCATTCAAGTACAGGGAGGAGCAGCCTATTTTCCTTAGGGAGGATAGGAGCAGGGGTGGTCAACTAGGTCAAATGCCTTGGTTGGGTCTATAAAGACAGCCCCTGTGAGCTTTCCTTAATCCATACCAGTGAGGATGTCGGTGGTGATTTTGGCTAGAGCCGTCGCAGTACTGTGGTTTTTTTCTGAACCCATGTTGTGCATCATTGAACTGCTTGGTAGTTTCGAGGAATTCCTGGATCTGTATGGCAACCAGTTTTTCAAGGATTTTGCTGAGTGGGGATAGTATTGCAATAGGCCTGTAATTAGAGATATCTTTTTTGTTCCCTTTTTTGAAGACGGGAGATCCTGGCCATTTTCCATAGTTCTGGGACTGCACCGCTGGTGATGGACAAGGTGAAAATTCTTGCTAGTGGTTTAGAGATAAAGTCGAGCTAGTTTTAAAAGGCGAGGTTCAAGTTGGTCAGAGCCAGGACTGGTGTATTCCGATAATTTTTTAGATGGTTCAGAACCTGAGAGCTGGTAATAGCTTTGAAATAGAGGAGGTGTGATATAGGTTTTGAGTCACTATAGGTGGCAAAGTCAGTAAGAGGCACAGTGTCAGCAGTGGAGGCAGCTGGTGGCAGAGCACTGGTATAGGGAGAGGTCAGAGAACATGCTATTGAAAGCGCTAGCTATGGTGATGGGGTTATTGCAATGGAGCTACCTATTTCCATGTCAGATGGTGTAACTGATTGAGGTGTCCCCAGGAATGTTTTTATGTGGCCCAAAATTTATGGGGTCATGGGCTGAGTTCTTTAGCAGGTTCTGATAAGTACGCACTTTTGCCAGCCTTATGTTTTTCCTGCAAAAATGTCTTCTTGCCTGTGGTTTCATGTAGTCCCTAGTCAATTGAGCACTTTTGTAGGTTTTCCAGAGCTTGTCCCTGTATCTTAGTTGTTTTAGATCTATGTAGCCATCTAGTTTGTTTCCCTTGACTCTACGTGTGGTTTTGGAGCATCTTGTTTTGTACAGGAGAAAATGCTGTAGAAATGTGTTCAGGGCAGCTCTACATTCCCCGTACGGTATATATCCGACCAGTCAATGCTTGAGATGTCCCGGAGGAAGGAGTCTGTGTCCATGTTTGCAAAATTTAAAGGTGACCTGCCGGGGTGGGGGTGGCTGCCCTGGCGCCACTGGCAGTAGATAGGGAGTGATCAGTGATGGTATCTGCCAAGATCCCAGAGCAAGTCATATGTTCAGGTCTGTTTGTCAGGATCCAGTCAATAAGCGTACCAGACTGTAGCCCAGACAGTCTAGTGTTTTCCGTGATTTGTTGATGAAAATTTAGGCCTTGCACTAGTGAAGCCAGGGAATTGTGAGAAGGACCTAGCCAGTTCAGGTTGACATCACCAAGGATGATAGCTTCATTTTGTTGATGCGTTTTAGGGTGAGCTGGAGTGCTTCCTGGAGCTCGTTTACTCCCCCAGAGGGAGGGTTATAAATACAGATTATGTGAAGTTTTTTAGAGCCAAGAGACAGGAGCGCATGCATTGATTCGCTCGTGGTTTGGGGGTTTGAGTCATTGATGATACTAACGTCCAGGTAAGATTTGTGGTAGAGGGCAACTCCTCCACCCCTCTTTGACCCCGGTCTGTCCCTCCGAATAAGTGAGTAGCCAGGCATGGTGCACAAGGTATCAGGGGTTCCAGGTTTCAGCCAGGTCTCCGACAGGCACAGTATGTCGGGATCGTGTACACTGAGCCATGCTTCTACTTCAGGCAGGTGATTTAAGAGACTTCTGATGTTCATATGCGATATGAGAAATCCCTTAGTTTTGCTGAGAGATCCTTTCGGGGGAGCCCCACTGCTGGGCGGGCCTGGATTCAGTTCAATATCCCCAGAAAGTATTATCAGGAGTGATGCTAGGTACAAAAGCGGTGTGCTAAGGAGGTCTGGAGCATTCTTGCATCTCCTCCATTTAATTCTGAGGGAGGACAGAGCTCGATAAGTGCAGCCTTTGTGGAGGAGCAGGTGTTCCCAGGAGGGTTTCGGTCTAAGGTCTGCAATCATGAGGTTGGAGAAACTGAAATCAGTGGCTGAGGGAGGGGTTCTGAGAGTCTCGGAGCGCACTGACAGAGAGACTTCGTTTATGCCCAAGGCTCACACATGAGCAGGGACAGATCAAATTAGAGACAGTGGCACTTCCATATATATCATCATCGTAGTCTAGCAGGTGTAGAAACATCGCCCGAGCAAGTCGTTTCTTTGCTTCAAGGTTGAAACAGAATTTGTTTCTTCAATAAAACCCTAGTCACTGGCATAGCTTTTTACAAAAATTTTCAATGTGCACACTGAAGGATAACTTATTAGTCAGCTATATGCCCAAATACTTAAATGAAGCTACCATTTTCAGCCTTTCTAATCTGTTGGGGTTGTGATGCATGGTGTGTGTGTGTGTGTGTGTGTGTGTGTGTGTGTGTGTGTGTGTGTGTGTGTGTGTGGGGGCAGGAGGGACTTGGGAGAGAATATCATGTATTTAATTTTGGCAGCATTTAGAAGTACATAAATTAAGTTGGAGTTGATCCAAACGCCTCTTGTAGAGTGTTCATAGTCCTCTCAGGAGTAGGACTCGCAGAATAAAGAACAGTATCATCTGCATAAAAATGCAGCTTTGCATTTATAGTGTTATTACCCAGATCATTTACTTATTTATTTTATTTGTTTTACCAGGAAATGCTCCGATAAGCACAAGCTTATTTGCAAGGATGTCCTGGGTAGGACAGCAAAAATAAATGCATGCAATCTGAATTTAAAGTATAGAGATACAGTGATCACCTGATGGTACATAATACATAAAACATAGGGAGACTATATACAGAAGCAGAAAAGTTATGTATTGGGAGAGGGATACAAGTTTTAGTCTTATCCTCTATTTGTTACAGGATATTTAAGAAAATAGAAAGGTTAGAGTTAATAGACAGTGGAGTAGCTTAATACACGAAGAGCGAGGTAGTTGCAGTGATTGCTACTAATAATGCCATTATAGAATGCAGTGTTAAAGACGTGCACATTTATCAGTGCAGTGTTGGTGTAAAATAGTTTAAAGATGAGAAATGCAGACCAGGGTGGGTAAATTAAGTAGTTTCTGAAGGGCATTCCGCACTGTAGTGGCAGCCCAGCTAAAGGCCATGTTCCCATATTTTGTGAAGTGCCTCGGGAGATCAAGTACAATAACATTATGCAGCCTAAGTGCGTATGGACCTTGGGCCCTGTGGAGGAGTGAGGAGATGTGTCTAGATAGGGAATTACTGAGGGCTTTAAAGGTCCAGAGATTTAGGTGTCTTCTTAGTCTTCTAGTTCCAAAAATGGCCAACCTACTCTCCTTATATAGGAAGCAGTGGTGTGAGAGCAGGAAGCTCGGCTGATATGGAGAGCTCTATGGTAGAAGACATCTAAGCTATCCAGGTGTGAAGTTGCAGCACTTCGTAGATGACATCACCGTAATCCAGCAACGGAAGGAATGCAGCCTGCAACAAAACTTTCTTGTCATCTCTATTAAGGCAGTATTTGTTAAGAAAGTAAAAAAACTGTTTCTGCGGTAGCTTGTTGCAAAAGGACAGCTATATGAGCATTAAATGTGAGTTTATCGTCCAGCAACATGCCTAGGCATTTAAAGGTACGTTCAGGTTCAGTAATTTCATTGGTGAGTGTGTTAATGCCAGATATGGGGGAGGTGGAGCTTGATTTATGCGCGAACACCATGTATTTGGTTTTGGCTGCATTCAGAAGTAACTTGGATATATGGTGGTTGATTTGTAATGGGTTAAACTCATCTTGTAGGGAATGCATAGCTATACCAGGTCAGCAAAACTATAAATAAATAAATATCTGGATCTGGGCTTGGTGTAGAGTACTGTGTCATCTGCTTAGAAATGGAGCTTGGTGTTGGCAATGTTTTGCCAAGGTGTGTGTGTGTGTGTGTGTGTGTATGTGTATGTATGTGTGTGTGTATATATATATATTTTGTAAACCGTAATGGGCGCAGTGTGGAGCTTTGTGGCGACCTTTGCTAATCGTGCACAAGTGGAGGGTAGGCCTTCTACCTTCAGTTGCTGACACCTAGCTGTGCGGTAGCATCTAAACTGTTTTACTATATTTGGGCCAAGTCTGATGCTTGCAAGCTTACCCAGTAGGATATTATGGTCAATGGTATCAAAAGCCTTACTCGAGTCCAAAAAGAGTGCAACAGTGGTATGTTTATAGTCTAAGACTAAAAACCGGTCATTAGTGACTTTGACCAGGGTGGAAGTAGTGCTATGTTTAGAGCCTGACTGCATGAGGTTAAGGGTATGCATCTCAAGGCAGTGTTTTATTTGGTCATGGATCAATTTCTCAAACAGTTTAGCTAGCACAGGTAGGATAGAGAGAGGTTGATAATTATGCATTGAGGTTTTAGCCCCTGAATTGAACAATGGAATAATGTGTGATATTTTCCATAGTGAGGGGACCTCACAGTTTAATATTGAGAGGTTGAAGAGATGTATAATTGGTGCCATAAGGATTGGGCATCCTATTTTTAAGAAGAGTGGTTCAATTTTAGCTGTTCATGCGTTTTATTTAGGTCTAGGATCAGAAGTAAGTATTCCACTTCCTTATATGTAACCTGCTGAAAGAAAAGATATGGGATGTTTGATGGGAGTCTGGCAGGCTGAGTCTCGAAGAGGTAAACAGGTAGTTGTCAGGCATTCCCTGCTAAGGCAGAGTGTAGGTTCATGTCTTCTAGGATCAACTGCTTATCTATAATCGGTTGGATACCATTTTGGAGCTGTTTTAGGATGGTGGGGCTTACACCCTTCAAGGTTTTTGATGGCTTTCCAGAAGCTGGAGGGGTTGTCTGTTATTCAGAAGGGTCTTATTGTAGGTGAATTTGGTTTTTTGGGATTAGTTTACTACACCAATTCCATTTTTGCCTAAAGTTTAGCCAGGCTTATTTTGATTTGGTGAGTCATGCCCTAGCCCAGAGTCGGTCTCTGTCCCTCAGTTCTGCTTTTAAGTCTTTGGCAAACCATGGGGATAATTTTTTTCCTGGCTCTTCGCTTGACATAGGGACTAGTTGGTTAATAACCCGTTAACTTGCTGAGTAAAGAAATCCTAGGTTAACTGGATTATAGGGCCAAGTAAAAATCCCGCCAATTAAGAACATCTAGTTTTGAAGATACTATGTGTGGTGAAATGGGAGAAAGAACGCTTTCAGATAAAGGATGGTTTGCCACTGAATTTAGGGACACCCCAGAACAGGCAACTACATTATAGTCACTAAAGACATTGTCCATAATAGCAATAAAGGAGATTTTTGTGGTCTGTTGGTGAGGATGAAGTCCAGGATAGATGAATTCAAAGGGTTGTGAATATTGGACCAAGTAGGTTCAGAGATGAGTTACTCAAACCCAGGTCATCACAGAATTGTTTTAGGTCATCAGATTTTTGGGACTGCCAATCATAATTCAAGTCTCCCATAATTATTATTTCATAGTTATGTACTAATGCTAATTTATAGAAGAACTGCATTAGCTTCAAACATGGGAGCCAGTAACAACCAATAAGGGTAACTATTAGGCCTTGGAGAGGATGAGAGATTGCTTTACATTCAAACTCTGACTGCTTGGTCTGGGAGGTGACTAATGTAGATGTAAATTTGATTTTGACATAGAGGGCAAACCCCCCACCCCGAGTTTGCCAGTTGACCCTAAATATGTCATAGTCTGATAGGTAAATTGCACTGGTAGGGGTGGAAGGACTAAGCCATGTTCCAACTAGCAGTAGTATGTCTGGACTGGTATGTGCAGCCCACGCTTTAAGTAGATCCATTTTATTCAGCATACTGTGAATATTGATAGACATGAACTTTAAACCATTTGTGTTAGCGAAGTCGGACAGTATAGACACTATGGGGAATGGCCTGTGGTTCAATTCAGTGTCACCTGAACAAAGTAACATTAGTATTGAGTGTCTATATAGTATTGTGATTGTTTGGAACTTGTACTTCCTATATCTGGAATAGGTATAGTCTTGGGCATTTGTAGTATATATGGAAATGCTATGGCATACAATGGATTGGCAGTGGCTAATGTGTAGGGACTATACCCTAGGGAGCCGTGGGTAGTCATACATCTGGCCAGGTTAATATTAGCTAGTGTCTACATATAATGCCTGGGCTTGAATTGACTGGTGCTATATGGGAATTTGGTATAAAGTGTGCCTTTTCTCACTGTAGTATTAGTGGGTGTGGGTCCAGTGAATAGGATGAATAAGAGCACTATAGACAACATATTGGACCCTGGAGGTAGCAACCCAAGTTGTAGCTGGTAGAGAGAAGTACAAGATCAGAAATGATTTGGCCAGTTGCAGAGGGCATAAATACTAGGATCTGATTGGCGTTGGACCGAAGTTAAATTGCTAATGCGTGTCTAGACAATGATGAGTTGACGGCAACATATGTAGAGACTGGAATCCTGAATTAATTTGGGCAGGTGGAAATCATTGTTTGAGCAGATCAAGGCAGACTGATTTAATGATTGGGGGGGGCAGGGTGTGCAGTTAATTTGGACAAGACTGATTCATAAGTGTAAATCATAAATAACAAAGGTCCCAATATAGATCCTTGTGGCACTCCTTTGCATATTTGGACACAGGAGGATAACAAGCCTTCCTCCTTCAATTGTTGGCATCTCCCAGAGAGTAATTTCTAAACCAGGTGACACGCGTGACCTATGCCCAGCATTCTGAGTTTATTCAATAGAATACTGGGGTCCACAGTATCGAAAGCTTTGCTAAGGTCTAGGAATATTACCACATTAGTAAGTTTTTGATTGAGTGCAGTGAACCAATCATTTGTAACATTAACTAGCACAGAAGTTGTATTATGTTTAACTCAAAGCTTTATTGCATAGGGTAGTGATATTAAATGAGAAGATTAGAGAATACCTTGATACATTTATCAATTTTTCAAGCAATTTGGCAGGACTGGTAGAATGTACATGGGCTGGTAGTTACTTAAGAAGCTTTATCTCTGATTTAAATAAGCGAATTATATGAGCAGTTTCCATTGTAATGGAATGTCACAACTTGCAATTGGATGGGTTATGGGCATTTAAGAAATTGGGTAACCCATTTTTAGAAGAGGGTTCCATGTTATCAGCCCCAGCCCTTTTTGGAGTCAAGATTTTGAAGGAGCTACTCCACCTGCCTATAGGAGAACTGCTGGAATTGGATTAGAGTTGAGCTATTAGGTGTGAGGTTGGGTGATTTCTGTGGCGGTAATGGGGCCTGGGCTATAGGCAAGTTGTCAAAAGCATTCCCAGTGGAAGCAAAGTACGAGTTCAACTCTTCCATGACTATTTGTTTGTCTGTACATAGTTTATTACTAATTTGAAGCTGTCTAGGTAGCAATGAAGGGGCTGACCCACCTTGTATACCCTTTGTTTCTTTCCAGGAGACGGAGGAGTCATGTCTTGTTATTGCCAGCAGTGACATATAGTAATTTGTTTTGGCCAGTTGAATTAACTGTACATTTACTTTCTTTTGCTGAAAAATGTATCCAATCCTGTTCCACTTTGGAGGTTCTAGCTTTTGCCCAGTACAAATCTCTATCCCTCTGGGCTTGCTTGATTTCGGTAGTAAACCGTGGGGAGCTTCTTCTCATTCTACATTTTATAAAAGGGGCAAACTGGTTTATGACTTAATACCTATTGGGTAAAAATTTCATCTGCAACATGACTTGAAGGTGCTAAATAGAAGTCTTGCCAGTTTACAGTAGCTAGTCGGTGGAGACATTCTTGTTCTGTGAAATGAGTAAATGAATGTTTGCGAATAAAAGATGGCTTACTGTACAACTTTTTTACATCTCCGGAACAAACCACAGCATTATGATCACTAAAGATAGTATCAAAGACAGCTGACAACGTAATCTTCTGTGGTCTGTCTGTAAGTATATTACCTACACTGTACCTAGAATAGATGAGTCAGAAGGATTTTGTTAGGTCTGGTAGGCTCTGAAATAAGTGGTATAAAATCAAATTTATCACTTAACCTCTTTAGATCGTTTGATTTTGAAGTCAGTCAGTCAAAGTTTAGGTCCCCCATGATAAATGTTTCACTGTTATTATCAGCAGGTTTAAATAGATACTGTAGGCCATCAGATCCCCCAGTAGGAGGTCTAACAGCCAATTACATTAATCAATTCAATTTTTGAGAGTTACAGTAATTATAATACACTTGAATTCAGATGGCTTAGATGGGGTAGCAACTAAAGATATAAACTTGTTTTTTACATAGAGAACTATTCCTCCACTACGTGTTAATCGAGCCTATCTGTATACATCATACTCTAGGATAGAGATCACATTGGTGTTAGCGGATGTGTTAAGCCACGTTTCAGTTAACAGAAGCACTTCCAGGTTTGAATGGGCAGCCCAGGTTTTTAATTGCCCAATTTGTTTAGCATACTACGAATATTGTTGGCCTTAAATTTTAGCCCATTTGATGCAGTAAAGTCAGAAGGTGTAATATTTAAGGAAAGAGGACCAGGGTTTAGTTCAACATTTCTAACCCCAGTAATGCTTGGGTATTCCTGACTTTCTGCAGTGTCCCTTTAAGCCAGAACTGCCTGTAGAGGATAGAACTCTTTGCACGTGACAACTATTCAAATGCTGCCTTGAACTAACTGCCTTAGTTCTAAACCCCTCAGATTTCCTCTCCACCTGTAAAATCAAGTTGCTCGGAGTGCCTCTCCAACTTGTTCCTGTGACGTGAAGAAACTTATAAATTCATATAAGTATCTTTTTCTTTCATTTGCTGCCTTTACTTATTGTTATTTTTAACTGAACATTAGTTTTAGTGCTAAATTTAGTGTTTTTATGGTTCCTCCGGTTCGGTATAACTGGTGAGGAACTGTGTTAATTTTGTTAATTCCAGGGTTTTCTGACTAAAAAAACCCTGTTAGTTTAGTTTAATTTTATTTTAAATACTTTATCTTGGTACCTGCTTTATCGGTTACTTAACTGATGACCTCGGTTCACTTTTTCTTTGGTTCTCTGTTCCTTATCGGTTCCGGAATCGACCGCAACCGCTAAACTTTAGTTAAAACATTTAAATTATTTAGCGGTTCCTGATAAAATGTCAGAAAAACATTAAAAGAAAAACAGTGAACCTAGTTTTAAAAATTGCGCTGATTGTGGGGAAGCGTCTGCCAAGGCAGACAAGCATAGTTTGTGTGTTGCCTGCCATGGCTATGATCGCCTCAAGGAAGATTGTGATATTTGTAAAACCTTCCCAGTGAAAATAGTGGAGAAATGCCTGGAACGGCCTAAGGAAAAACTTCCTCCACCTCTGGCTCTGACCAGCTGACATACACTTCTGCTGTTCATGAAACCACTGCAGTTACTATTTTAACACCTGAGACTGGTTATAAAGGCACTAAGAGGCTTGCTGAACCAGCTGACTCCCTGGTTCCCTCTAAAAAGACAAAGAAAGTAAAGCGCACAGAACCACCTACTGGGGAAAAGGGACTTCTGTGGGTGCTCTGGCTCTTCCTTCTCCTGAAGAAATAGCTCAGGCTTTTAAAGTGGTACAGGCCTTACAAGGTCTTTTCCCCACTGCCCAGCAGCCACCTGTCCAAATTCCAGCTGGACAGACTGGCAGCACAGGTAAATCCTCATTTATTGAAGAGGATTATGGTGAATGTGAGGAGGAAGATGAAAGGGAACCTATTGAACCTGAGGTCTCCCCGAACAGGATTTTGGTTCACCTCCTAGAACCACTGAGGATTATTCCTCACATTTCACTTTTGTGAGGAAGATGACTGATATCGTGGACATCACCACAAGTGAAGAAACTGAGGATGAAGAAGAGGTGGAATACCTAGAGATGATGGGGTTGACCCCACAAAGCTCCTTTGCTTGTAACTAAATTCTTCAAACAAATGCATTGAAGATTTTACAGACTCCTAATTCTGTCCCCCTCTTGATAAGAGCTGGACAAGAAATATCAGTTGGAAAGGGAGGTGCAGAATTTCTGTTTTCCACCCTGACCCCTAGCTTCTCACCCACTAGATAAAGAGTCCAGAAAGATTGATAGTATGGCCAAAATAGGATACTTGTCAACTTCCTTGGCCATCAGGCAGGCTAATTTTCAAGCCTATGTGGCCTAGTACCAGAATTCTTTATGGCAGTCTGTGCTGGCCATGGCAAACAAAGCCCCTTCACGCTTATCTAATGAACTTGCAGAAACTGCCAGATTTGGCTTAGAGGTAGCCAAGTATCAGTTTCAAATGGTTGCTGATACCAATGATACAGCAGCCAGGTGGATGGCAAATACTATTGCTTAACGAAGGTTTGTCTGGCTAGAGCCACAAATCTTACTCAGGACACTCAAACAAAGGCGCTGGATTTCCCTCTGGAGGTAACTACCTTTCCGGAGAAATAGTGGCTTATATGAAGAAGGTGAATGAACATAAAGCCACCTTCAAAAGCAACTCTGCTAAAGAAAACTCTCCATCCACCAGACCCAAAGGAAAGGGCAGGGGCAGGTCCTTTCACACTAGGTCCATGTTTCAGGCAGTGGCTGCACCTTTACCAGCAGCATCCCCAGCAGGGTACTTTAGAGATAGGGACAGGAGGTGTGCCAGGTGAGGATTCCAAACCCACCAGCCTCAGTCCCAGAGTAAGCCAACACCTTGTTGTGTCTTTACAGGCCACCTCCTCGAAACCTGTTGGAGGCAGGCTGTCTCACTACCTCAGGCTTGGCAAAAATCACCACAGACAAGTGGGTCCTGGGGTAGTGAGTCGGGCACTGTCTCTGGGTTTAAAATCCTTCCTGTTCTGAGAGCGAGAGTGTTCAGACCATCCTCCTCGCAGAAAACAGCTGCTGGAGGCAGAGGTTGAAACTGCTACTGTCAAGAGCAGTGGAACTTGCCCCAATTCAGCAGAAAGGAAGGGTTTCTATTCAAGGTACTTCCTTACTACAAAGAAAGCAGGGAGTGGCTGCCTGTCTTGGACCTCAGGGTGCTAAACAGGCATTTGACAAAACCAAAGTTCAAAATGGTAACTTTGGCACTGATTCTGCCAACACTCCAAAAGGAGACTGGTTGGCATCACGGACCTAAAAGATGCCTATTTCCACATCCCCATAAGGGAGTCTCACAGAAAATACCTCTGGTCCAGACTCCCATCAGGTCACTACCAGTTTTCAACCCTGACATTTGGCCTCACTTAAGCTCCAAGGGTGTTCTAGAAAGTGCATCACAGTGGTTGTGGCACACCTGAGAAGACAAGGTGTCATGGTGTTTCCATATCTGGATGATGGGCTGGCGATCAGGAAATCGCCAGAACAAGTCGGACAGTAGCTGCAGATCACCTAGGGGCTTCTGGAGTCCC
This sequence comes from Neoceratodus forsteri, assembly GCA_016271365.2. Classification (NCBI taxonomy): domain Eukaryota; kingdom Metazoa; phylum Chordata; order Ceratodontiformes; family Ceratodontidae; genus Neoceratodus; species Neoceratodus forsteri. The sequence goes on along the minus strand of CM028136.1, from coordinate 518,251,519 downwards.
TAGGGTTCTTGATAAACCACAAAAATCCATCCTTCTACCTGTACAGGAGCTGCAGTTCATAGAAGCAGAGGTAAACACCCTGCAGGGCAGGGCCTTCCTGCCTTTGGACAGGGTAAGAAGTATCCAGCTGATTGCAGACTCATTCAGCCTGCACAAGCCAAAAACTGCAAGGCAGAGGTCCTACAGGTCCTAAGCCACATGTCTGCGGCCACAGGCACAGTCCTAGGCTCTAGGTTCCAAATGAGACATCCAGTTCCACCTAAGGGCACACTGGTGACAAAGAAGAGATTCCCTCTCAAAGCTGATCCCAGTAACAAAAACCTTGTTACAGGCACTTCAGTGGTGGAAAGAGGAATCCAACCTAAGGGAAGGAGTTCCTTTTCAAGAAGAATCCCCATCAGTTGTTCTCAAAACAAATGCATCTCTACTGGGGTGGGGCACCCATTTGGGGGACCACACAACCCAGGGCACTTGGTCAAGTGCCGAGTCACTCCAGCACATAAACTTACTGGAACTCAGAGCAGTGTTTCTGGCACTAAGGCCTTGTTTGCACTGGGGCTCTTGAAATGGTTCAAGTGCCTTAATTCGTTTCAAGCGCCCCGTAGCACGGATCACACTTGCACTGTACATGGATCCAGACACTGTTTAAAAAACCGTGCTTAAGCCCTGGTGGGACGTAGGCTTAAACACGGTTGGAAAACCGTTTTTTGAATCAATGCATGTTTACCTGTGGTATGAACAGCTCCTGAATTGTTTAGGTAGCCTCCTTCTGTCTTGCGAGTTGTCTGCCACATATTTCCTGAGATGCTGTGCTTCAAACTTCCCAGAATTCTTTCACTGTTGTTCTGCACATGCGCGACTATCGCAGCGAGGAGGGAAAATTTAAAAAGAGTGGTAAAGTGATCACTGTACTTGCGGCGCATTACAGGTCTGATTAGTGCCTGATCAGTGTGAAATATTGGTAGATCTGTGGTTGCAGTTGTTGTCAGCAGTTAGAGAGTAAAAACTGCAATTCTGTGGGGTTTTTTTTTTTGCTTACTTGTGGCACTTGTATTTGACAGCACATAATTGACTGCAGCATTAAAGCTTTCTACAATGTGTGATAGGGCAGCTAGCTGGAATGACGAATCCATTAAGGCTGTTATTGATTTTTGGTGTACTGAGAGTGCAAAATTAAACAGTGTGCACAAGAATACAAAAGTGTACCTGAGAATATCTGCATATCTGTCTGAGCTTGGCATTGAACGTACTGCCAAACAATGCCGTGAAAAGGTTAAATAACTTAAAGTACCACCGTGTTAAAGACCAAAACAAGAAATCTGGATCAAAACGAGTTGTGTGTCCCTTCTCGACCAGATTGACAGTATTTTGGGACCAGACCCACTTCAGAGCCATCATTAGTAGTGGAAAGCCTTGATGAAACACTCCCACTGGAAGACCAGCTTGATGACCCACCGATTGAGTTTGACCTTCCTCTCTCGGGTATAATTGAGAAATTATTTTAATTATTTCACATGTGTGATGTGCTGCTGATTGTGGGGAGGGAGGGGTTTAGATGGCAAGCAAAGATGTAGCAGGAAACTCCGGTTTAGTTTTTTTTATGTGGATTAATATTACAGGGATCCCTGTAGCAAAGACAGTAAGCAGTGCAGGAGTCCAGTATCCCATAAGTGTCTTGCCTCAATTGTCCAGTATGCACGCTATTATGGTTGCATAACAGTTTACTGCAGAATATACAATTTCCTGTCATTCCATTAACCCCATGTCTAATGTCAATAGATTCAGAAGAAAGGGACCATGATGATGGAGATACTGGTACATCAGCGGCTGACACTTCAGGTGGATCTGTAAATGCAATGGTGTGTGAAAGCATGACAGATGAGAGATAACACTCACCCACATCCCTCAGCAAGTGTTGCTTCCACTCACATTGGAAAGAGGCGTGTGGCTCCTGAGCGTTTACAGAAACTTACAGGGAAAAAAAAAATAGATTGCAGGATATCATGGAGTCCTTATTCGAGCCTACAAGGTGTTTGCTAGTTGAACAGCACCAGCAAATGATGAAAGCAGAGCAAGACCATGCTAAGGCAGAGCTCGAAATGGAAGAAGGGATGCGCACCATGGAGGCAGAGCAGTCTGCCACATTTTTTAATTTACTGGAGGTATTCCGAGGTGGCCCTAGGATGCCTCAACCGCACCCTCCAAACAATGGGCAGAACAATGCAACACAGACTCCGAGGTATCAGTACACAGTGCCAGCACCACACACTGTTACTTGCACCCTGACACTGTAGGCCATAGTTCTGGCACACAAGTTTCCTTCTACTCACAATCTAGCGTCCCCACTCATGCTGGCCAGAGTTCAGGTGCAGAATGCACTTACTTCTCACAACCTAGTGCAAACAGTAGTCTGACTCAGGAGTTGTTTGATGAGAACCTAATATGGACTCATCTGTAAATGAGATACAGAAGATGCAACATAAAAGAATGTTTTTTGCATGGGCTTTATGCACAAACATTAATTACACAGCAGTGTATACTACTCTTGTTCGTTTTAACAGTTGCAGTTCACCATAACAATATTAAATTGCATTGTTTGTATTTTAAAAGTGAAAAAAAGTTCCAAGTAACATTAGTATTTTGACAACTGCTTAGCCTAGCCTTTAAACTTGTTGCACACAGTTTTCTGTCAAGCTGCATGTCCAGACTTAGAACATGCCAAGGTGTTAGGTATTTACAAAGTTATTTCTACAGCTATTTTAACAGATTCTGTATTTTTATGCCTACTTTAATAAATTGTACCATGTTTGCTTCTGATACATTCCAGTCAACAGTTATGCTTACATGTAAAACTTGTTAATAAAAACCTTTCGATTTCACAACCTTTCAGTCTCATTGGTCTGCATACATTTCATTTTTGAAGTGTCATTTGTAAAGGTTTGGGGTTGGGTGATGTTGCTGCTGTCTGAACAACAAAAAGCAGTACTTGCTTCCTACACAGTATTTAGATGTGTAGCCAGTGCCTCTCAAATAGCATTAGCATGTCGCCCTAGTCCAGCTGCTGAGCTGTCCTCATAACTTAGTGTCACACTTAGGTTGTTGAAATACATCCAATTCATCCATCCATTCCTGAAGAAACTGCTTAGACTTATTCTCACATACATTATGTAAGACACAGCAAGCCGCAACAATGACAGGTATATGCTCAGTGGAGAAGTCCATACGTTTTGACAGGCATCTTCATCTACCTTTTAGATGTCCAAAGGCACATTCGACAACCATTCGGGCTCTGCTTAATCTATAGTTGAAATTCCTCTTTTTCTGATCTGTGTAGTCAGTGAAGGGCTTCATTACCCAGGGGAGGAGAGGATAAGCTGGGTCAGCAATTCAATCAATCGCTTTATTTAACCAGGCATAAACACCATTGAGCAAGCTCATTGTCAAGGTGGTCCTGGGCATAAATACAATACACTTCATAAGATTACAATTCACGGTTGACAACGGTGCAAAAAAAAAAAAAAACATTGTGAAGGTGCCGGTCAATATGGGCCTATACATACCGATCAACATAATTAACATGCAAAGGTACATAATGATAAGCTTTACTGAAATGAGAAGACAACAATCCCATATAGTCTCCGCTGAGTAAGAGCTCATACCTAAATGATAAAAAAATGAGGTATTAAGGAATAGGGTAGACATTGGGGTGAAAGAGTAGGCAGCCAAAAGGGAGGCCAGAATAGGTAAAAGGTAGAGAATAAGCAGGGTCATCTTGGATTAAGAGACTAAGGCTTGTAGGTCCTAGGTTTCTGTTAGGAATGTGGGGTGGATGAGATACTTGGGCATAGTATTTGAGAGTGGCACCTGAGGCTTAGGGGTCATCGGCATCTGAAACAGTTGCATGATTCCTTCGCATAATCCATTAATAGAGCTTTGAATGTGAAAATGCTTGGAAGTGAGGATAATTTTAATGAGTCTTGCATAGTGTTCCAAAGTGATGGAAGTGAGAAGTTGATTGCTGCTGAGCCAAGGGTAGTTTCACTCTAGGAATCTGGAAGCAGATTAAGGAGAAGTGTCTCAGGCCATAGGAACCTTTAGCCTGTTTGAAGATGTTGAGAGATGAATGCAGGGAGGTTATCAGATAGTGCTCTAAAAAACAGAGGAGAGCATTCCATTTTCTTCTAGTTGAGAGTGAGGTCCATCCCGGAAACCTGGTATAGACGACAGTGATGTATACTATGGGGTAGATTTAAGATAAATCTTAAAGCCCGGTGGTAAAGGGTGTCCAGTTTGTTTAGCATCGTTGATGGGCAATGACCGTAAAGGAAGTCAGCGTAATCCAGTATAGGCAGGAATGTAGTTTGTACTAGTCTCATTATGGCTTTTAACGTGAGTAGGTGTTTAATACGATAGAATAAACCTAATCGCTGTCTTAGTTTCTTCAAGGTTTCATTTAAGTGGCACAGAAAGTTGAGCTTGTTATCCAGCCAGAACCCTAGGTATTTAAAGGTATCAACTACTTCAAGGGGTTCATCTAAGAGTGTTCGGATCTGTGTGATATGTGGACATCCGTAAGTAGACTTTGGGGAGAGAATCATTGCTTTAGTCTTTTAGGCATTGAGGAGGAGCTTATGAGTGAGAAGGTTGTATTGGAGGGTGGCAAAGTCTTTCTGTAAGTACTCATGGGCCAGATCCAAGGATGAGTTTGTGGTATAGAGTACATTATCATCTGCAAATAAGTGCACATTTGCTGTACCCAGCTGCGAGTCCAGATTATTGATGTATATTGCAAAGAGGATAGGCCCAGGATGGAGCCTTAGGGACTCCTCGTAACAAGTATTTTGTGGGGATAAATCTCCTATGGCTTTGACTTGTTGTAACCTATTGGTTAGGTAGCTGGTGAACCATTTAATGGCAGAACTATCAAGTCTGATGTTACTCAGTGAAGTAAGCATGATGGTATGATCCACAGTATCAAAGGCCTTACGTAAATCAAGGAAGAGGGCAAATACATACTTCTTAGAGTCCAAGGCCATTTGTCAGTCTGTAGTTACTTTAGCAAGAGCTGATATTGTACTGTGTTTGGCTCTGAAGCCGGACTGAGCTGGGTTTAGCAACTTTTGTGAATCCAAATGTTCTCTAAGGTAAATGTTTACAATTTTTTCAAGTAATTTAGAGAGGACAGATAGTATAGAAATAGACCGGTAATTGTTCAGGTCACTCGGATCCCCAGTCTTGAATAATGGTAGGATGTGGGCAGTTTTCCACAAGACAGGTAGCTCACCTTGAATCAGAGAGGTGTTGAATAAGTGTGTAATGGGGGCAGTCAGATAGGTATGGCCAAGCTTTAGGAAGTAAGGTTCAATATTATCTGCACCGCACTTTTTTGTATCCAGAGAAAGGAGGGTCCTCCACTTGCTTGAGAATAGTGTAGGAAGCTGAAGGGGTGGGATGCGGTTGGTTATAGTTGTGATAATCAGTGAAGCCAACAGTGTAGTCTCTTGCCGGGCTAAGTTTGCTGATAGGTGAGGTGTCAAAGGCAAGCCCTGCAGTGGCAAAGTGATCATTAAGCTTTTCTAGTACATCAGCTTTGTCCATATAGGTGGTACCGTCAGACACAATTTTGTTTGGAAGGGGTGTTGCAGTGGACTGACCTTCGACTTCTTTGAGGATGTTCCAAAATTTTGGCAGAATTGTTTTTAGTGTCTTCTAGTTCTTTTTGGAAGTACCTAGCTTTTTCTGACCTAATTAGCTTGGTACAAGCATTCCTAGTGGTACGGAATGCTAACCAATCAGCCTTCAGGTGGGATTTCCTCACTTTTTTCCACCAGTAGTCCCTATCCCTAAGTGCTTTCTTCAGGAAGGGAGAGAACCAGCCAGAAGTTTTATTTTTTGATTTGATCGGTCTTAGTGGGGTGTGTTTGTCTGTTGGCTCCAGTAGGAGGCTGTGAAAGATGTTAAATGCCTCGTTAAAGGTGGGGGCTAGGTAGAAATCCTGCCAATGAATGTTGCTTAGATCTTTCAGGAAAGTGTACTGGCAGAACTTTTTCAGGCATCTTTTCAGTTTGAATTTGGAGGTAGTTTTTATTTGGGAAGGATGTCTGATGCAGGCAGTAGCGCAATGGTCACTTATATCGTTGAAGAATACTCCAGTATGCGAGATAATGTGAGGTTTGCTTTTTAGGATAAGGTCCAGGAGGGTGCTGCGCTCAGAGTTTTTTCTGTTAGGTCTGGTTATAGCAGTCACCATTTGTAACAGACCTTTAACATCGCATAGATCCTTCAATTTCTTAGACTTGTCATCATTCCAATTTAGAATGAAATCCCCCATTAGAATACACTCAGTATCAGCAGAGTAGAGAAGGTTTTGAAGGTGTGGCAGAAGTGCCCAGCCACCAGACGGTGGTAGGTAGCATGCTGCCATAAGGAGTGATTTCTCGCTGGAAAGTAATAATTTTAGAGCAAGGCATTCAAATTCCTTAGCCTTTGAGGTACAGTCAAAGACTGTGACTGTGAATTTGCTTTTGACATATATTGCAACCCCTCCCCCTCTAGTCTGTCTATCACAGCGGTAGATGATATATCCGGGTACATTGATAGATTTGTCCAGGGTCGAGGGTGTGAGCCAGGATTCAGTTATCCTGGAGAAATCGGGAGATGCATGTAGAGCCCAGGTCTGTATAGAGTCAGTCTTCTTTAGCAAACTACAGACATTGATATGGAGAAAGCTAATCCCTTTATATTGAGGGAGGTCTGCAGGGGCGTCCAGAAAAAAGGTGGACCTGGGTTTAATTCAGCATTTCCCGAACAGAGTAAGAGAAGCAGTAGTAGTTTTTTAAGGTGGTGTCTTAGCCTGCTAAACATTCTTGTTACTCCTTCTAGCATATGTTGGTTTAGTGGTGGCTGTCTTAAGGGCAGGATTGCTATTTTTAGGGATAAAACAGAGAACTGATAGAGCCGACACCATCCTTGGGAATTGCACATGTTCTGTAGTTATGGCCTGGTGGGAGGAGGGGCATGACCATAGAGGAGACGTCCCTGATGTAGAATGCCATGGTTTAATGTGGGAGGCTATATCTTGGTAGATGATAGAGGAGGGAAACTGGCCTTTGTCAGAGTTGCAAACCGAAATTTTGGGTAGAGTATAACAAAGTAATATAAGGCAACTATAGAGAAGGATAGGCACAGATGGCAATCTTAACGTGGAGATATTAACACAGTAGGTATGCTTACTCCTTACAACTCTCTAGTTGTGTTTTGAAATAATGTTCCATTTTGCCCCTTTTGAAACACAGAACTGTTCTTGAACTCTCTGGCGTCATGCACACGGCCCTGCCAACCTATATTGACATCCTGAAAACTGAATGTATGATCAACCACAGCCTGCAGTAGAACAAAGTGGTAGCATTTTCTGTTGAAGTATTCAGTAGCATCATGAGAGGGCATATAATGGGTAGATAAGTGGCATCTGTTGCTCCACCGCAGCATGGGAACTCCCATTCCTTTTCGAATCCTGTAACAACTTTATTTGTATTTCCAAAATGTATAACCCTTGGCATAAGGTGTTTCATTATTGCGGACACACTTCCATGACTACCTCACAGACTGCAGGAACAGCCTACCCCAAATATTAGCCATGGGTACGGTATTCAACATTGGTTTCCAGTTTTCACAAAGTGAGGCCCACACGCTGATCAACAGGGATGCATTTTTAGTTGTGTTATGCTTCACTATAGCCATACAATTCGTTGCACAGCATGTTAAAACATGCTTTTGACATGCGAAAGTTCTGTAACCACTCATCGTCCTGCCAAGTTGACAGCACAATGTCATTCTACCAGGCAGAACTCCTGCTTCTGCACCAGATAGTTTTGTCAAGTGTGAATGCCATATAAGCACAAATGATCATGTGATGCAGAAAATGTTTTTGTAGGTCGTCACTATCAACTTCAGATACATCCACCAAGATATAGCAGGATAAAAGCCTTTTATTCCAAAAATAGGCAGGTCAGCCAGCAAACGAGATGCACACTGCCCCTCCCCACAGAGCCAAACGTTTTCCCGTCACAATTGAGCTTTTTCAAGGCTATGTAGGGGGTAATACACTTTATATATGTTACTTAAAGGTAAAGTTTAAAGCTAATGTGCTCTCCACCCTTTTAAATAATACCAAACATCCCCTGAAATTAAATATCAAATAACACTACCATTAAAATGCGGTATCACAATAACTAATTCCAATACAATACCTGTAAAGCACAGAAATATGCATATACCAATCTACATATTAATATAAAATGTACATAATTATTGAAATATACTAATTATAAAAATGGAGAAAGTTGGAAAAACTCATTCAATCCTGGGACAGCATAGGATTTCATAATATACTGCCAATATGTTTCTCTGACGCAATTTTAAATCTAAATCTCCCCCTCTAGGACCTACAAACATTTTTTCAATAATTTGAAAGCAAAAATAATGTTCCTCCCCCTGAGATTTGACATGCTGTGAAAGGGCACTTAGCACATCAGTATGTGCTATACTACGTACATGTTGTCCTATTCTTTCTTTACATTTCTGAGTGTTTTTTCTCACATAAAAACTAGTACATTTTTACAACAAGCCAAATATACAATATTAGAAGTATTGTAATTACAAAGGTTTTAATATCATATATTTTCCCTGTTACATGTTGTTGAAATTTTTGCAATTCTAATAAATTTACAAAACTGGCAATTTCCACACTGAAAAGTAACTTTTGGCAAAGTACTTTTTTCTGTCTATCATGTACATTCATATCTCCACTATAATAACTATGTACCAAAGTATCCCTTAAGTTTATTCCCCTTTTGTAAACAATTCCAGGAGGAGTTTGAACTAAATTTAGGATTTTACTTTCAACTGAAAGAATGTGCCAGTGTTTAATTATTTCATTAAATAAAGGGCCTGCAGATTAAAAGTAGTAATGAATTTAGGGGCATCATTTATATGTACATTATTTTTCAAAATCATATTTTTTCTTCTTTCATTTCTTATATTCTGAATGTATCCAGATTTAACATTCCATTTCTGTTCTGCTTTTTCCGTCCTCTTGTTTCCAAATTATAACCTCGTTCTAAAAACTCTTTAGTAAGTTCCTCTGCATTTTCTCATCATCTTCATCACGAGAACAATTCAGTTTATATCTCAAAAACTGTCCAATAGGAATATTTTCTGTAACATGCTTGGGATGACAACTCTGAAAATGCTGAATGCTGTTCCCGTCAGTGATTTTTCTGAATAATGTTGTACTAATGTCCCCATTGTTTTCTTTTATAGCTGTTAAATCCAGAAAATTTGCGACTCACAGTTCATTACTTTTCTTATGGACATTGAAATGAATCAATAATCCAGTTTTGCAACTATGGATGTTTGTTCATTGTACACAAACATTCCACATCAAGATGGTTTGGAAAGTTTGAGAGAAAGCTTATGTGAAAAAAACATCCTACACACAGGCATTTGTTGAATTTTTGGTAACGTTAACTGAAAATGTTCTCATTTGCAATGCCTTCATGTTTGACAAAAATATATTTTTGCAGAAAAAAAGAACAGCTATGGGGGCAGCCATGGCCCCTAATTATGCAATTATTTATTTGTCAAAATGGGAAGAAAAAGTCATCTTTGGTACTAAGAATTCATTTTTGGAACAAATAGATTTTTATAAATGATATATAGATGATTTTTTTTTTCATTTGAAAGGCACCACTTTGAAATTAAAGTCGTTTGTTGTATATTTAGAAGAATCAAACTGTAATCTGAAATTTGAATTGAAAACGGATCCCAAAGAGATTAATTTTCTGGATTTAACAGTGATAAAAGAAAACAATGGGGTCAGTAGTACAAAATTATTCAGAAAAATCACTGATAGGAACAGTATTCTGCATTTTCAGAGTTGTCATCCCAAGCATGTTACAGAAAATATTCCTATTGGGCAGATTTTGAGATACAAACAGAATTGTTCTTGTGATGAAGATTGAGAAAAATGCAGAAGAACTTACTAAAAGGTTTTTAGAACGAGGTTATAATATGGAAACAATACAGGACGTGAAAAAGCAGAACAGAAATGGAACGTTAAATCTGGATGCATTCAAAATATAAGAAATGAAAGAAGAAAAATTATGATTTTGAAAAATACTGTACATATAAATGATGCCCCTAAATTCATTACTACTTTTAGTCCACAGGCCCATTTATTTAGTGAAATAATTGATAAACATTGGCACATTCTTTCAGTTGAAAGTACAATTCTAAATTTAGTTCAAAGTCCTCCTAGAATTGTTTACAAAAGGGGAATAAACTTAAGGGATATGTTGGTACATAGTTATAATAGTGGAGATATGATTGTACAAGATAGACAGAAAAAAAGTACTTTGCCAAAAGGTACTTTCCAGTGTGGAAATTGCCGTTTTTTTAAATTTATTAGAATTGGCAAAGAATTTCAACAACCTGTAACAGGGAAAATATATGATATTAGAATCTTTGGTAATTGCAGTATTCTAATATTGTATATTTGGCTTGTTGTAAAAATGTACTAGTTTTTATGTGAGAAAAAACACTCAGAAATGTAAAGAAAGAATAGGACAACATGTACATAGTATAGCACATGCTGATGGTATAAGTGCCCTTTCACAGCATGTCAAATCTCAGGGGAGGAACATTATTTTTGTTTTCAAGTTATTGAAAAAATGTTTGTAGGTCCTAGAGAGGAGATTTAGATTTAAAATTGCGTCAGAGAGAAACATATTGGCAGTAGATTATGAAATCCTACGTCGCAGGATTGAATGAGTTTTCCAACTTTCTCCATTTTTATAATTGGCATTTTCAATAATTATGTACATTTCTATATTAATATGTAGATTGGTATATGCATATATATATATGTGCTTTTACAGGTATTGTATTGGAATTAGTTACTGTGATACCTGCATTTTAATAGTAGTGTTATTTGATATTTAATTTCAGGAGATGTTTGGTATTGTATTTAAAAGGTGGAGAGCACATTATCTTTAAACTTTACCTTTATATATATATATATATATATATATATATAAGTGTATTACCCCTACTACCATAGCCTTGAAAAAGCAGTAATTGTGACGCGAAAACGTTTGGCTCTGTGGGGAGGGGCAGTGTGTATCTCGTTTGCTGGCTGACCTGCCTATTTTTGGAATAAGACTTTTATCCTGCTACATCTTAGTGGATTCTTATCTGAAGTTGACAGTGATGAGGTGCCGACCTAAAAAACATTTTGTGAGTAATATTGAATTTGGTTTTGGCCCCATTATTGGCAGTTATAGACATCTACTTTGTCTTATGGTCTCGATTGTGATGCAGAAAAGCAGAGACACTCCTGTATTTATTGACTACCTGCATTCTGTGTTGTCTATGTCTAATAAAACTCAATCTCCTTCTCATTCTGTTCCGCCGTATCCTTTTTGCTCTCAGATAGTATGCAGATACAATTGACAGCAAGTCTGTCTCCGTAGGGGGCGCCATTTCTAAACGTCTCACTAACAACTTGCTGAATCATGGGTAGATACAAATGACCGCAATGCACGATGGTAAGCAGTTCCTCATAAAAGAGTGCTGGACAAAAGCAATGATGGCACGTTTACCCAGACAGTGCGAATGCACTAAAAACTGATCCTACACCATTTCTGAACATGCTTTCAGTAGTGCGGATGCTTAAGCACGGTAAGTGCTGAAAGGATTTTAAAAATGGATCAAAAAACGTTTTAAAAATTGTCTGTAGTGTGAACGGGGCCTTAAAGTCTTCACAACACTAGTACAGGGAATGGTGGTACAGGTCAGAACAGACAATACCACCATAATGTAGAGCTGGCATACTCCTTGGGAGTTTCCCTACAGGCAATCCATCTGCCAGGGAAGGACAGCACCCTGGCAGATGCTCTGAGCTGAATCAGCCAGGCCCATAACATATGGACCCTGAACAGGCAAGTGGTGGAGATAATCTTCAAAAGGTGGGGCACTCCAGAGAATGCCTTGTTTGTATCCCACCAGAACCACCACCTGCCACAATACTGTTGCAGACCACCAGATTGGGGTACACTACCCCTGGATACTCTGGCTTTGAACTGGTCAGGGAACTACCTATGCTTTTCCTCCCTTCCCTCTGGTGTACAGGGTATTGCTCAAGCTCGGGTCCCAGTCAGCATCAATGATCTTGATGGCTCCAGACTGGGCCAGGCAGCCATGGTACTCACTGCTGCTCTCTGTCTGTAGCAGAGTTAGTACACCTCCCTCGGAGGCACAATCTGTTAACTTCCAACCAGGGGAGACTCCTGTATCTGAATCTCGGGTCTCTCAATCTCAAAGCTTGGCTCTTGAAGACCAAGAATATGCAGGTTTACACCTCTCTAAAGCTGTTTTGGACACCATTAAGAGGTTACAGGAAGCCTTCCACTAAGAAAACCGCTTCAAAATGGAAATGGTTTTCTATTTGGTATTCAACAAGGAACTAGTACCAACACAGCCAGGGTTCCAGCTGTTCTTGATTATCGCTTATTTACATTCCTGGGATTTGCAGTCCAGTACCCTCAAGGTCCACCTGGCTGCAGCATCTGTACATTTCTGCTGGAAGGAATGTGTCAATAGTTTAGATTCTATCTTTAGAAGGTTAGTCAAGGGTTTGGCTCTTTGCACCCTCATCATAGGAACCAGTGCCAGCATGGGACCTTAATGTATGCATAGCTAAGCTCATGGGACCTCCTTTGAGTCCATGTCCTCTGCTTATCTGAAATATATTGCTTGGAAAGCAGGTTTCCTAGTGGCAGTGACTTCTGCAAAGTCAGTAAGCTCCAGGCTCTCTGCATTGAACAGGACTACATTTCATTCCACAGGGATAATAAGGTGGTCCTGAGAACAAACAAAATTTCTTCCTAAAGTGGTCTCTGATTTCCACCTGAACCAAGCCATTACCCTACCTGTCTTTTTTTTTTTACTAGAGCATTCTACCTCTGGTGAGAGAAGGCTTCACAGTCTGGATGTCAAAGAGCTCTCAGCTACTATATAACAGCCACTAAGGACCATAGGCAGGACAGAAAACACTGTTGCTGACTTCGGGGATGTGAGAAAAGGTAACCCAGCGTCAAAAAGGTCCATTCTTGATGGCTAGTCCAGTGTTTCCAGTTATGTTACACTAAAGCTGGAAGGATCCTCCAACAGGATTGAGAGCCCATTCCACAAGAGGACAGCTGCTACACTTAGCTGCCTAGGATGTTCCTAGTGAACATCTGTAAAAGCAACTACCTGGGGACACAGTGCACACCTTTACAAAGTGCTGCAATCTGGATATTAAGTCCAGGGGTGAAGCTGGGTTTGACACGAAAAGCAGTCCTGCAAAGTCTGTTTCTAAAATAAGGTTCTGTGCACCTCTAGGAAGTACTGCCGTAGTCTGCAGAAGGTTAGGAATACCCGAGTATTAGTCAGTCAATCAAAATCTTTATTTAACCAGGTGAACATTGTTGAGCAAGCTCATTTTCAAGATGGACCTGGAAAGGAGAGGTTAGCAATACATACAAAGGAATACTCAGTTATATCATAATTGGGTAAACAATATATACAAAATGAATTCACACTTGCATAGTATTTACATAGAGCAGTAATTATACACAGGAAGTTTATAATACACACAAAATAGAGTTAAAAAGAGTCACTAAATTTAAGACTATAAATAGCATGCAACGAAAAAGTATAGCAACTGCAGTACAGTATATACAGGTTAAACGTACGCAACTATAATTAGTGTGTATTTGAAGCATCCTTGAACATAATTCTTGACTGAAGGAGCTTGGTGGGGCATGGGAGGGGTGTGGAGGGGGATGCAGGGGGGAGTAAGGAGAGATGCATGGTACATGCTCGCAAGGGCATGTAGTGATTGCAGTGGCGAGGGTGGCAACAGTTAGGGAGTGGAAAGCAAAACACCATGATGGTGTCAAGGAGGGTTAAGCAAGGAGTGTAAGTGGGAACCAGGATGACATGGAAAAGGAACCAACGATAAGGAAAAAAAACACAGGGTTGGGAAAGGAGTAGTAGTCAGGTAAGTTCTTATAGGCTGTAACATTGCCCAAGAGGGGTGGGAAAGAAGCACCAGTAAAGGGATGTACTGGAGCAGATGGAGCTGAGGCTAGGGGAAGGTGACATCAGGGGAAGCAGTTACAGGATTTTTGATAGAGCGAGAATAAAGTGCTTTGAAGGCTGATAGTTTTGTTGGGTAAGCTGACTTCAGGGTTTTTTGCAAGTTGTTCCAGAGAGAGGGTAAAGCGTGAGATATGGCAGACCTGCCGAAGCGCGAATTGAACTTCGGTACTGCAGTTGAGATAACGGAGAAACTCCTTAGTTTATTTGCTTATCACACCTAGACAGAGGAAGACAATCGGAGATGTACTGAGGCAACATCTTCGTGATGGTCCTAAATGTCTAGAGAGCTGCATTCCTCTGTTTTCTGTAGTGAAGGGATGACCAGCCTGTTGCAGCATAATGGGAGCAGTGTTGTGTGGATTATGGGAGACCAGTTATGAACTTCAAGGCCCGATGTTAGAGAGTGTATCTAATTTATAAAAACATAGAAACATAGAAGCTGACAGCAGATAAGGACCACAAGGCCCATCCAGTCTGCCCATTTCTTTTTCTACCTTATGAATGTGCCATCGGCCTTTGCTCTGTCAATGGCCTATCTAGTCATACTCATCAGTATTGCTTCCTGATGCCTATCCCATGCCTGTTAGAAGCCCTGCACTGTATTCATAGGCACCACTTCCTGAGGTAGGCCGTTCCATGCATCCACCGCCCTTTCTGGGAAAAAGAACTTCCTCACATTACCCCTTAATCAGCCTCCCTCTAATCTCATGCTGTCCTCTTGTCCTGCTATTTTTCTTAAATTGAAACATGTTAGACTCTTCCAGCTTGTTAATGCCCGTAAGGTGTTTGAATGTTTCAATCATATCACTCCTCTCTCTGCTTTGCTCTAGGGTATACATACTGAGTTCAGTTAATCTGTCCTCCTATGTTTTCTGATGCAGTCCCTGCACCATTTTGGTTTCCCTTCTCTGGACTGCCTTAATTTGGCTAATGTCCTTGTGAAGGTGTGGCCTCCAGCTATGTTCCCTCTAAGGTGTGCGCACGTGCGCCCGAACAGCAGTCAGAAATAACCCGCACAAGGCTTCAGTAGTAGTGCACAAAGCACCTGACTGGGATCCTCATGTTTATGAAGTAGTGACTATAGTCGCTCAGATTTTAGACTCAGACAGCAGGACATGAAAGTGAATGGGAAAGAAACATTGTATGCCCACCCGAGGCCCCAACCCATTTACTTTAACAAGCCAGACATCTTGCTCTTGCTCCACTTATTGAACAATGGAACCGATCTGCAAAATTCCAACCAATCGGCTTTGCAGTTACAGCAATGTTTTCAGCTTGACACCTCTTTTTATTTATTTTAGTTTTTGTTGACGGGTAAGTGCACTAGACAAATCCTGCCTATTTTCAGGCACGACCTGGGTGAGGGGATAGAGATGAATGCCAACTGACCTTGAACCAGATTCCCTTTACCAGAAAGGGTCCTGAAGGAACTGGAAGTAATAAGAGTTGATAAAGCAATGGGGCCAGATGGGGTGCACCCTAGGGTCCTTAAAGAACTAAGAGAGGTGGTGGCTGAACCTCTTGCTATCCTGTTTAGCCGATCACTAGAAACAGGAGGTACCCAAAGACTGGAGGATAGCAGATGTAGTCCCCTATACAAAAGTGGGAACAAAGAGGAAGCGGGAACTACAGACCAGTCAGCCTCCACCTCGGTAGTGGGGAAGATCATGGAAGCACTACTGAAGGAGAGATTGGAACATCTGGTTGTCAATGGACCACAGGACCCAAGCAGCATGGTTTCACCAAGGGAAGGTCATGTAAGACCAACCTCATTGAATTTTTTGACTGGGTGACTAGGGAGGTGGATCAGGGGAGGGCAGTGGACATGGCCTATCTGGACTTCAGCAAGGCCTTTGACACTGTGCCACATGGAAGACTATTGCTCAAACTGGGGAATATGGGTGTGGGCAGGACAGTAGTGCGGTGGGTAGGTAACTGGCTGGGCAGCAGGACACAGAGGGTGGTGGTAAATGGCTGTCACTCCACAGAGGAAGAGTGACCAGTGGGGTACCACAGGGATCAGTGCTGGGACCGTGCTATTCAATATCTTCATCAGTGACATTGCACAGGACCTAGAAGGCAGAATTTCACTGTTGGCTGATGACACAAAGCTCTAACAAGTAGACACACCAGAGGGTGTAGACAGAATGAGAAGGGACCTGCAGAAACTTGAAGAATGGTCAGGGTGGCAGTTGAAATTCAATGCAAGGAAGTGCAAGATAATGCATATGGGGCACAAAACCTGGCACAATATATCAGTTGGGGGTGAGGATATAGCATGCCAAGCAGGAAAGGGATCTTGGAGTTATCATCTCTGATTACCTCAAGGCAGGAAACAGTGTGACAAGGCAGCAGGTAAAGCAAATAGGATGCTGGGATGCATAGGCAGGGCATCACCAGCAGGAAAAGGAGGTCATAATTCCACTATACAAGACACTAGTGAGGACGCACTGGGGTACACTGCAGTTCTGGAGACCTTACCTACGTAAGGACATAGACAGGGTAGAGAAGGTTCAGAGGAGGGCAACAAAGATGGTGCATGGATTGCATCACAAGTCCTATGAGGACAGGTTGAAGGCACTGAACATGTACTCCCTGGAGGAGAGGAGGGAGAGAGGGGATATGATAGAGACATACAAGTATCTTACAGGGAGGAACAGGGTGCAGGAATGCACTATTTTTAAGCGAAAAAGATGTTCCAGGACTAGAGGGCATGGGATGAAGTTGGAGGGAGGACAATTCAGAGGAAACGTGAGGAAGAATTTCTTCACAGAACGGGTGGTGGACAAGTGGAACACCCTGCCAGAGGAAGTGGTGGGGCTGAAACAATCACGGGTTTAAGAATGCATGGGATAGACATAAAGGAATTCGGAGGTCAGGGTAAGGGGCAACAGACTTCCTGGAAAACATAAACTGAACTTACAAACTTAAATGGGCAGACTGGGTGGGCCATAGGCCCTTATCTGCCGACACTGTCTATGTATCTATCTATGTATGTATGTATTTTTGGTGAATGAGGGAAATTTGGCCAGGACACCGGGGAAATTTCCCTACTCTTTTCGATAAGTGCCATGGGATCTTTAACATCCACCTAGTAAGACAGTACTTGATAATGAACAGTATTCCCCTGCTGTTCACAGAAATGGCATGTTTTATTTGTTTGGTAGATTCCCCCCAACAAAGCAATGCGAGATATTCTCTGATATAGGGTGTATATTATATTATTTCAGTTTTAAAGTTACACAACTTCAGTGTAATCTGCTTCTTCCCAAGAGCGCCTAACATACAAAATGTGTTTATAATGGATTTAAATCCTCACCGTTGAACGTGTGCTCATTTTTTTTTTTTCAGTATAAGAAAATGGGAAAACTATATTTTTTTTTTTTTTTTTTTTTTTACAACAAAAGCATCAAAGCAACCTACTGTTTGTTTGTGTAATTTTTTTATGTATTTGTTGGGGGCCAGGATGGGTATAACCTTCTCAGTTAGCAGGCTGAGACACATAACTGTACATATGTCTAGAGAGATGAGATTGCGCTTCTCTATAAAACAGGGTCACATATTATATACACATTTGAGATTCAATGAATCAGTGCTTATAAAAGCTTGCCCATGTTGGCTACATGGGGATAGTAATTCTAAAATGGACAACAAGAAATAGCAGTGCAAAATGGCCTTTTCATTTAATTTCATAAATTCAGACTGTGCTTAGTATGTATCCGGAATGGAAGAGAAATACAGTCTCCTAAATGCATCTCCTCTCTCACATCACACTGACTCACTACATTGCAAAAATACATTTTAAAACCCTCACTGAGCTTGACAATACCCAGCATAGTCATTGTAAACCATACCTAGGGTAAATGACATCACATACAATTATGTATGCATCCATCAAAGATCCCATTGCTAAGTACTGCTTTAAGAAGCTTTCCAATCCTGAATACCACATTGCCATAACAGTATTAAATGATGTACTTTTGGAGTTGGCAGAGTTGTTTAAGATGTTTCAGAAGTGGTCTAACAGTTGAAGCTGTACAGATAGCTAGGCAAAAAAAAAAAAAAAATCAGAAGCCAGTACCTGGGTGAAACTGTCTACTGGTGCCAATCAGTAAAACTGCTTTTGGCTAATTGCACAGCAGAAGTAAGCACAACACAACAGCAATTTTGCAATTCATTGGCCTGTTATGTGACCATCTGGACAGCTGATTTCCTGCAGGTGAGCTTGACTGATCTGCCTTTGATTTTGCAGCAGTGCCACATTGCAGCTTTGAGTTTGGCTTATCAAATATTGAGAGACTGTACAGCAAATATCAGGACTATTTATTTTCATCAGTGGACTAGGCAGAAATTGTTAGACAGTACAATGACTTCAGATTTATAGTTGCTGAAAAAATAAAGGGAGGATCATTAAAATCCTTTACTGACATGATCCACTTTGCTTTGACTAACGTGCAGTACAGCATGGTGGCTAAACTTATTGATGTATATGTGCTACATTCCAAGCTAAACATGAAGCTATCATGTATAGAGGTTCCTACAGTCTTATCCTTCCCAAGAAGAGATTCTCCATAGGGAGGTGCAGAGTGAGAAGGCTACGATAGCACAGAGAAAATCTTGGGAGTGATAGAGGATCACATACTGAAGCAAGAGAAGTATGGCTGAGTAGGACCATAACTATCGTTGGTGGAAGGTTTCACTCAAGGACTCTCATAGGAAAGTTAGGGAAGATTTGTTGCTGCTCCTGGAAAGAGCATTAGGATTTTATATCTCCAGAAACATGGTGGAGTCCATAAAGTTATATGGAGATCCTGAGCCCACAACACAGATTGATATTACATTTAAAAATCCTCATACAGCTAGCAGCTTGTTTTCTCTGGCCAGCAAGCTGGATTGTTTGGGAATACATTTAGTTAACATGTTAGACTTGGGTAAAGTCTTTTCATGGTTTAAACAGACTAAGGATAGTCCAGAATCAATCTTAATGGCAGATAACCCCCTGATTGACTTGAAACCTAACTGACCTAATACCTACTACTCGCTGACAGTTATTGATTAAGCCTGACAAATGCAGCCTGTAGATAATATCAAACAAATGAACTTTGAATGCCAGCTGATTTGGATAAGGAGCTAGGGATTGAGATGTGGATGCCCTTTCTATACTTTCATGGAATATTGAGGGCATCCATCTTAAAATAATTACCATGAAGTAGTGAAATTTCTGGATAATTTTGATATTATTGGACTGCAAGAAACATGGTGTACAGAAAATGTAACTCCCAAATTGGCTGAATGTTCTGTCTTTACTCTGCAGCAACTAAAGATAAAAAGTTTAGATGGTTTAAGGGAGTATTTCCTTTTTTATCAAAACTTTGCTAAATTTTCAGATCACTAAAATTTCTACTAAGTTAGAGGGTATTTTGGCTCTAATGATTAGCAAGGGACAAGAGAAGATCATTCTCTACAATATATACTTTCCCCCTCGCAATAGAGCTACTGATCCCGCTGACCTTTTCATACAGGATCTGAAAATGGCACTTGACAAATTGTTAGATAAGAGTATACCTTGTCCTATAATTATTTTGGGAGACTTTAATGCCAGACTACCTTCTCATTTCTTGGAGGATGTATATTCAGATATGATCCATACAATATCTATAATTTATCCAAATATCTCATATACTAGGACTGCTCAGGATCTAAAATCTAACCTTAGAGGTAGGGAATTGCTAGCGGGCTTGGCCAGTAGAAATTTCTGTATTTTAAATGGTAGAACTCAGGTCGATCTAGTCGGATCCTTAACGTGTAGAGGACCTACTGGCTCTTCAACCCCTGATTAGGTGTGGACCAATTTGGAAGCAGTAAATCTGATCCAAAAGTTAGAGGTCATGGATAGATTGGAATCAGCACACTGTGCTATTGTAATGAACATCAAATGCCCTTTTGGAACTTTAGGGAGTCAGGCACAACAGGAAGAGAGTCTGGAAGTCATAAACAAGAGAAGGCTTGGATGGGAGCCGATTCATCAAGCTAGTTTCAAAGAAATTCTTAGTACAGGAGTCTTAGGTGATATTCACGAGTTGGTCCTGGACAAAAGTAAGGCCTTTAATATTTTGGAGAATTGGGAAACTGTTCATTCATTACTTGGACCTAGATGTAAAACAACGTACCATCCTAGGTCCCTTTATAAAAAGTCTTAGTTTAATTCGGTATGTCGATAGGCAAAGAAAGAGTTTGGAGGAAAACTAAGACAGCATAAGAAGAAAAGAAATAAGTCTGTAGCAGATTTTAAATTGCTATGGACTGAAAGAGAAAAATATAGGAAAATTCTCGAACGGGAGAGACATAAACATACTCAGGGACTTTGGGGAAAAACTGAGGCAGGCTGTTTTGGATAGGGATGGAAGGTGATTTTGGAATACTGTTGCCCAGGGATATAATAGATATGCCAATAGGATTGAAGCCTATATTACACCTGAAGTTTGGGCATCTCATTTCTCCAAGCTCTATTATTCTCATGAAGAGCAGGAGACACCAGATGCTTTCAAAATACAGGAGGATGAAATTTTTCCAAGACCTATCTTGATCACAGAGGACGAAATCCAGGCACTGATTGGCCTTAAGGCAAATAAAGTACCAGGGCCAGATGGGGTCCTAGGTGATCTCTATAAGGTTTTTCCCAACTGATGGATTCCTTTTCTTCTTTTGCTGTTTAATGGCCTGGTTCAGGGGTACTCTTACCCTGCCAGTTGGGCAGGTAGTGTTATCTTCCCAATTTTTAAAAAAGAGGATCCGAATGACCCAAGGATATATAGGCCTATTAGTTTGATAGATGTTTCACAGAAGATTTTCTCTAGGATAATTTGGGGCAGATTGCTGTCATGGGTCAAGGAGAACTCAGTATTGAATGAGGCACTGAACGGTTTCCAGAAGGACTTTTCTATAGTATATTCGTTATATATTATGTGCTTCAGCACCTGATCTGGAAGCATACTAAAGTGAGAAAAAACAGATTATATTGCTGTTTTGTGGGCTTCTCCTCGGCCTTCGACAGCATTAGTGGAAAAATCCTTTGGGCTACATTAAGAGATCTGAAGTTGGAGGCCTCACTTCTTGATGTTGTTAATAGACTAAAAATATGTGGGCAAGGGTCCAGTATAATCAATATGGTCATCTAACTGACAGATTTGAGACAAATGTGGGGGGCAGACAGGGGTGTATTTTGGCTCCCACTCTATTGAACATCTACATTAATACAGTCTTGGTTCAGCTAGGTAACCAGATTTTCATACTCAAAAATTAATGATCAAAGGATTGAATGTTTAGCATATGCAGACGATTTAGTCTTGCTCTCTAGTTCAGTCCTAGGTTTTAAAAGAAAATTGGCTCACTTTGAATCTCTCTGTTCTCAAAGGAAACTAAAAGTTAATCTCAGCAAGACCAACATTGTAGTTTTTGGCTCTCAAATCAAGAATACGGTAGGCTTTAGGCTAAATGGTAACCATATAGACACTGTTAAGTGTTATGACTATTTAGGTGCCCATTTTGCCTATAGCCTGTCTTGGACCAAACATTTGGGAGGCTGTCCAATTTAAAATGGGATCTTCTGTAAATGCCCTAAAAATATTTAACAGCAAGATGGGTAAGTCATCAGTGAGTGGGGTATTAAGAGTTGTTAATGCCAAAATAAGAACGAGCATGTTATGTGCCTCTGAAATCTGGGGTTATACTAAGGTTAGAGAATTACAGTAGAAATAATTCTGAATAAACTCTATAGATACATCTTAATATTTTTTAAATGGAACTCCAGGCTGTATCCTTGCCTTGGAGGTAGGACAACGTTCCTTGAATTTTCTCACCTGTGAACGACAGATTCTCTTTCTGTTGAAACTTTTTCTTTTGCCCCAACAAAGATATCCCAGAATGTGTGTAGTGGAAGTCATCAAATTGGCCAGCATGGGATATGTACATCTCTTTATTCAACATATTAAGGAACAATAATGCCGGCCGAATTGGGCCACCTTCTATATAAAATTTACACGAGACCATTTGAGGAGATTAGGCAGGATGTCAAATTGAGGCTTACTGACTTACGACATAAGCTTGGAGAGTTGAACATAGAAAGAATTTAAGCTATATGGATTTTATAAAAAAGTAAAGATTTCATGGGGATATGAGCCATATCTCTCTTTTTAACCTGCCCTAAACAAAGAAGAATCTATACAAGATTAGGAACTGAAAACTATAATGCTCAATGCATTCATTTCAGACAAAAGAGAGAGGGTGCTTTTTCCATATTGTAAATGTGGAGTGGGGACTATAGATGATCTCAAACATGTGGTACTCTTGTATCCTAGGTATGAATCAACTTGGAAAAAACTGCTGGGAGGATCTCGGCCTCCCCCTGGAGGATCTTTTGGAATATTTGTTTACTATGAAAGAGAAGAACATGGAAGAGATCCTTGCAAGATTTTTAATCTCAACTCATTTGTAAAGTTTATTAGGGGGACTTGAAGTCCTGTGGAGGTTTATTTGATGTGAAAAGGTACTCTGTTAAATTGAATTGCACTGTAAAGATATTTAAGTTCCTTGTTGATTTATTTATTGTCTATTTATATTTACTATTTATTTTGTCCTGATTTTAGTATATTATAACTGCGTTATGCTGAACAATAAATTGTACCACCACTACTACTACTACATTCCAAGCTTCTAGTGGGACTGTAGAAAGAGGCTTCAGACTCAAGAACTGCATTAAGAGCAAACAAAAGAAACCACTTGGAAGAAAGTCATTTAGATATGGTGATCGAACAAAATTGTTTTTAACATCTGGTGGAAAAATGGATCTTAATAAAATATAAGTCCACTGGAAGAATGGGAAAGACAGGAGAGAAAAACAGTAAATGTTGATTTCTTAGCAATGCATCAGCAGCAGCAGCACCTTTTAGATGCATGCAAGACTGTTTAAAATGTACATAGTTTACACATGTTTCCAGTTCATACTGTTATGGCGCACAATGCACATCCAGGCTTTGGGCTGTGTCAGAATGTATATTATACTTTGCATTGAGTATTTGAGTGTTTGGTTATATTTTCTACTGTTTACTGGCAATAAAATATATCACTTGTTTGGGCCACCCAATTTGTGCACATGAATCAATTTTTTTGCACAAAGTGCCGCACACACACATCAGTTGCCCACCCACAGAGACTAAACATTAGAGGGAACATTGGCCTCCAGTATTGCATGCAGTACTCCAGATGGGGCCTAACCAGTGTCTTGTAAAGAGGGATTATTACCTCCCTCTTCCGACTTGTGATATCCAGGGCAGACACGGGGCCTTGGCTGTAAAGGAAATCTGTGCAGTCCAGTAAGGTAAAAAATGAGGTTTGGACCAATCTCTTCCTGACATCCAGTGTTGGAAAATGTTTTGATCCTATTGAAGAGGCCAAGCTTCTGCCTAAGCTTCTTTAAGAAATCCTCAGTGTGATCACAAAAGGAAAGTTTTTGGTCAATCCACACCCCCAGGTATTTGAATTTAGTAACATATTCCAGCGATTCGCCAAGAAGAGTGTGGATCTGGGGAATATTACCTTGAGTTGTGGGGTTATTGACGTATGCAGAGGGAGAAAAAAGCATCGCCTTTGGTTTTTTTGGCATTCAGGAGCAGTTTCTGGTGCAGTAGTTGAAGTTGTAGAAGACTGAATTATTATAGTAGATCCCTACAAGCTGCTTCCAGAGAGGGTCTTCTGATATAAAGTGCCATGTTATCGGCAAATAGGTGGATGTTAGCAGATTTGATGTCAGAGTCAATATTGTTAATGTAAATTGCAAAAAGCAATGGACTCAGTATAGAGCCTTGCAGTACACTCCTCAGTAGAGGTTTCAGGGATGAGAATTTCCCTTCAGCCTTGACATGCTGCTGTCGCCCTGTTTGTTTGAGAACCACCTTAGCGATGGGGGTGGTCGCAGCTGATGTTTCTGAGGGAGACCAAGAGCAGCTTGTGGTCAACCGTATCGAATGTCTTAAGTTTAGAAATGCTGCGCAAATGAAGTTCTTCGAATCCAAGGTACACTGCCAGTCATTGGTGACCTTTGCAAGGGCTGAAATAGTACTGTGATGAGGCCTAAATCCCGACTGATAAGGACTGAGAAGGTTCCCACTTTCGAGGTAGTTCCTGAGCTGCACACTCACTACTTTTTTCAATAGTTTGGAAAGGGTGGGAAGTAATGGTCTGTAGTTATTCAGGTCGCTGGGGTCTCCAGATTTAAAAAGGGGGATTACGTGAGCCGTTTTGCATATGGGAGGAATATCGCCCTGTGAAAGGGAGAAGCTAAAAAGGTGCATTATGGGCACAGCCAGGACGTGAAGACTAAGCTTCAGGAAGAATGGGTCTAACTGATCTGCCCCTGCGCACTTCTGGGATCCAGTTGTAGGAGGAGATCCTCAATGTCTCTCAGGCTGGAGGGAGAAGGCTGCGCTTGTGACCGGATCTGGTAAGTCCAGTACTCTAAGATTAGAGCGGAGGCTATTGGCAGGGGAGGCATCGAAAGCGAGACCTGCAGTAGCAAAATGGTTATTAAAAGCGTCAAGGATAGTTGATTTTTCTGACACTGAAGTTGCGCCAAGGGCAATTTTTTTGTGGGTAAGTTGATCATAGCCACGTGCCCTTGAATATCCTTGATGGTTATCCAGAAGTTTGTTGAGCACTTAGTGGAAGCGTCCAGCTCTTTGTGAAAATAACTAGCCTTAGCCTCCCTAAGAAGATTGGTACAGTGGTTACTAGCCTTCCTGAATGATGTCCAGCCATATGGAAGTTTTGACTTCTGAGCTTTTTTCCAAAGCCAGTTTCTGTGCAACAGGGAGGCCTTTAATTGGGCCATAAGCCAAGGACATGATTTATTTTTAGAACGAATCTGGACTAATGGTGCATGTTTATCCAAAGCCCCTAACACAATTTCCTGGAAGAAATCGTAGGCTGCAGGCACTGAGTTGGCCAAGTAAAAATCCTGCCATCTCAAGGAATCTCACAAGTCGAGGAGGAATGCATAGATGTCAAAATTATGCCGTTTCCTCTTGAGTGAAAATTTGGAAAAGGATGGTAGTTTTGGAGCGAATCTTACACCTGCTATAATACAGTGGTCGCTGAAATCTGAAAACACTCCTTTTACACAGATAGGGTTTGCTTACTAAAACGAGATCTAGAAGTGTGCTATTTTTAGGACCCTTCTTGTTTGGATGTGTTGCTTCAGAAATTACTTGGGAAAGACCAAAGATGTCGTAAATAGTCTTTAGGGGTAAGGAACTATTGGAGTACCAGTCCATGTAGAGGTCCCCTAGTATAATAATCTCCGATTGAAGGGATCCCATTGTATTGGTTATATGGTCTAGAAATTGTAGCCCCGCGGATGGAGGTCTGTAACATCCTACGACGCATACTGAGATGGAGGAAGATAGTTTGACATTGAGAGTCAGGCTGTCTAATTCCTTTGGGAGTGAGACGAATCTATAACTGATGCAGACAATTTCTCCTTGACATAGATGGCAACTTCTCCTCCTCCTCCTCCTCTGGTGAGCCTATCAGTTCTGAACAGGGTATAAGATAGGATATTACTGGGGTTAGAAGAAAAAAATGACTAAGCATAGTAATCTTGTTTCTTCCCAGTGATACTCAGGTATTCATAACTTCCCACCGTGCCTCCCCTTCTAGGACCTTTAGCCTCTACATTCCTGCATACTGTGCTCACAGGGGTATACATGCCACTTTTCTGGCACAGTTTTGGTAAACAAGGTTCATAGTGTGTGTTTCCCCCTTCTTTCAGGTGATTCTGACATTTTTGGGGGTATCTGTTATGGTTCCCCCCTCCAGTTGGAGGGTTTATGGCTTTGATTATCTTTATTATTGATTACCATTATTCAGTATTTATAGACCTTGGGGGGCAGGGGGCCCTGCCTTTCCAGGCGTCCAGAAAATCTGAGGGGTTTAGAACTAAGGCAGTTAATTCAATGCAGCATTTGAATAGTTGTCACATGCAAAGAGTTCCATCATTTACATGTATTCTGTCCTCTCCAGGCAGTTGTGGCTTAAAAGGATACTGCAGAAAATTATGAATACCAGTGTCTCACTGGGAAGAAACAAGATTACTATGGTAAGTAATTGTTTCTTCCCAGACAGAGTAGTAATAGCATAAATAATTGTTTACTTAAATATAATTTTTGTATACATGCTTAATGTGCCTGGTATTAACTATATGTGATGGTACATGAACTGCAGTATTAATCCGGTTGGCTGGTGAGCTAATAGCAGCTAGTGTCAGAGGCTTATAAGATAGGGAATTATAGCTAATCCGATATCTTGCCAACTGGCTAGTGTCTGAAGACCAAAACTACAGCCAGGAAACAGACTAACTCAGATTAGACATATCATCAAATTTCAGGTTGTGTCCTATCTTCACTTAATGATGACATAGTCACTGCAGAGAGAACAAGCATTTGTCAATGCCGAATGTTTGCTTGCTGGCGTTAGCATTGGTAGTGTAGGAGTTAGAGAGATGGAGAGATGCATAATAGCAGAGACTGACAGGCATTGGGGTGTGCCTTTGGGTCGTCAGGCATAACAGCCTCTCCATTTCACCACACCCAACCCTGCAGATGCCGATAAGTGTCACCGTGTGCCTTGGGGTCTTTGGGCATTATGATCACCCCATTCCATAAGGAAGTACGGTGAGATGGGTGCAGTATAGGAGAATGGGGTGAACTTTGGGGCTGAAGACTCCAAGGCACACCTCATTGCCTGTCACTGGCTGCAGGGTTTGGGGTGGGGTGGACTGGCATGAGCATTACAGGCGACAATCCCAAGTCACACCCCTGATGTCTCTCAGTCTCTATAGGGTGGGGCGTCATGGTCGGAAACACTAATGCCCCAGGTGTTCATTGGTATTTTCACTCCAAATTTTCAACATGGGTCTTTTGTGACCCCCACCTCATGAACAGTGGCAATATCAGTTTGTTAGCCGAAAGCTGATTTTGCACAGCGACTATGCCATTTGGCACCACAGGTGGAAAAACACATTTCGAACAGGATGTGAAAAATGACAGCTGTATTGTTCATGGGGAGGTGTAAAAAATGGCAATGTTGAAAACCTGGAGTGAAAATATAAAAAAAAAATTGAAGTCAAGAGCATGCGTAGAAACTACGAAACACACACCCGTAATGTAATTAGTTTGGGGAATTTTTACAGCAGATTGTCAACACAGGCATTTTGGGACCTCCGCTCATAAACAGTGTCACTGTGATTTTCTTTATCTGTCTCGAACAATGATTTCCCACAGTGGCCACGCATTTCTGCACTGGAAGTGCGAAAACTCATTTTGGCCAGGGTGTGAAAAATGACAGCTGTACCGTTCATAAGGAGGTGTGGAAAAATGCTAGTGTTGAAAATCTGGACTGAAAATAGTACAAATTCATGAACTTACGAGGGTGCGTGGAAACTGCACAATGCATGCTCGTAACAATCATTTTATGGACTTTTGTCACCAAATTTTCAACATAACCATTTTTAAGACCTCTGCTCATGAACAGTGTCACTGTGATTTTCTTAATCTGTCCCAAACATTGATTTCGCACACCGACTACGCCATTGTGTGCTGCATGTGTGAAAACACATTTTTGGCAAGATGTGAAAAATAACAGCTGTACTGCTCATAAGGAGGTGTGGAAAAATGGCAATGTTGAAAATCTGAAGTGAAAATATTAAAAATTCACGAAGTTACAAGCGTGCATAGGAACTCTGCAACACACGCTCATAAAACAGTCATTTGTGGGAATTATTTCACTAAATTTCCAACATAGGGTTTTGGGGGCCTACTGCATGAACTGTGATACTGTTGTTTCGTTACTCAGTTCCGGAAGGTGGTTCTGTGCAGTGACCGCGAAATCACCTTTCAGGACTGAATAACAAAATGACAGTGACTGAGTTCATGAGGTGGGGCCTCAAGAACCCCGTGTTAAAAATTTGGTGAAAAAATTCCATAAAATGGCAGAGATATGCACCAAAGTTGGGGGGACATTTATGCCATTATATAGCTTACTGGCATTTCTTCAGTTTGTGGTCGGCTTTGAAGAGTGCAGACATGTTCCTGGTCCACCAAAGATAATCATGCTGAGCTCCAGAGGTAAGTATGGGGTCGTGGGTTTGTGGGGAGGTGGGTGCGCAGAGTGGGGGTGTGGGTTGGGGGAGGGGGTAAGACAGTCAACAGGGGACCTTTTTTTTTTTCCCTTATTTAGGAAGACGGGACATTTGCCATTTTGGGGTGGGCTCACAGCATAGCAGCTGGAAGGTTATTTTGGGGGGCAGTGCAGCAGACAGGGGATTGGGCACCCCTTTTGTCCATACCGACTTGCCACGCTGGGGTGGGCTCCCAGCGTGGCACCTAGAAGTCTGTGTTTTTTTTTTTTCTGGGGGGGTACAGTGGAGCCGACTGGGGATTAGGCCCCCCAACCCCGTCGGCCATAAGGACGTTTTGCCACGCTGGGGTGGTCTCCCAGCATGGCACCTAGAAGTCTGTTTGGTTTGTTTGGGGGGGTCAGTGGAGCCGACTGAGGACTGGGCACCCCCGTCAGTCATACAGTGTGTGGGGGTGGAGGGGAGCGCATGAGCATGCTGGGGTGGGTGCCCAGCATACTACGTAGTGTTGGGGGAGGGGGGCAAACTATCTGATGGTTTAAATGCAGTGCTGACGTACGTGTAGACAATTTGCATACTGCGCAAATTGCCTACATGTTATCACTGCTCATTGTGGCAGTGTTTTCCTCAGAACTGTATGCCACTGCATCTGAATGGCTGTCATAGACAGCTTGGACATTCATTGGCACGTTGCAGCCATGCCTGCAAAAGGGAGCAGGGCATTGGAAGTGGAGGCACACCTGCAAAAACTTGTATGATGGCACTAACTTTCTTGCACATGCGTGAAAGCAAGCATAATAAATAAAAGCAGGAGAGGCCACATGTTTAGGAAGGGGAGCTGTACCATTAGTACAGCAGTCTGTCTAGGAAAATGAGACTAGAGCATACCCTGCTTGTAGTCTTGGTAGTGGTCCTTATATAGTTTACATTACAGAAGTGGACAATATTTCATACAGACAGCAGTTGGATATAAGAATCCCCTCTATAGAAGATTATTCTGTTTGCATTAAAGATTAACCGTACCTCAGGAGCTCCTGCACAATTGATAGCATACAGTAAACTGGATATCCCAAGAGTCGTTCTCTGGACTCAATCCATATAGCAAATATATCAGGAACTCTTATAAAATGTGAGACAATAAGGCTACAAAATCATCCCAGTTAGACAATTGTTCTGGTTGAATGTCCTAGCAATAAATTCTATAGCTAATGAGCACCTGTAAAATAGCTTCAAACAGCACCTACTACAGATATATTGTGTAAGTGCACCTAAGATACTATGTCCAGCAAGGTGTTAAACAATATTTACCCACAAAGGTAAGTAAGCTGCAGTACAAATTAAGACAGTACTTACTGGAACCTCTTACCATGCATTACCCATAATGCATCCCTTTCTGGAACCTCTTGGTGTGCATTACCCATTAGGCTACATAAGGGATTATCCTTGAGTGATATCAAGGAGCAATTGCAACTACAGTACTGTTGTAACATAGCATAATTTCAGTGTAAGTTTTATAACAAAGGTTTTGTGGTCTCCTATATCTACTGTATTGTACTGTGGCTATGTACTGTACTTTACATATGGGTCTCTATTAGACACCGTTGAAAACGAGCTATGCTCAGTCATTTATCCTTTCCTTGCTTCTTGACCAAACACCGATTGCTTTGCGGAACATATTAAAGATTCATTCTGTTTTGTTGCATTATTAACTTGTAAAATATGGATTCTGAAAAAAAAATGTAGAGAAGATTTTTGTAAAGCAGTAGTCCTTTTGCTTTTTTTATTCAGGCACTACTGAACTGGAGACTGCGTCTGTCTTGGGTGCAGATTTCCTGTCTCTATATAGGAACTGTTGTTGCCCAGATATAAATATTTGGATTGAAGATAAAGTTTTTCAGACACACAGGTATGTCATTTTGCTACTTTCTTAAGGATGAGGCTCACAGTTATTTGTAGCACTTGGTTGTGTTACCTAATAAAACTTTATAGAAAAGTATTCCTTAATAAAACAACAACTAGTATTGTGAGATGAACATTATACATCTGTAATTACTAGTCATCAGAATTTCAGTGGAAAGAGCCAGTTGTTGTTTCCTGCTGAATCAGTTGGTTATTGACCACCCCCACCCCAACAATTTATCAGCCAAGTCTTACACACTTTTGCCTTTGTTTGAGGTCAGTTAACTTAGTTGTTCTCATTTAGAACCTTTTTTTGGGTGTTGATGGTTGGAAAAAGATATTTGACTGTTGAACTTGGTGGTGGAAATTGAAGGTGGAGGAAAAACTGATGACCAGCAATTATATAAAATAAGACATTTGATGTGTGGAAACTCCCATTTTATACACACCCAGTGTTCCAGAGAAAGCGAGTACTG
The DNA here is from genome assembly GCA_016271365.2 of Neoceratodus forsteri. NCBI lineage: Eukaryota > Metazoa > Chordata > Ceratodontiformes > Ceratodontidae > Neoceratodus > Neoceratodus forsteri. The sequence goes on along the minus strand of CM028136.1, from coordinate 518,220,751 downwards.
TCCTGTTTTACTCCCAATTGTTAATAAATACTCTTTAAATATTTTTGGTGAGTACCGATACTCATCCCAGCCCTTGGAGGTGCTCCATAGATACTTCAAAAGGAGCTGTTTTCCAGGTTTTTAAAGCACCTTTACTTATCAAACTTCATGTCAAAAATGTTGATTACTCTTGAATGCCATCATTACTTAGAGCACCGTACACACCCTCAACGTATGGTGCTTCACTCTTGGGGTTTATGTAAGATCACACACCTTGGGTGTGCATAAAATTTCTCATTACGCATACCACACCATGCATTATTCTATATATAATCTTGCATAATATCCATATATCTTTTTATATTTTCTCATATCAGTATATACTAAATATATTCTTTAACACCTATTTTTCAATACATCTTTCTTTGATTTATTGTCTTGTCTTTTTTTGTGTAAACATTTGGAAAATAAATGATTTTATTTTTAAATTTAGCAATCCATTTTCAAACTTTTTCTGAATTTTGGTTCCACTTCAGCTTATTTTATGATCTGTGCCATGTTTAACCTTGTATACCTTTATCTTATACATTTAATTGCACTGCAGACATTTTACTGTCAACTCAAGTAACCCCCAATCGTTCTTATTTTAAAATTTTTTTATAATATAATTTTTATTGAACATTTTGCCTGTATTAAAAGGGAGACAGATGGCAGAATGGTACACAATATCTGAGCAGGTCACAATAATACACTGAAATGTTTCTTTTAAGTTGCCAGATTCAGAGAATGAAATATGAAATACTGACGTACAATCAGTGAATGTAAGCAATCTTGTGTCTACTTTCTTTTGTGAAAAACTGTGCAGAAGTAAACGTGAAAGACAGAGAAAAGGGTGCTTGCCACCAGTACTCTGGAGAAACTGATGTGTTAGGATGTAGCAGAAGGAGGATACCATAAGAGGTATAGGTAAGGAAGAAGTTTGGGGAGGAAGGAATGATTCACCTGTAAGTTAAATTGTAGCTTTTAACAGATAAGATGATGCTGGAGAGGGTGGAGCAGGAGGGGGATGCTGCATCAGGGAGCAAAGTCCAGGGAGTGGTTAAACTGATATATAACTCAGCCTGCAGCGCAAATGTTCCTCGGATAATGAAACCTTATTATTTAAAGTGTATGTTCATTTTTCTAACCCATATATGTGCTGAAGTATTCTGCCAACAAAGAAGTATGGAGATTTATTTTGTGTTATAGGAGTGTTGGGAAAAAATGGCTCACTCATTGAATGTTGTTTAAACCAATTTTATTTCATTTAACTGTAAGCACTGGATACATAGGCCAAAGTTTCATGAGTCACTTATCACTTTATCAGGATCTCTTTACATATTAAACAATGTAAAATATAAGAATACATTTGAATATTTCACAAGCTTATGTTTATACAATCCTTAAACATATATTATATCCAGTACCTGGACCTACCTAACATAGTGATTTTTGCATTTATTTGTCATTTAGATTTCTTGCTTTTGTTATCTATTTCTATTTATAAACAAAAGAAAGATACAATATAAGTTAATGATCTTTAAATACTTACAAAATGTAAATGCTTTAAAAAAGGTACAGTATTAAAAATATACAAATTATTGGCCGCTCAACATTTCCTTGCAGCTGCTCTACAGAAGCGATTGGGAGCTGGAGGTCTAAGTAAAAAAAAAAAAAAAAAGGAAAAAGGTATTTGTAAATATATATATTCTCGCAAAAGAATATTTCAAAAATTAATGCAAAATAAGTCACAAGCACTTTATGCCCGGAATTTAATATCTATAATTAAATTATAGTGCCACTTCATCAGCCATGAAACGTTTTCTACAGATTGTGTAAAGCTAAGAAAATAGTTTTTCAAACAGATTTCATTATTGTGGTATTCATTCATTCATACCTTTACCAAGTACCACTTTGAGTTGTTAGTGGATGGACCAAGATCAGAAGCATTAAATTCCATAGGAGGGCAAGCTGGATCTCCGCTTCAAAAGTGTATGATGTGTCCACAGCTCAGAGTTCCACTTTTGTAGGTTAGATTCTGTAGTGCTGGGTGTGGTGTCTAATAAAGCTCTGTAAAGCTGTCCGATAAGATGGGACCACCACCGCTGCTGCCTGATATGACTCATTGAGTTGTTATAGTGAAGGGAGGATTTCAGGTAGAGAAGCTACTACTGGACCAAGGTCTAGCAGAACGTAACACACCAATAAATTATGATGATGGTCTATTGAGGGCAGTTGAAAAAGAGGATTGCAAGGAAGCAATAGGAACTACTCCAAGGAAATCCAACATTTGAAAGACATAGCGGAGCCCAAGATGGCACCACTTCTGCATTACTAAGACTGTCCTGTTCAGAAGGAACTCTGTATCGTATAGCAAGGCACTAAGCTGTTTCAGTGAGACAGTTGTAGGAAATTTACTCTAAATATAGAACCAGTGCTTTAATGTAATGGCTGTATACCTGGAAAATGTTGAGACTGGGAGACAACCCGCAGGTTGCCAAACAGATAATCTAGATAGTTCAGTTTGCTAATAATATGCCTGTAAAGCAGGGAACAACCACAGGTGGATAGTATGGAGCTGACATGCATATGCATATAATGTCAGATTAGGTAAATTCACTCCCCGGGCAAATGAAGTATAAAGAACCTGATACATGGAGGTGTTCCCTAGCTGATTAATCTGGAAATTAATTTGTTTAGGATTTAAAATAGATTAAATCAGGCATAACTGGCAGAGTTTGGAAGGAATGAAGAGTATGTGACAAGATATTTTGTCTAATAACTTCTAGGTGATGCAGAAAGCCCTGGAACAACTGGCTCCAGCGAGTCAGGTCTTTTGTAATCTATTGGGTTAGTGGCTAATAATTTAGAAGTTCTAAATGGGATAACTGTTTAGTCCGTTTTATCCTCAGTATTTAAATACCATTTTCTGCCACTTAAAAGGGAATTTTTGGTTTGGATCGGCCAAATATACATAGTTATATAATAGGACTTCCATCTTCTATGCATTAGGTTTGTACCCTGCCAGTTTGCCAAAGACAATAAACGCTTCCCGTATTGCTGGGAGTGAAACTTAAGGAGTTATCAGGGTAAGAAGGCTATTGTTGGTGAATAGAGACAATTTAAAGTCCCTACCTGCTACTGGGACTTCTGTAATGTTGGGGTGGAAACAGATAGCTACTTATAAGGGTTCCAGGTACAAGGTGAAGAGAAGAGGTGAAAGATTACACCACTGCCTGGTGCCTCTTTGCAGTGGAAAGGGAGTAATAAGAGAGCCTTTCACCCGTAGATATGCCTTGGGGGATGTGTAGTTACCCTGAAGCATCTCCACCAGCTACTCTGGGAAATCAAAGGTCAACAAGTTTGCCCACAGAAATGGCCACCCCACACTGTCGAAAGCCTTCTCCGTGTCATGGCTTAACAGTGCCATTGGGATTTTATAGGTGTCCGTATAATCCAGAAGGTGGAGAGTGCAATGGACACTGTCATTGGCTTGTGTATTCCTGACTGCACCTACCTGATCTTTGTCCCGAAGGGCAGGCAGTAGGATTTCTAAACACTTGGCTAAGATGGGCATTAAAATTTTATATAATCAAATTTAAAATAGAAATGGGCCTGTATGGCTGGCCTGTGCTTGCGTGTAGGGCTGAGGCATTTCATGCCTTACACCTGCCATACCCAGCGTACGTGTTAGCGGGCGAAAGCGGGCGCTAGAGTCCAACTGGGGAGGGAGAAGATCGAGCATCTGAAGGACTTCTTTCCTCTCCCGGGAGGGAGGGAGGGTTGGCGCCCCACTGAATGACTGCTCCTGGGTGGCGGCCTGAGGGTGATGCAGTTCTGGTGGGCGCCATGGAAGGTAGGGTGCTGCAGGACTTTGCGGACATGCGCACCTCCACATATACATGTCTGGCATGTGTGCCCCAGCAACGGGAGGAGGGACAAAAATGGAGGAAAAATCCCTAGCTGGGTGACTGACTGTCCGCAGACTCCAGACCAGTGACTGGGCAGAATTCTGGAAAGTATGTCCCGTGATACTGGGGTGACAGGGCTTGGGGGGCAGTCTGAAGGAGCAGCTAGCATGCATGAGATATAATGTATGTGTGTGTGTATATATATGTATGTATATGTATATATGTATGTATGTATGTATATATGTGTATATATGTATATATATGTGTATATATATGTATGTGTATATGTGTGTGTGTGTGTGTGTGTATATATATATATATATATATATATATATATATATATATATATATATATATATATATATATATATATATATATATATATATATATATATATATATATATATATATATATATATATATATATATATATATATATATATAATCTTCTCTAAAAGAAATGGCCGTGTAGGAGGCTGCAGACATGTGCTCTTTGTCAGGTTTAAGAAGAGCCAAAATTGTGTAAATTGACATGAAGGGGGCAGGATCTTATCCACGAGGACTGTCTGATATGCTGAGAGCAAAGGAGGGAGAAGCTGTTTCTGGAACTGTTTATAAAATTCAACAGGATAGCCATCCGGGCCCAGTCACTTGCTGGTGTAAGAATCCCAAAGTACTGACAGAATTTCTTCAGGAGACATTCAGGAACACTGCTTCTGGACCTTCTCCTCTTAATTTTGGGAGAGGCAGGGTTTGTAGGAAAGTTGTGATGTCAAAGTGAGACACCTTGCTGGTTTCTGGTTCTGCCAAGAGTTCATTTGTTCATAACTCTCATCGGCTCTCCCGCTTGGTGACAGAACTGTTGTTTTCCCCTGCTAAACCACAGAAAACCTCTGATAAACAGTGATGGGTAAGGTACTCTGGAGTGGTCCAGGCCAAACCAAAAGTGCAGAGTTCAGACAGCACAGCACTGCGGGAACTGGCAGATTGCATCGAGGAGAAGGCCCGTAGTCTCAGTCATGCTGCTTTGATAACATCAACCGCTTCAGAGCAGGCAAGCAGCATTAGTGAGGATGAAATAGGACCACTTACCATTACTTCTGATGGGCTGTTTTTATAGCTGCAGAGGCTGAGGACATGCTTGAGCGTTTGGAGGGGAAGGTTATGGAGAACACAAAGCATCTAGTGCCGGTACAGCAGAGGGCAATGGATTTGGAGAGGGGGCTCACAGAGGTGTCAGACACAGCTGTGAAGCATGACACGACTCTCAGTATATGAATGTGAAATGGCAGAGAAACTTAACTATTTGGAATTGCATTCCCTGCAGGATAATATCCGCCTACATGACCTCCCAGAAGCAACCCAGCAAGGCCCTATGGAGCCCTGTCTCACCTCCTTTCTGCTGTCATAGCTTCAGGAAGAGTCATTAGAAATAGTACGGGCTTACAGGGCACTCAGCTGTCAACTGAGTGATCCCAAGGCCAGGCTGCGATCAATAATCATGAAGTTCCTGGACTATCACATCAAGACCAAGGTGCTGATGCAGGCATGTAATAAAAAAAGAAATTGTGTTCGGAGACTGCAGGCAGTACCTTGACCACGATTTTACCCCATGACTTTAACCAACAGGAAAACTCTACTAGCCATTCGCAAAGAACTGGTGGCCAAAGATATAAAGATGCAGATTATTGCCCTGGTCCAGTTTAAAATCTACACGACAGAAGGACCAGAATTGTTTAGGACTCTGACAAAAGGCCAAGCCCTTACTCAAAAAACGAGGGGTTTCTCAGTATCTGTTTTCAAACCCAGACCTATCCCTGATTGGTGCTCTCAGATTCAAACCACTGGTCTGTGGTCCAGCAAACCAGAAAAAGAAACTGCAACCATCAGGGGACTGTGACTGCAGCTCCCCATACTCCCTGAGGCGACCCACCTCTTAGCAGCCCAAAGAATGGGTCCCTCATTACAGCTAAAGATCCTTGCTGAATATTGTGGTAAGCAATGTGAATTATAAACTCTAACTGTTTTCTGTGAGGTGGACTGATCAGTGGAGGATATTACCAGTGGAACTTCTTTCTGGATGTTAGCTTGCTTGGCATTTGAACATTTTCGTATCCTAATATAAAAACATAGAAGCATAGAAACTGTTGGCAGGTAAGGGCCTTCGGCGGCCCACCTAGTCTGCCCTATTACCACTAACAATTGCGCTCGATCATGCACTGCTGGCATTAGGTTGTACCCCCCCTTCCAACTACCAGCAATCCTCTATGCCTATCCCAAGCATATTTAAAACCTGTAGTCTTTTCTGCCCCCACCACCACCTCCGCTGGTAGGTTGTTCCACTTGTCCACCACTCTCTCTGTGATGAAGTACTTTCTCACGTTTCCCTCCGTCCCTCCAGTTTCATCTTATGCCCTCTTGTCCATGAGCATCTTTTTCTTTGGAATATAGTATTCTCCTGCACTTTATTCTTCCCTTGAGGTACTTGAATGTCTCAATCATATCCCCCCCCCCCCAGGGAGTACATATTTAATTCCCTCAAGCTATCCTCATAGGGCTTGCAATGTAGTCCCTGCACCATTTTGCTTGCCCTCCTCTGAACCGCCTCCACCATATCTATGTTCTTATGTAGATGAGGCCTCCAGAACTGGACACAGTATTCAAAGTGCGGCCTCACTAATGTCCTGCATAGTGGAATTATTGTCTCTTTTTCTGCTGGTGATTCCCCTACCCATGTATCCCAGCATCCTGTTGCCTTGTCACACTGCCTACCCACCTTGAGTTCATCGGAGATGATCACCCCCAGATCTCTTTCTTGGGCATGCTATTTCTCTCCCCAGTTGATGTAGCTCCTGGGTTTTGTGCCCTATGTGCATTATCTTGCACTTTTTTGCGTTGAATCCTGGCTGCCAATCCCTTGACCAGTCCTCCAGCTTCCTTAGCTCTCCCCTCATTCTATCCACTCCCCTGGTGTGTCCACCCTGTTGCAGAGCTTAATGTCATCAGTGAACAGGCACATTTTCCCTTCCAGATCCTCTGCAATATCACTGATAAAAACATTGAAGAGGACTGGACCCAGCACTGACCCCTGTGGTACCCCACTGGTCACTTTACCCTCTGCAGAGTGAATGCCATTTATCACCACCCTCTGAGTCCTATTATCCAGCCAATTCTCCACCCACTTCACTACTGTCTTTCCCACCCCCATGCTCCCCAGCTTATTTAACAGCTTTCTATGCGACATGGTGTCAAAGGCCTTGCTGAAATCCAGTTAGGCCACATCCACTGCCACTCCCAGATCCATCTCCTGGTTACCCAGTCGAAGAACTCAATGAGGTTAGTCTGGCACAACCTCCGTCCCGTAAAGTCGTGCTGCCTTGGGCCCTGTAGACCGTTGACAGCCAGGTGTTCCACTATTCTTTCTTTTTAGTAGTGTTTCCATGTCTGTAGTTCCCCACTTCCTCCCTATTTCCACTTTTGTATAGAGGGACCACATCAGCTGTCTTCCAGTCCTTTGGTACCTCACGTTTCCAATGACAGGTTAAACAGGGTGGTCAGGTTCTGCCAACTCTTCTCTTTGCTTTTTCAGTATCCTGGGGTACACTCTATCTAGCCCCCATAGCCTTATCAACTCTCATTGCCTCCAGTTGCCTGAGGACCCTTTCCATTAGAGATGGACCGGTGTCTGTTTCCTTGTCCTTCCTGCCCTTATCACTTATTACTGGCAGGCCCATTTCCTACTCCCTCCTTTGTAAAAACTGAACAAATGTATTTGTTCAGTATATCCGATTTCTGGTGGTCATCCTCTACACTACCCCATCTTTCTCTTTCAGTCTCATAATCCCCCCCATTTCCTTCCTTTTTTCACTGATGTACCTGTAAAAGGTTTTGTCCCACCTTACCACTGAGTTTGCTATGCATTCTTCTGTTTGCGCCTTGACTTCCCTAACTGTCTTCCCTGCCTCCTTTGTTTTACCTGGCACCTCTCCATATCCCCCTCTTCCTGTATCTTTTTGTATTGCTCAAATGCTAATTTATTTTTGTTTGCTTTAACCTTTTCTGCTACCGCCTTAGAAAACCATAGTGGTCTCTTCTTCCTCTTCCCTTCCTGACCTGTTTGACACAGAGTTGTGTGGCCAATGCATTCCCTGTTTTTATAATTGCCCACTGTTCCTCTACCCCCTTCTGCTCCCCTACTCCGACCAGTGCTGCTCCTAGGTATTTTCCCATCTTTCTGAAATCTGCCCTCCTTTCTATTATGGTTTCCGAGTTTGAATTATTCAGGTGACAAATGATTTACTATAGGAGAATAATGGAAAGCAAAAGTCAGAGTGGATGGGGGCATACCCCTGAAGAGAGTGTAGAAATAAATTAAGCTGGTGGTGGAAGGGGCCAGGGTGATGTATTAAAAGGCTGGGGGGAGGTCTTCCACAGTGGACCCAGATGCATGCATTTATGGATGGGGAATATTTAGTGTGCTGCTGGCCTAATGTTCATGCCTAATGTATCCCCTTCAGTTAAGGGGGAGCTGGGGGACTCACCAGGGCCACTGGTCTGAAGGGGGAGGTTGCCCCGGGCAGCGACCTTCCCCACTCTGGAAACTCCTGACCACAGACTATCGATCAAGAGACTGAGCTTCAGGTGAGATCAGACTGGCCTCTCTTGATAATTATGATAGAGGGTGGGGGAGATGTGGCCCAGGGAATGGAGGGAGAAGTAGTGCCCATGGCTGCTGCTAGCGAACAGCACCTCTAGCACTGGGAGTATATCCATGGTACATCCATGGCAGAGCGACATGTAGGCCTATTTATCCTCCTCCTCTTGTACTTAACTGCAGGGGCAGATGTTGAGGGCGGAGACCTCATCAGGATGTCCCTTTGTTTTACCTAATTTTTTCTAGTAAGCTTCAATATGCTAAGGTGCCCAGAGCTGGTTCCAGGCCTATGCTGTACCTCCTCTACGAAGATCAGTGCTGATGAGGGGCAGAGTAAAAGTTGGGTAATATATGCTCTGGGGAAGGGGAACTGGAGAGCGGCTAAGACCCTGCTTAGGAATGGGGATCTCGCCCCAGACCCACCAGTCACTGAGAGGGAGGGACAGAGTGACACCTTAGGTGATCCAGGGAAGCCGAGGCACATATAGAGCCACTAATGCTTTTACAAGCAGAAAAGGGCAGTGTGCCAACAAGTAGCTCCTCAAATTTCTATGTAATATCTCATTTCACCATTGTTTTCAATGTTTATCCAGCTTTTTCTTAAAAATATTCTTTGTCTTGTGTACAACTATTCCAGTGGTTAACCACCCTCTGTGTTTAAAAAAAAAAAAAAAAAAAAATGCTTCCTTTTGTTTTAAATTTGGTGACCTTTATCTGTAATGGATGGCCTCTTGTGTTGAGTTTTTTTTTTTGCCATGCTGTGGCTCAGGTTGTGACTGAAAACTGTCCTTTGGATCAGTTCACCTACCCAGTTACCAAAGACATAAATAAATCATCTTTTTTATGTCTTCTATGTCAATAAAGTGGTTCCCATTCAGATCATGTTTGAGTAGGTTGGTAGTAATGCTAATTTTAGTGTGTATAGTACAAAAGTATTCATTAAAAACTTATGCCATTGCCAGCCCAGTGGCATGAAGGGCTGAGGCATCTGTACTTTACCTTAAAACCTGCCATGCTGTCTACCCGTGTTCGCGGTGTAAGCGGGTTGCTAGTGGTGGGCTGGGGAGGGAGAGAATTGAGCATCTGAAGGACTGCTCTCCTCTCCTGGGGCAGGAGGACTGGTGTTCCCACCAAACGACTGTCCCTGGGTGGCGGTCTGAGGGTAGTGCAAGACTGATAGCACCAGGGAAGGAAAGGCCGTGGTGACTTGAGGATGCGTGCATCCACGAGCAAACATCTGATGTGCGCCCGCAATGGGGATGAGAACCAGGAGAAAATGGTGGAAAATCCCTAGCTGCGTAGACGACCTACCCTCCACAGGCTCTGTACCTGGTGACCGGGCAAAGTTGAGAAGGTAACTCCCGGTGATACCGTGGTGAAGGGGGGGGGTCAGTCTGAAGGGAGTAGCTAGGCTGACGAGGACAATAAATTGCATATAAAAAAAACAATGCCATTTCTGACGGATCTGTGGCAATATTATTATTAGAGATTGCAGTTAAGCCTGTTTGAGCATTTCATAGAATTAATTTAACTATAGAACAGAGTACTGTTATTTTTGATGGTTGTGGCCACTGGTTTAGTCTCAGATTTACGCTTTGCTTTATTTATAGCATTCTTGCAGATTTTCTGCTTGTTTTTGAAGTTGTCCCAGCCAACAGCTGTATTTTGTTCTTTGTTTTGCATAAAAGTTATTGTGTTTTATTAGTTTTATGATTTTTTTTACTTAACCATTTCGGTTTTAGTCCTCTCTCATTGTATTTCTTGACTTAACATGTTTGTTTACAATGGACAAGATCTTAACTTTCAGATAACCCCAACTTTCTTCCACTGTTTTTTCCTTGAAGAGAGTAGACCAGTTAGTTTTAGCCATATCTATGTTCATAAGGTCCCTGTTGGCAATTCTATATAGACAGATTTCAGTACAGCCCTTTGGTCTAATTTGGGTACTTTGTATGTTAACTAGTATGCATATGTGATCACTATTACCTAGCGGTGATGTAACCTCGCAATTCAGTATGTTGACCGTTTCAGAACTAATTACTGAGTCTATTAGATTGTCTCCTCTTGTGGGAGTTTTGACATGCTGTAGTAAGTTATGCTGTATACAGGTATCAAAAAAAAAAAAAAAAAAAATCTGCACTCTGTTATGTTTACTAAGAGTGGTCTCTTTCTCCCAGTTCAAATCATTATAATTTAGATCACCTGTGATTACAGTACGGCCCATGTCACAGGCTTTTAATTCCTCAATCACTTCATTATTTGTTTCTTCTATAGTATTGGGAGATCTGTAACATAGACCAAGAGTAAATTTTTCGGAGGAGTTTGGATTTACACATAGCCAAATACTCAGTGTTAGATTCCTGTTTCTTTATTTTATCGTAACTGAGATAGAATTTGATATCTCTCTCACTCCCACACTCCTGTTCCACAACTGCCCACTTCCCCCTCTCACCTCCCACCTCCTACTACCTCCCCTTGACAAAGCCTCACCTTGGCTGCTAAAACATGCATTTCTGCAGACTGGGAGCACCCCGTCTGAACTGTAACATGATTGTTAAACACTGTACTGCGCTTAATTAGTGCTGCATTAATACGTTTCTCTGGAAGTGTGGTCCTGTTTCTCCTTACTTCTTGTACCCTGCTTAATGTTGTAACTACAGACTAACACCACTTATTAGTTGTTGTCTTTCTGTTCTGCAATGTTTCTTCACCTGTAAATGTCTTGTATTCCTTGTTGACTTGGAGCCTTTGTAAACGAGCCCCCGACTCAAAGGTATTAATCCGAATTTGAAATAAATAAATACCAATATAGCAACCCCACTTCCTTTAATCATTAATTCTGGTCTGGTTCTTCTTGTCATTCTGCATTTATCTTGCCTTATTTCTGAGTTGCCTTAGCAGTAAGATTTGCAGTGGGTCAGCTTCAGGAATGTTTTCGAGCCACATCAGGCACTTTTTAAAATGTTCTACCGCCTCACTGTCGATCAGAATTGCTCTGATATTGCCATCTTCAGGCTCGCCAGTGTCATTCATATCCTCCTATCCAATGTTGTTTCACTGTCCTCCGGAACAGCTGCCACAATTTGGAGTCTATAAAATTTCAGGGCAGTCTCCTCATCCTGTAGCTCCTGTTCATTCACATCCACATCATTTCCTCTGCTAATGCTTCCAGTGCAGTTCGCATTTCATCGGGGTATCACTAGACTGCCAGAGAATGTAGTAATTATGATTTCATGGCAATCACGGCAACAGAAGGGAGGGGGATACCACTAGACTACCTGGGATTGTGTTTTTTAAAAATGAATACCCACTCTCATGGCTATGGAGTGGGGGATGCCCCAAGACCCCCTCGATCCATACATCATGCTGTGCAGGGTGCCAGGCACAATCCGCCAGGCTGCCCTGTGCAAGGCATTGAAATAGGGCCATAATGACATGCTAATGGCCCCGGCTGCGCCATGCACATATTATGGCCTCATTAGCATGCCTTCCTCTGAATATCACGGGTGCTGTGCCCAGCACAACTGCATTTGCGCTGGCGCATCCCTGTGCTCCCAATCTGTGACTTGCACCGGCACAGTGCTACTGCACCGCACGCAGTCCATGCCATATTCAATGGTTCTGCACCATGGCGCATCACCGTTGAATATCACCTGGTCCTGGTCCTGGTCCTGGCCCCGGCACATCCCAGATATGCTGCACCCATGCTTGTGCCATTGCCAGGCGCAGTCGGAATATCTGGGCCTTGGTATCAAAGCAACTTCAGTTGGCCTTCCATATGTCAAACATTACCACTTATGTCAATAGTTGTGTAACCTGCGACAATAATGAAAGCAGGCCCAAACCAGTTCCCACTCCCTGACCTGCAAGTAAGTTTTCATGATCCCTGGGATACATATGTATTTCATGGGACCATTTATCCCCCAGTGAAAATAAAAAATATTGTTTGGTTATTACAGATCATTTTACACAATATGTGGAGGCATTCCCTGCAGTGATGGCCACTGCCAAATTTCCTGTGGACACATTGACCAAAGAGATTTCTCCTTATTGGGGAATCCCCTCTCACATTAATTCACTTAAAGGTTTGCATTTAAAAAAAAATTTAAACGTTTTTGAACTGAAGGACAAGTATAGTATTAATTGGCATTATGGTATTCAGTACCACCCTCAATCCCAAGGTCTAGTTAAAATGTTAACAAGCACTTACAACAGGCCTTGAGAATGGGATACAATAAATTTAGTAACTCCTTACAGGAGCTCAAATGCAAACACAAATGGTCCTGGATACTGATACCAGGCAAAACTGCATTTAAACAAGACAATAAGTACAGTCTCCAGTAAACCCTAACGATTTTGGAAACTAGGTTTGCTTTAAAATACTAAACACCCATGGATCTTAAATATACCAAGCCCATGCAAATAAAATAAATCTCTAATAATGTAGTACTTCTAAAATAACACATTTTGAGATCATAATCTCACCAACTACTGTTTGTTTTGCTTTTTATTTTAATTTCTTGCCATTTGTCAGGTGTTTACTTTAGCCAACTTGTTTATTTGAATGCTTAAAAGGTTTAAAATGTGTTATAGAGTGCAAAAATCCCTAGGTGAAAACTAACATCAAAGGGTAGTGTAAAAGAAGATATAATAAAACTTTTTAAGATTATAATTTTACCAACTAGTGCTTGCTCTACTATTTTAATTTTAATTCTTCTTAGTACTTCCTCAGGCTAACCTGCTTGGTTTAAAGTACAAACAGCAAATGCTCACCAGTTCCTAGCTTTGTTCATGTGTATAGTATTTTTATTTCAGTATGACACCACACAGTAAGTCCAAAGCCCTTCTTAAAGAAGACAATTACTGCTTATACCATGTTGGATGAACTCTGCTATGTCTCATGCAGCATCAGTAAGGTTAAAATGAACCTCAGCAATGACCCACATGTAAATTGTTACAAAAAGTTATTCCGGTATTATTCATTAGCATATTTACTTTCTTAATTTATGTCTATCTACCACAGAAACACTAATACTTTATCTACTCAATGCCATTCATAACTCCAACAATCCTACCTAACATTGTCAATCTAACAAAGTCATACAATAATTCTACTAGCACAACATCCACACCACATACATGTACAGTACACACACACATATAATCTCGCAGTAAATAGCACCCTCACTGCATACCAGTGGTTAGTAACTGTTTTTACATGGTCTTAATTGTGTGGTTGTCTCTGTGGACCAAGTTCATTTCAATGTGTCAGTTAAAAAATGTTCCTTTTTTTTGATAGGGCCAGTGCATTTCAAATTTCACAATCTGATCTTAATTGGTGGCACAGGAATCGCCAGATAGGCTGCACTGGGCTTCCTGATAGTGAATCATATTAGTAAATATCACTTGGGCCACCAGTTTTTGCTGCACAAAAACAATTGTGGAGTAAAAAGACACAGAGATTGCCAACCGGCTTGGGATCCTCTGCCGCAAAACATCACTTTAGATGTTTGAAGAGTCTTTCCACTATAACTTATTTGGGCTAAATCTATTACAATTGAATTGCAAAACAATTAAAAGCCCCCTCATATTACAAATTCCAATAGTTACTACTACACGACAAGGCCTCATTCAAGACTCTGTATACAAATTAAGCACTGTTCTAGGCACTGTGCCAATTTTCAATCTTACCCTGAAAAACAAAAACATGCAATTTCAACAACACTCAGCTGCACACAATACACAATACAATACATAAACAATACACACAATTCCATTTTAACACACCTAAACATTTTACAGCAGCAAATAGTGGAGCTTCAGTTAACCTAATTAAAGTTAAAATCCACTAAATTAGACTAAAACATTGTATTCTTGGTTGTTACCCTGTTAAATACAATACTGATGGTATTTGGTCTCTCTATTGTTGTCTTACTGTTCTGGAGTTTCTAAAAATAGTGTGCACCTCTGTTGTCATCATGTTTCTGTTGCCTTTCAGAAAATAGCAATCAGCACAATAAGGTCCACGTACCATTTTCATACAGCCATAACTATGCTGAGACATCACAAAGAACAGGCAGACACCATTGACAAAAGAGACAAATGATCTCTGCCACTGCTCTATCGTCCAACCACATTGGAGAGCCATGTCCATTGTATCCTGTGCAATGCACTTCTCTAAATGCAGAGGGAACTGCGCAGTCTACGCCCTCTCCAGCTCCCAGTGGGTCTGCGCACCCCAACACATCTTACCATTGAACAGATGGATCAAGGAATTAAAAAAAAAATTGTAGAAAAGTGGACTGTCCCAGACATCTTACCAAAGGATCCACTACTGGACATTATAACCATGCCACCGCCTGAGACCTCCAGGCCGGACTTGCTCCCTCACAAGGTATGGCAAAGCCACAGTTTTCACCTGCCCACCCATCCCCACCCCTCCATTTATTATATATGCTTCATCCCCCCTTCCCCCATCTGCTATGTCCACTGGAGCCACGCCTACTCAAATTTTAACCATTTGCAGTCCTCTCACACTAATCTAACTCCAGGGATCCATCATCTTTCCACAGTCTCCACTGGTCGCTCATCTGACTAAACAACTATAGGCTCAGCATCTGATGCTGGCCGTGAACTTTTAGTGCCCGATGCTGTGGTGTTTAAGACCTGCCATGGGAGGAGGATACAGCTGGCTTCTCTGTGTGTCCCTTGTTCTGTTAGCGCACAGCGCACTCTATCAGAACCCTCATTCCTCCCTAAAGGGGAATGATCTTTGCGCTTCTCCCTGTTATGTACCCTACAACTCCTCTCAGGTAGTTATACAGGATTTTTGGACCTCACAGCTGTATCTGCCGGGGAGTGGGGCATCTCCCAAACTGCATCTGCGGAATACTCCCCCATCCGGTCTCGATACTTCCTCCTCCTGGCAAGTTCCTGCCAGGACCCTAGTGGCTGCAACCCTAGGCCAGTATAGCACCAGGAGTGGTGACAGGCTTATTCAACATCACCACCCTCTCACTCGCTCAAAACACAGTGGGCTGGATATTCAAACTGCGCCATTCTGTGGCGGTTCTTGGCGCTTGCTCAAAAACAGCTAAGAGGGTGTTGCTGGGTGATATTCAACTGAGTTGAGCATTGAGCAAGTCCTTTGAATATCGCTCCCCGGCCACAGCCACTGTGCATGGTGCAGTGGAACTTGCACCACTGCAAGTGGTCAGAGTGGAGCATTCAAGATGCGGTGGTGCAAGTTCCATTGCGCCATGCGCAAATTTCCGATATTCAAAAGGTGACATGCAAATGTGGCCATAAGTTATGCAAGGCACAGGGGGGGCCATTTGCATCTACTTACAGCCACATTTGCATGCCATTAGCATGCAGGTGCACCGATCCCTGACAACTTGCGCCTGGTGCCCTGCCAGGAAGCAGCCGTCGGGGACCGACACCCCCTGCAGCCCAATCGCAGGCATGAAGTAAATCTCCTCCCTGACTGGCCTGATCGCGGGCAAAATAGAACTGACCCCCCCCCGACTGGCCCGATCCCGGCATAACAGTAATGAGCTCCGCCTTCCGGATCATTCGATCCCAGGCATACAGTAATGGACCCCAGACGGCCTAATCCCGCATAACAGTAATGACTCCCCCTGACTGGCACGATCACGGGCATAACAGAAATGACCCCCAGCCCAATCGCAGGCAGAATGGTGTTCAACCCCCAAAAGACCAAT
Source organism: Neoceratodus forsteri (assembly GCA_016271365.2). Taxonomy (NCBI): domain Eukaryota; kingdom Metazoa; phylum Chordata; order Ceratodontiformes; family Ceratodontidae; genus Neoceratodus; species Neoceratodus forsteri. The sequence continues at coordinate 518,204,444 of CM028136.1, read as the reverse complement.
ATTCCTGGTGGTCCAGTGGACCCGAAGCCTGATCGTAGGCATTAGAGTCAACCTCCCAAGATCCAACTTCCTGGTGATCTAGTGGCCCCCACCCCACCCACCCACGGAGCCCCACCACAACCCCCGTCAGCCGGGCGGCAGCAGCACCCCACCCGCCTGTCGCCCAGCCACCACCGACTCGATCGGCCGGAATACGCCCATTGGTTCAGAGCAAGAGCCAATGGGCATGCAGCCCATAGTTGACAAGGCAGTCCAGATATGTGAATGAATGAATTCACATGTTTGGACTGCTTTTGTATGGATGGACTGCACACCCATTGGCTCTTGTTTGAACCAATGGGCGTGCAGCCCTATTGAGCAGTCAGTTGGCGGGCGGCAGGTGGTGGTGCTGCCGCCCGGCTGGCGGGGTGGGGTGGTGGGCTCCGTGGCTGGGTGGGGTGAGGGCCACTAGATCACCAGGGAAATTGGACCTTGGCAGGGTTGACTCTAATGCCTGCGATCGGGCTGGAGGGGTCATTTTCTGTAATGCCAGCGATCCGACCCAGTCGGGGGAGTGGAGATCTGCCCGTGATCGGGCTGGGGCACAGGGAACAAGTGGAGGGCCTGGCCAGGTGGCAGCTGCTGTATTGCACCCTGCAATGTGGCAGCTCACCTGTGGGTGGCCCTCGACTTACTCTTTTTTTTTGGCTCAAAGTTGTGCAGGCGCAGGTTGGGGGTTGCGCCTGCACAACTCTGCACAGCCCGGCTGAATATCGGGCTGTGCAGTTTATGCATGGTTCCTCCCCCTCCTGTTGAGCATGCCTTCACTAGTATTGCACTGTTGCTCAGCATGACTTGGGGGGCGCACCTGCCTCCTGCTGAATATCGCAGAATGGCGCAATTTCGGACTTGCGCATGGCACAACCCTTTTGAATATCCAGCCCAGTGTCTGCAGATTACATTTTGCTGCCTTAAAAAGTATCTTGCTGCTATTGCTATTGTGCTCAGGCAAAGTTGAACTCAACCCGGGGCCTATAGATACCTTTGCTTCTCCCTCAGACCAGGCGGGTATTAAAGGAATGTCATTTATGCATCTCAATGCCTGTAGCTTGCTGAAAAAGTTCACTCTGATCCAGGCTTGGGTGAACCACACCTACCTGACGTTCTGGTGATCACTGAAACCTGGCTTAGCCAACTACCCCAGATAGTGAATCAACATCCAAGTTAATTACTTTTCCGAGCAGATAGGCAATCAAGAGGAGGTGGGGTGGCAATTTATGTCAGTGACAAATACTTAGTTGCATGCATAGAAGTATCCTCTACCCCTAAGGAATTAGAGTGCTTCACCCTAAAGATTGAACTTTCTCCTTCCAGCACACTCTGTGTCATAGGCTGCTACAGGGCCCCTTCTGCAGGGATTTATCTCTTGTCTCATCTAAGCTCTGTATTGGGACTTAGTACATTGGAAACCATTATTCTTGGCAATCTGAACTATGACTGGTTATCAAGTGACCTTGGCTCCCTTGAAATCCTTTTGTGACATCCTAGGGTTGGTGCAACTCATTGACGAGCCAACTGGCCCAAATAAAAAGAACTCTACCAACAGCACCCTCTTAGATGTAATTTTGGTTAGCAAACCACACCTGTTCTCTCATGTCAGAACATTTTTCTCTGACATTAGCAATCACTGTATCATCACCAGTATTAGATATGTGTACAACCCACAGTATATGGCAAAGTTCTCAATCAAGAGGTGTAAATGCAACTTCGACTTGTTTGCCTACGTTGATGAATTGAAACATTCACTGCGATGACAGGATTTCTTCCTAGCCAAAACTGTTAATGAGGCATATACTATTTTTTATGGTATATTAAGTGCGGCTTTAAATAGGCATGCACCCATGGTTAAGGTAATGTGTTAGGACAGCACTTGCCGATGGTTTTCACCTGAACTCAAAGCTTCCATATTAAAAAGGGATACACTATGGAAAAAAGCACACAGAAGCAAGAACGGCTCAGACTGGTGTCAATTGAGGAGAGCACGCAACAAGTGCATCAAGTTGGTCAGAGCAGCCAAGGCGGCCTTCTATTGCACAGAGCTAGCCTCTGCCTCAAGAAATCCTCCAAAACTCTAGAAAACAATAAAGGACATGTCTGTCCATGCACCTGGTAATTTTCTTCCATCAAAAATTAATTTCAGTAGTAGCATCATCTCTGACCGTTCGGAGATATTGGAAGCCCTCAATAATCATTTTGCAACTGCCAGACTAGCATTTGATACATCCCCTGCCAAGGACATCCGAACACAACAGGGCTTATCAATTCACAAGCCCCCTTCTACTGAGGAGGCCTTCTCCCTTCCCTGCTGCCTGCCTCTCTAAAAGAGGTGGAAAACCTACTGCTGCAATTGGATACCAGAAAGGGTGCAGGCTCTGACTCCATAGAGCCTTGCTTCTGAAATGTGTATACCATGTGTTGGCTGTGCCAATCACCCACCTCTTCAACATGTCACCTTCCCAGGGGAGCCTCCCCTCACAATGGAAAATAGCCCATGTCATCCCTCTGCTAAAATCAGGTGACCCCTGTGATCTAAATAATTATAGACCGATCTCCCTCCTCCCCATTCTGTCTAAATTATTAGAAAAATAGCCAGTGGTCAGCTAGCATGCCTCAAATCCAGAAGCCTGTTAAACCCTGTTCAGTCTGGATTCAGAGCAAAGCACAGCACCATAACAGCCTTAAAAAGGTGACCAATGATTGGCTCCTTGATCTTGACAATAGGAAGCATGTCTGTGCCATTTTCTTGGATCTAAGTAAGGCCTTCGATACAGTCAACCATAGCCTGCTTCTTTCCTCTCTAAGTAACTTAGGTCTGGACCATAATTCTATGTGCTGGTTTGCTGACTACCTCGCAGAATGGAAACAATAGGTTAAAGCTGAAGGTGATCTTTCACCACTTAAACCTATGCTGAGAGGTGTGCCTCAGGGTTCTATCCTTGGTCCCCTCTTATTTTACGGTTTACATTAATAACGTCAGTACACCATCAATAAGGCCAATATCCATTTATTAGCTGATGACACAGTACTTTACTTGAGTCATCCTACGCCAGAAGCAGCCTGTGAAGACCTCCAAGCTGAATTTAACCTATTACAGTACCAGCTCATACGCAAAAAAGTTTTTGCTCAATGCGAAAAAAACAAAAGCAGTGTTCTTTTCCCCTTCCTCGTATGCGGCAAATCCTGCTTGTGTGGGGGCTATCCCTCAAATTACCACAGTACTCAGAGAAAAACTAGAGTATGTGTTAAAATTCTAATATCTGGGTGTGTGGCTCGATCACAAACTCTCCTTCGCCAAACATCTCGAAGAACTACAGAAGAAACTAAGATAAAGATTAGGACTATTCTACAGAATTAACCACCTTCTCACTAAGGAGGCCAAGCTTCAATTGATCCAAGCCACCTTCCTCTCTTTAATAGATTACGGGACCTTCTCTACAGCCACTGCACTGCCTCTGCCCTGGCTAAGTTGGACACCCTCCACTAAAGAGCAATCAGGTTCATAACCAGCCTTCCTCTTTCTACACACCATTGCTCCTTGTACTCAGCGATTGGCTGGACTTCCCTTCATTATAGGAGAAATAGAAATGCCGCTGTATGGGCCTTCAGAGTGGTAAACAGCAAGCTCCCCCATATGTTTCTGATTGTATTCCCTGAAGTGTGAGAGGCACCTATGCTCTCAGGCGCTATTTCCTAATCGCCCTCCAAGTTCCAAAGGTCAAATCTCGTTTCAGCAGAGCTGCTTTAAATGTCTCCTTGCTTGCCTTGTGGAATGGCTTGCAAAAAAACTTGAAGCTGAGCAGTCCTGTTAGTCTGAATATTTTCAAGTCACTCTATGACTACTGCATGAAAGAATCCTGCAAATGCTTTCCACATCGCTAGCTCACTTATTCTACAGCTTCCCCATCCATTCTGCCTCACGCCCTGCCTCTGCCCCTGCCTCTGCCTCTCGCTCTCTCCCTATCAAAATACCTGCTTCTCTCGCTCTTCCCTATCTGTTTCTAGCATTGGCCAAGTTCTACCCCTTCCTATGAAGCTTGCCAGTTAACTACCCCTTCTCTGTTGTAATCTTATTAAACTGGTATCCCACAGCTGTCTGTCCTTATCTGTGGTTAAGTTCCACCTTCTTCCCCGAAATTTGACAGAAACAATTCTTTCCCCTTCAGTACGTCCCTAATCTGGTACCCTTCATACTGCCTTTCTTGCCCCGTTAAGTTAACATGCCGGCTGTACCCACCAGTAAGCTTTCTGTTATAAAGCTCCATACGGTCATGTTTTGTTGTACATATGCTGATTTTTCTCCTTTGTATAATATTGTATTTTGTCTACCTTGATACTGTACTGAATATACTGTATATGTTTCCCTCTTTGTATACTATTGCACTATGTCTACCATGTTACTGTACTGTACATTGATGTTTTCATGACCAGATCCACCTTGCAAATGAGCCTTGCTCAATGGTGCCCACCTGGATAAATAAAGATATTGATTGATTGATTGATTGATGAATTAATAAATGAATTTTAAACAATGTCAAATAAAAATATTTTCTGCTTTTTATTAATTAATTAACAATTTGCAATTAATATTTACTTGTGAATTTCAGTGTGCATTTGACATAGATCATAGCCAACTTCAAAACTTAGGCACCTGTATTTTAATTTCTTTAATTTTGGATTAATTAATTGCTAAGGATGATGAACACTGAGTGTGACCTGTCAGCTGTCAGATGTTTTCCTCTGGTGACCGCAAGGCAGTATATTTTTAAATGTTCAGGCTAACCACAAAGGTTAACTGGGGGCCAACCTAGTCCTTCCAGTAAACAACTAACCATATGAGGGGCCAGATGTTCACACCTGTTTAGTGCAAACATTTCCCAGACTGCATGTCTCGCCCGTGAGCACAACTTTATTTTTAGTATTTAAGAAAATTTCCCAGCCAACTCAGATGTAATCCCATGACATCAGGCCAAGGTTATAGACCAAATGCTTCCCCATATCAATCAGATGTGTTTGGGTCACTGACAGCCTTTCAACACTTAACCATCAATTAGTGTCACCTGGCCTGTAAGAGCTGGTCTAAGACTGAAAGCTGTCAAAATACTGACCCATTTATTTTCCTGCCTTGACAAGAGTATATAAATCCATGGCAATCCAAGTCAAGGTAAGCAGAAGAAAGAATGGAGCTGTGACAGCACATCCTTCTGTCAGGTCCTCACTTGGGGACATCACATTATGGCTCTGGGTGGTGAGTTGCTTTTATCTCTGACATTAAGAGCAGAGAAGGATCATCCTTGCATTTATGATTGTATTTATGTAACCCCTAGAGGGCACTACCCCAAGGGATATGACCCCTGCCTGCGTGACCAGGTGCAGGTTAAGGGGCCTGGGTATTGAAAATGGGTGCCTCCACCTGGAGGACAGGGTTAGGGGTAGCGTAGCTAACCTGGGTACTGCCCTCTGGGACACTGTTACCCCCCTCTTTTTCCCTGTAGTGGCCTAAATGGTTCACAGAATACACAATTGCAATTGACACCTGACAACAGTTTTAACCCTACACTTGTTGCACTTACCACCTGGGCTGGTTCAACTGGCTCAGCCCTGGAGACCCCCTGTAAAATTTAGGTTTAGCACAACAACGAACACTATTTCAATGCTGTTTGTACAAAGGTACACCACAACCAGTTTCAATGCAAAAAGATTTAGATCTGATTTATTTAAGGGGCAGTAACAAGGAAGGGGCAAAATCTAGTGGTTGATTCGAGATCTGAAAGATTCAGGTTATAAGGCATGCACTTAAAGATCCCTGTAGCACAGTCACACACACTCTCTGGGTACCTAGTTGGAATTACAGGCTAACCTGAAGTGTTGCCTGGGGTAGGCCGGAGTTGCAGCTGTTGTTGGGACCCTTTGGGAGAAAGAAAAAACACAACATGCACTTTAACCCTTAATTTGTAATCCAGAGCCAGATGACTCAGTCCAAAATGATTAGCAACAACAAATAAATCAGTTCACACACTTTGATTTGAGCTTTGTTGCAGGGAGCTACCCTGGTGTTTACTCATGCTACCCAGTACCGGATGCAGGATGGATGAAATGGAGACCTCCGGATGAAGAACTGGATTGCCAGGAGAAGCAGGGCCCACATGAAGCACCGTGGTGTCGATCCTGTTCATTGGTGTTGAGTAGGAAGCTAAATCCCCAGGTGGGTTTCTCATCAGTTGTTTCTCTGCAGTGTGAGGGCTGTCTGGGCTGGGATGGCAAGGCCCAGACCAGGTAAACAGTTTGGATGCAGTCCGGTGAAGTGCTGGAGGCAACTTCCAGCAAGTGTGACACATTAAGCAAGGTGGGGAACCAAATTGCAACCCACAATCTGCACACTTATAGTAAAGCAAGTAGATACCACAGTTTGGATGATAGTCCGGTTGCCATTCACAGTGTCTCTGTGCAAACCGTAACTCTGTGGCAGTCTCAAGTCCTGACAGGCCGATTGCACCGAGGCAAATCTTCGGTCCACTTCAGGAGAAATTCAATTCATCACAATTCAGGATCAGATCACAAAAGCTGCATTTTCGGAAGAAGTCTGATCTCAGGCTTAAGGTCTCTTCACTTAGGAAGATGGTAGCAGGCAGGCCAAACACAGCCTTCCCACTGATTTCCCCTATGCACCACGCAGGAGCAGCTGCTTGAGTCTGTCGAGCTGTTCACTGTTTCAACTCCAAACTCACACTGACTCACTGCTTCAGGCAGCTTGGGACTTTCCTAGTGATCCAAAAGGTTCAGTTGGTTGATCCATCTATCTGTCACAGCAAGGGCTCCCCCTCCAGGTCTATTTAGGTACCAAACTGTAAAAACTCCAATTCCAACAGAAATTCACTCCCACAAGACCCCTGGGGACAGATTCCATTTTAGGGTCCCCAAAGGTACTGACTGGTCCAAACTAGCACTCCAGAACCAAGATGGTGGTGATTAACAGAAATGTCCATGATGCAAAGGAAGGCAGGTTAGGCAAACTACAATATTATTATTATTATTAAAGCAGATAATCAGTAAACAGTCACAGATTCTTGTAGGGCTCCCTCTGCACAATTAGCGATGACAGAATAGAGCAATAATACAGCAGCCAGGGTGGGACTCGAGCCTGAAACTACTCTGCCCCTACCCAGATTAATTGTACACTACGAGATAGGCGCTCTTAAAGAGACAGGCACGGAGGCTAACAGGGTACTCACATGCAGACACTTTTAAATGGCTAGGACACAGAATTCCAGCCTGGCAGTGGGCATTTAGGCAAGCCCAAGGAAGACTTTTGGGAACCCCCATTTGTAGGAGGGTTACATTTAAAAGTAGGAGAGGCTTCCTCTCCAGTTGAAAAAATACATTGCTAGCTTGCGCTGCTGATCAAAATGATGTTAATTTTGTATACAAGTTTTAAGTAAAAAATTAAGACAATATGACATTTCCTGGTATTTCTTTTCGATTAAATATTTTTAGTTATAAAGTCGTTGACTAACAATACAGGGGTAAAACTTAATTATGACTATTGATACATAAGTTGAATAAAAATATTGAAAAATAACTAGAAAGGTTAGGATAAGGTAATTTTAATCAGGTGAATAGATTAGACTATGCTTGAACTAGGATGTTTATAAAGTTGGAATTACCTAATTGGACACCCAGCCATGTGCATTTATCAAGCACACCCAGTTAGACTTCACCTTAGGCAAACTAAATTTCTGAATAGGGTGGTTGTTCCCACCGGTTCCAAGAAATTATTCCTGGACCACAGAACAACCCTTGGAGGTTGGGTCAGGGAACCAGACCCAGTAAATACCCTAACACTTCAACATAAGGTCGCGTTGTACACAGACGATTTGTTGCTTTTTATCACTGATACGGACTCCTCTCTCTGTGTCCTGGAGCAGAGCATGAGGGAGACAGAGAGATTATCTGGTTATAAAATGAATGTAAACAAAATAGAAACACTCTTTGTGGGGGGTCTCCTTCAATACACCTACAGAGCAGATATCAATATAAATGGGGTAGTAGTTCTATTAAATACTTAGGAATAGCTATCCCCAAGAATCCTGAACAGACTTTCACCATCAATTATAATAAACTCTTCACACGAATACAGGAGGATCTCAGATCCTGGATACATCTGCCAATGTCCCTCCTCAACAGAGTTCAAACAGTGCTGATGAATATCTTATCGAGAATATTATACCTTATGCAAACCATTCCTATGCCATTCACGAGGAAAGAAGAGAGGGAGATGGACTAGAGCATTATTTAATTATTTATGGTGGGGGGGAGGCCTTGCATCTCCCTGTGCAGACTGTAGGCACCCAAGGACAGGGAGGGATTGTCCCTCCCATGCCGGTCAGGATATGCTATAGCTGCCCAGCTGATGCACATGTATGCGTGGCTTGTACCATCTGAATTAGCTCCATTGTGGACCTCAGTTGAAAGGGCAGGGTCATCACTTCCCTTAAAACATACTATGGTATTTCAACCACCCCCAGGGGTGAACAGGGAATCAATGTTCACTAGAAACTATTTGAAAAGCTGAAGGGGTTATCTAAGTCAATCTAGGAACCGATCGGAAGCACAATTTGTGGGACTGCCAGTGTGGGACATGTCTTTTTTCTCCCAGCGAGACTGGATCAAGGCTTTAGGGCCTGGGCAAGATTAGGCCTATTACACATGTACCAGTTTTTTGAACAAGGCGTTTTTAAATCTTTCCAGCAATTACAATCCGAATTCTTTATCCCCCCCCAAATACTTTTTAAGATATCTGCAACTCAGGCATTATGTGGGGTAGACAACTGGCCTGCAGATGTCCCCATTGGCGGTACCCTTAAAATTACTCCTATTAGTCCAAATCCAAGGGGTATCTACTCCACGGCATTTAGTATCCCGATTCTAAAAGGCAGAGATGTCATCGGTTAGATCCCCGGAAATGGTGAGGGAGACATGGGCAGCAGACTTAATGACAGAACTTGTGCACACAGACTGGTTGTGGATTTGGGACCACCAAGACCGAATCACAGATTCCTATTCGTGTAGGGAGTTCAGGTGGAAGATAGCAGCCAGATATTTTCGTACACCCCAAATAACGGCAACATTTTTAGCCTCTGGGGAGTCATCTTGTCGGTGCGGTTGCGGGGTTGAAGTTATTATGCATGCACATATTTTCTGGTATTGCCTGACACTGACTGAATTCTGAGAGGGGGTCTCCCAGGCACTTATGGAATTATTTCCAGAGCTCCAATGTCTCACTCTGGAATTGGCTATCCTCCTACATTTTCCCCGGAATTTCAGGCATGCACACCCAATTTATGTAGCTATGATACTTTTAACTGCAGGGAAGAAGATAATCACCAGAAATTGGCTTAAACCAGCCCCCCCCCCCAATTAAAACTTTGGGAAGATTTAGTGTACAAGATTTACACAATGGAAATTATGACAGCTAAATTACAGGGCATGCTGGACAAAGTTAGGATTAGGTGGAATGGCTGGTTCCTTGTGGTGACTTCTCACAGGCTGGATCTGACCCCTTAGTTTCAGGGGAGGAACTGAATTTATTTCTTTGGCAATAAGGAGACCCCAGACCAAGAGTTAACACTAAGGGAAGAAATACTACTATTGAATGAGGCTTGGGGGGGAGCGGACTGCTTTCACTGGGTCAGCCACTTATCTAATAGCAGGATCGGTCTGGGACGGGGGTCCAGGAGTCAGGTTCTGGGGCCTGGGCCCGGGTCTTTTGGTTGTTTTTTTTGGCCCTGGGTTCCCCATTCCCCCCACGCCACCTCTCCTCCCCCATCTGGTGACAGTGGAGGGGGGCAGTCGGCTAAGCATTTCATAATTTTATACTGGAATACTCTATATAATTTATTTTGTATGTAAAAGGATAAAGTAGACCAAACAAAAGAAAGTCGCTATTGTACGGGACAATATGCTTTTACTTTTTAAGGATATAGCTGTACTTATAGAAATGGAATGATCTGTACTGCCCTTTGCTAGCATTATAAATGTATACCAGCTCCCTGAGAAAACTGAATAAAAATGAAATTTCTAAAAAAAAAAAAAAGAATTTTGGAGGAAGAATGGAACAAGATGTGGGAACAGGGCTGGAGAATGACAGTCTCATGTGGCTGGTGAGACTTCAGGTGGAAATGCTTTGCACGCCACTTCCACATCCCAGCCATCACAAAGTACTTTGGGGGAGTGGGAAGCTCAGACTTATGCTGAAGACAATGTGGGTAAGTGTGCAACAACTACCATATTTTCTGGGGGTGCCCAAAGATATAAGCTTACCGGGCACAAATCCACGGGATGCTGGAATGGGTGTGGACGGTGCCCATCCCGTACATTTTTGAGCATCTACTACTAGGAAAAATGGTCCCAGCAATAAGACATTGACCACAGCAAATGCTGTTGAGGGCCTTATGTACAGTGGCGATGAAAGATAGAACACATGGATGGTTATCACAGTAGGAACTTCAGTTGACACGTGGATTTTCAAGGTATGTGAACTGCAAGGAATGGAACAGATCACCTCTACATTAAGGCTGGTACTAGAAAAACACTTAGAGATATGGGAAAATGGGCCATTGGCTGGCCCAGTGGAAGCACCATGTGCTTCTGTGCTGGTGACCTGGGTTTGGGAGTGGACTAGTGGAGCCAGGTTGGGCAGTTGGGCTGCTGTAATGCAGCTATGTGGCAGTGCTCCCAGCCAAAGCAGGGAGGTGCTCTGGTTACAGCATGAAAGTGGCCCCAGCAGTAAACTGAGGGAGCTGGTCTCCCCCACAGGGCAGCACTATGTATATTCAAGGGGCGTGTGTGGGGATGCATGTCCTACGCCATGTGTCAGGGATGGGGGACAAATGAGAAAATATACAAATATTTTACGTGCACTGATCACTATAGTACGTTGTCTTGGGTCCAGCCCCATATGGATCCCCCCAACATGATGGCAGGGATAGTAGTGGATGGAACTGGAGGGACCAAACTTGCCTGAAGCAGGTGTGGTAGTGATCACGGGCCAAAATCTCTATGGCAAAAAAAGAGATATGGAATAACTGGGACAGTCTCAAATCAGGACAGGGAGGGGGGCAGCCAGGAGTGACACATAATATTAGTTGTTTTTTGCTAAGGATAGCTCTTAGCAGAGAACATTGTAGTACCAAATTAAAGAGGACCAAAGACAATAGAAGTGATGTGGGAATGATACTAAGAATGGGGGCAGGGCACCTCTATACCTCAAGCTCACAGCCGCAATCTATAGCCAAACTTCTCTGTTATCAATAGCTATAGGAAACAAAAAAGCAACCAAGCTTCTTCTTTTTTTTTTTCATTTTATTACAATGCATTAAATTGAAAGTGTTGTTCTGTGAATGCTTAAGGTGGTTCTCGGAGCATGAACATGGGTATTATGACCTGCACCAACAGAAGTAAAGATGTAATTTCAAAAGTAATCTAATGAGACTGCATTATGACCAAAATACTGCAGCAATATTGAATGTGTTACTGGAAATCTCAAATGAAATGTGATTGTCATGTATGTTCTCAGAGACCATCAATAAAGCAGTTTTTTCCAAAATAAAGCCATGGTGGCCACGGCAACTACCGTGAAGGAACAGGATCTTCTGAAAAGCAGGATCGAGCAGCTAGAGAACATGGCACAGGTGATGAGCATGCGGATACTCAGTCTGCTGAAAGGCAGTTAGGGGGATAGCCCAAAGGACTTTCTAAAGCAATGGATCTAGTCTACAAGGTGAAAGACTGTAGTGACTTCGGTGTGCAAAAAGCTTATTGCATTAATTCCAGGTGAGTGAGAATGTCATTATATACCCCCTTCCCCAAAGAACTATTTTTATGGTCCTCACAATGTCTGGAGAAAGAGGCTTGATGCTATCAGTGCCGAGAATGAAAAGCCCAATTTTTTAAATGAAGAAATTATTTTAATGTTCCCAGCGATATCCTTCATCACCCACAAGAAGGTATTTGACAGGGTCAAGCACTGCCTGCAGGAGATGGACATCTTGTCTTCACTCATCTTCCCAGCTAGGCTTCAAGACAGCAGGAAAAGCTATTCCTTTATAGATCTGAGGGAGGCAGGTATATGCATTGAAAAGATCTACAAAAATTAACAGATTGAGAGTACTAAGGAAAACCATTATAATGCAGAGGACTAAGAACTGCTGTAAGATAGTATAAGTTGGGGACCTCCCCTGACAGTGTAAGATGCTATAATGCAAAGGCTCATATCAGGATTTGTGATTCTGTCGCAAGCCTTGATTTAACACAGAGCAGTAGATAAAAACATGATCGGTACTTTGAAAATCTTCTTTATGGTGTAGCATGGATCTGGGATGACATCATATCTTCAAGTTGTGCACTGGGTGTGCTGACTTATGAAAGACTATGATATTTTTTAAAAACTGTTGTTATAGTTTCATCTGCCAGTTAATTACCTGTTTCCCTTGTTAAATGGTACGGTTTTATTAACTGCGACTTCTTTATTGAAATGAATACTGAATTCCTTTTTATTCTCTATATATACTAGTTTACTTGGAGTTTGAGGTAGGAGGGGAATCTACTTAAAATGGCTGGTGGCATCTTCTTCTTGTCTTCCCTTTCACATGCTTTTTAGCATGGTGAGGAAGAGACCCAGTTAAATGGCTACAGTTATCCTGTCATCAGTCAGAAAGCTCATAACTTGAGAGTGTGTATCATGTTGATCTCTGCACATGCTTTGGTGTTGCTGGTATATCCAACACTTGTGAAGGGGTATTCTGGCATGATGTTCCTGGCCAGAGGGGGCTGGGGTCTGCCATGGGAAAGCCCACAGGATGTTGATTCTGGTCCTCACAGCAGGGTACATATCAGAATCGGTTGACCCATTGGGTCCTATTCACAAAGGTTAGACAGCGTGCGCATAGGTGTGCAGCACATGTGTGTAAGGGTCTACACTCGGTTTCATGTGTATGGCACACCAAAGAGACATGCACAAAGTATGTGCATGGGCATGTATAGGCAGTCTGCATGCACCCAAGAAAGTTAATCAAGTCAATTCATTATGGAGAATTGATTAGACATAAAAGGAACTCTTCCAGTGAACTAGATTTTGAAGTTCAAGCAATTGACCTGAACAGTAGACTCCAAAATAGTTTTTTTTCCTAAGGAAACTTTAACTGATGCCTATGTTAAACTTAGCAAACTAAACAGAAGTGAACTACTCAAAACTAGAAAAGACAGACAAATCATCAATGATGAGAAGGAACAAAATAATGTAGTTAACTTTGTTATGGAATTCAACCCACTGACAGGTGAAGTGGGAAATTTGGTTCATAAATATTGGCCATTACTACTTACAGACCCCATTTTGGAAAAAAGAGATTTCTGATCGACCTAGAGTGACATTTGCAAAGGGGAAGAATATAGGTGATAGAATTACAGATAGCCACTTTACAGGAACTATTGAAACATAAGAGAAGTTAAACTGGCTAAGAAAGAAACGAAAGGGCTTCCATAAGTGTGGCAGATGTAATATCCGTAAATATGCAAATATTGGTAATGTTTTTGTGAAAGATGGAAAGAACTTTGAAATTAATGATTTCAATACCTGTACGACCCCTTTTGTTGTCTATGTTTGTTGGTACAGCTGTCCTACTTTCTGTGTTGATATGACTTCTAGATTAATGAAACAGAGGATTCAAGAACATGCGAGGGCTATTATCAATGGTAACACCTATAACTCAATAAGTGCTTACTTCCTAGAATGTCATAACAGGAAACCAGATTGTTTTAAATTTACTGTTCTAGAACATGTTCCTAGACATCCAAGAGGTGGAAACAGGGTCAGCACTTTGTCTCAAAAGGTGACTAAAATGATTATAGCTCTAGACACTGCAATACCCCTAGATCTCAACGAGGAAGTTGATTTCACACTGTATCTTTAGAACTTTTTGTTTCTATTTGTTTAATTAACCTGGTTCTTCATGCCTGTTTAGTGTTAAAGTCATGATTTTAACTATTAAACCTAAATATTTTTTTTTTTTTTCTTCCAGGGATGCCCTTTTCCTAATATTCTGAAAAAAAAACAAAGTGAGTTGTTTGCCCACAGAGCACAGTAGCGGTCCTCTACTATATTGGACCTGGAAAAGGCCATCCCAGAGGAGGAAAAAGAGAGAGAAAGAATATTTTTCCTCAATTATAAATTTTATACCTGTGGATCCCTAATATAATAACCTTTGACTTCCAGGACTTTTTTGCTTCCAAATGGAATGCACATTTAAAGTATAGAGCTGCCAGGTCCATTACAGCTCCTTTGTTTCCAGTATGTTTGCTGCAGAGAATCTTCATTTCCCCAATATTATAAACAACCTCTCCCCTTCTTTCTAAATAATTTCCATAATTTTTAAACACCCTTTTTTAGGCTTCTTTTTATTGCCTAGCTCCCTGGCACAAAACAAAAAAAACTCTTTTTAAATTCTCCAGTTTCTCTCTCCCCCAAAAGTTGTCTACCCCTCCCTTTCAGTCCTATCCCATTTTTCCTCAGTTACTTTAGATTTCAAATTTTAGTTACTTTTGATAACTTTGCACCCATTTCAATTAGATGACCTTTTGCAGAACTGTTTGACCTTCCAAGCGTAATCCTGAGTGCCTGATTGTATTATGATTTATTATATTTGTGATTATGTATTCTTGAATGTATTTCATTGGTAGTTTTTAATGTAAAAAAAAGAAAATATGATTTAAGGATCCTGCTGTTCTTTTTAAGCTGAAATCAGTGAACTTTCTCACCCAAGACATGGAAAAAGTGGTTTACTGTTTATAAATTCACGTGTTTAAATTGTACATGTCTTTTAGTTTAATGAGAAAGACAAAAGATAAAAGTTTTTTGTTTCATTTAATTTTTTCAAGAAAGCTTTTGAATGAAATTTTGTGGCATTTGATTTAGACACCATTTGTGCACTGTTCCTTTAAGAAATTCTGTTTAAATACTGATTATGTGTGAGCTCCTTAGATTCCGTCCCTAAGGAAGACCCATTTGAGGGTTGAAGCACAGGGCTAGGCCTTCTCTGGCACCCTGCCAAAAATAAAATGTACACATCTTTTTCACTGAAAATAAGCTTTGTGTGCTGATCTTTCTTCTCTTTGTTTAATACTTAAAAGTTGGATACTTTGCTCATGCACCACCAGCATTTCTGAACACACCTGAATTCATATTGAACTTTAACTGTACATAGGAGAGTGGCCACATTGTAGCGTGAGCAGTACTCCCGAATGTGCATGCACAAAGCCAGGTTTGACAACCTGGCACGTGGTGGCAGGCATGTACACTTACACCAGGTTGAGGGCTGCCACAAGTGGCTGTGCAGAGCGTCAGGCAGCTATGCACCCGGACTGATATGGCTACACCCAGTACCCCATGCAGAGCACATCCAAAACCGCCAGCCACGCACATGGGAACAAATGCCCACAATAACAGGGGGATGGACCCACATGTAGGGACACACCACAACAGTAGGTGTGACAGGGACAGACAATAGATGCTGAGGGAAAGTGGTGGATGCAGGACCCGAGGCACAAGTTGGCTGGAACCATATGGCATGACAACATGATGCGCAGTCCAACCACAGTGCCCACTCTCCTTTATGAAAGAGGGTGATAGAAGGGTAAAAAATATCAGGCCACACAGGAACACCCCAGGCAGGCAAGACAATAGTGTGGCACGACAGCACCCCCCAGGGTCCCATACCAATGCCACCACCACCCATGGGTACCCAAAGTTCCCATGACCTGCAGACCCAAAGAGGCATGTGCGAGGCAGACCCATAGATGGCACCATGCCCTGCAGAGCACAGACATCCCTGAAGAACAGGGAGACCCCAGGGCAGTGCCGCCCAGACAGGCTATGTCACTAGGGCATGAGAAGGATAGGTAGCACCCATGAAAGGCAAAGCCGTGGGCACACACAAAGAACACATGGCAAGGACCACTATGGGGTATACTGGCCGCAACACCATCGCACAGGGGCATGAATGATGTGTTTGGCACAGTGCCCAACTGGGTAGGTCAGCCCCTGGCTGGAGCTGAACTGCCCCACTAGAGGCACCTGCATGGAAACCCCACCCACATCATATGTTGCAGGCTTGGTGGACACCCACACAACCCCCCCTTGTGCTGGACCCAGACACCACCCACTGAATCCCCCCCAGGAGCCCCACTGGCCCCCCACCCAAGTGCCCCACCCACCTCAGCGGGTGAACAGCTGCCCAGGAGACAATGACCACACTGGGACATGTAGAAATATACTTTACTAACAGACTGCTGCAGGTACACAGTGTATGATAAGGCAACAGCTGCCCAGGAGCAACACAGCAAAACCAAGCGTATTGTATTGGACAAATATCTGACAATCCACATAACACAGCTACTCCAACCCTCAATACACCAGATGTGACACTGCTTCCCCACAGCACGCCTGGATGGAACTAATGGCTGGCGACATCCTATACCTCCTCCTGTGAGTCCCTGCTGTTCCCCACAGTATAGTGGCTGTCCATGGCCGTGGGAGTAGTACCTTTCATCTTATGGGTCCCTATAGTGCTGCAGAAAGAAAACAACCATGAGGAAGGAATGGCAGTTGAATGTATGTGGTCACAACTGGCACTGGACAATAGCACAGGTATGGCAAAGGATGATGTACCTACCCTGAACGGTTCCTCCGCCCTTCATTTCTTTCCATTGCGGGTCTTGTATCAGATATCCACTGAAACAACATGTAGGGCCAGAAGGTAGGGGTTGTCGAGGCACCAGTGTTGTCACCTTGGCGGTGGTAGAATGGAGCACATTGCCTCATCTGGCTGCTCCTCCCTGGTGAGGACCATGACATCTGAGAACCAATGCAGTCCTGTGTGAAGAACAAGGGGAACCATATATTAGCACCATGGATAACACACATCGCACACCGCCAAATACCACACCCTGCTGGCCAGGTATTTACCTGCACAGGGACCTCCAGCCTCCAAATGTTGCCCTATCAGGGCTATCTAGGTAGGTGTCTTCTGACACCTGCCACAGCTTTCTGGGGTACAACTTCATACGGCCGACTTGTGGTGCAGTAACATATTCTCCCTCCATAGCTGCTGCCATCTCTCACCTTCCACCCAGTGGAGTATGCATGTGTTGCCTGATCAGGAGCCATCAACGTGCACAGGGGACCCACATGCCCTCTTAAAGGTACACAGGTGGGTTAAGGCCTGCATAATGGGACAGGATCCGTACACAAACAGGTAGATAGGTATCCATAGGCTTGAGTGAAGATGTGTTCCAGCTTCCTGATGTATGTGCTTCTGCTTGAGGGGGAGCATGAGAAGGGTAAATGCAGAGGCCCACAGCCACAGGTCCACATAACATGGCTGGACATACACATGTTGTGGGATGTACAGTGTATGGACCAGTTCAGGTTGGACTGGGCCACGATCACACAGTTGTGTGACATGGTCCGAGACCAGGCTGCACCACAGACGTGGCAGTCCAGGGTGATGTCTGTCGAGGCCAATGTCCTAAGCGCCCTGTCATATTATGCAACAAGGTCATTCCAGTGGGTGTCTGGTGATGTCATTGGTGTCAGCCAATCCTCTGTGTCACGGCACTGGCACAGGTGACGGATGCCCCCTTGGCCCACGTGCAGGTGCACATCAGGCTCCCTACCTCTGAGGCTGATGTATGTTCCCCTAAACAAACATTCTATGCTATGTATAACATGCCAACCATACTTGGCGCTATAGAATGCACCCAAATAAGGATAATGGCACCAGCAGAGAACGAGGAGGCATACAGGAACTAAAAGGGATTCTACAGTGTTAACTGCCAGGTCGTGTGCAATGCAGATGGCATATTTACCAATGTGTGCACCAAGTACCCCGGGTTGTGCTGTGACTTGTACATCCTGGATGGATCACACCTCCGAGACCTGCTGCATACTGTGTGGATGGAGGGATGGCTGTTAGGTGAGTATGCATGGGCATTGTGTGTAGTACCGTGTCGAACCCTGCAACAGACAACTAATTGTATGTCTTTCTGCCCCTGCATAGGTGATAGTGGGTACCCATTATGGCCTTACTTGACGCCAATCCTGGAGCCACACAGCGCTGCAGAGAAGGCATGCAACCAGGTACACAAGAGGATACGGTCCATCACTGAGAGGATGATCGGCCAATGGAAAATGAGGTTCTGTTGTTTGGACTGTACAGGAGGAACATTGCTGCTATCCCCAGGAAAGGCATGCAAGTAGTTCACCACATGTGCCATGCTCCATAATAGTGCAGTGCAACGTCAGGTGCCCATGCCAGATGACCACCTGCAGTGCATAATGCCAGAGGTGGATGAGGAGCATCCTGGCACAGGACCAGAGGCACTGAGTGGTCACGTGGCATGCGACATCCTGGTCCAGGGCACATTCCACCAGTAGGGGCAAACATGTACACTTTATCAGATCAGATGGCTATGGGGCATGTACAGTGGTGTCTATTGTGCTTGGGCGACATCATGAGGGCATCTGTTTGCACAGCAGGTGTGGACAGTCCTGTGGTGTGTGTGTGTGGTGGCCAGTGTGGGCAGCAGGTGCATGATGATGATGTCATGCACTGAGTGCAAATGTCCAGGGGGCTGGGGCACTGGTTGGGAGGGGGGAACACTAGGATTGGGGGTGTGGGCCAAAGGCCACCCTGATCATGTGGTGGACCATGCTGCTCTACTGAGTCATACCTGCAGTGGGTATGGCATTGGGGAATGTGGTATTGCAGTGTATGTGGGGGGAAGCAGTGGTGTGGGCTGGCATTATGATAGATATATGCTGGTGCTACAGACATGCTGTGTCAGGGGATGTGAGTGGCACTGTTTTGCAGTGGTGTTGCTGGATGGCATCATGGGCTCATGTGTGTGTGGTCATGTGTGGTGGGGTGGGGTGTTGTGCAGGGTGGTCTTGTGCTGGGGGGAAATGTTGTAGTGTGCCAGGCAGTGTTGCATGTGATGTGTTGATGTGTGCATGATGGTGACATGGTGCTTGTGCAATACGTGAGCAGTGTTTCATGCTTGTGCAGTTTCACCACCCATTGTTGTCATAGGACCTTGATCTAAGTTGTGCTGATGACCATGTGCCTGGTCTCAGAGCTGATTCCTGTGCCCTGCACTCACCATGATGACACACAGCACCAGTGTCTGCGGTGTCTGCCTGTTCACTGTCCCATCGCCCAGTTCTGTGCATTAACTGTCCTGCTGTTCCAATGTGTCATCCTGTGTGGGGGCCATATCCAGATCCTGGGAGCCTGTGTCTTGTCATCTGGGTGTGTGCCCGTGGCTGCCACGTGCACCCAGGGTCACCGCCACCAAGGTGCTATCCATGTCCCAAGGTTGGGTGTCTAGGTCCAGGTCTAAGGGCACCATAATGCCTGCGCCTGGCATGTGGGCATCGGCCACACAGCTTGGGGAGGGTGGCTGACTAGGCCCATGATACTGCAACTGTGACCAGGTGTTCAACGAGCCTCTCCATAAGATCACCTAGCCTGTTGATCCCACACCGCATGGCCCACACCTCCTCGGTCAAGCCCAGCAGTACCTCTGTGTTGTGGTTTTGAGCCTCTAGCCTGTCCCACTCCAGCTGCCACACATCTGCACCGTAGGTCTCCATGACACCCTGTGTGCACGCTGTCCGTGGACAGCCCCTGGCTTATATAGATGGCCTTCATCCCCACTATCATCTGGGCTCTGTGCTGTTGTCCTGCCCATTGCTGTGTTGCTAGGCCATGGCCATTCAGTGGCTCTCCCCACTGTCATGCCAGTTGGGATGTCCACTGTGGGCCATGCCTGTCTTCCTACTATTTGCTGCCTCACTGGGATGTCAGTCCCTCAGTCCACTTCCTCCTCTGGCTTCTCTGTTTCCTCATGGAGTCCCACCTGTGTGCTCTCTAGGTCAGTCTCGGTCTCCACCTGGGTCTTGGTCTCCTGCTTGGTACCTGTGGAAGACACGGAGCTGTTAGGCAACCTGTGCCAGGATCTTTGTGGATGCTCTGTGGTGTGTGCACACTGGTGTCCTACCTGTGCCATTATTCTCTTCCTAGTTTTCCACGCATCTGGCAGGATCTGCCATGGGTTTGTGTCCAGACGTTGATGCTCCAATGACTGTGCATCCCTGTGTGGCTGGGTCTGCTGGGTGGATAACACAACTGTTAGCCATTGCATGGGTTACATTCCCCATGACCCCTGTCCCTGCCCGTGCCTACATACATTCCAGGGTGTCTACTCCATGCACGTCCCTGTGAGACTAACTTCTGAGAGGGTGTCTGCTATCATCCTCTCAATTGGAGTCAGGCTAAGGGCGCTGCTAATTGGACAGCGTCCCATGCCCTGGTGTGTCCATGCTCCCACTGCTAACTTCTTTTTAACTGCAGTGTGCAGGTCTCACCACTTGTGCTTTATTGCCACCAGTGTCTGTGCCTCCAGCCTGGCAACATTTACACTAGCCTGCATATCTAGCCACAGACGGGCCTTGACCTCCCAGAGCTATTGACAGGGATTGAGCCCCGTACAGCCTGGCATAGTGGGCTCATATGTCCATGACCATGGCCACCACCTGGCCACTGGTGAAGTTAGGTACATGGGGTCTTGCCCTGCTTCAGGTGACGCCATGGCTGTGGCACTATTTGCCTCCTGAAGCTGCCCCATTGGGGGTCTGCAGGTGTGCTGTTGGGTCTTCTGCATGTCTGGCTGTTTCTGACATTTTCTCCACATTCCATTCCTGCATGCTATTCACTTTGACACATCCGCAAGGGGTGGTCTGCATGCCCTTATATGATGGGGTCGAGGGGTGGGTGTGCGTATCCTTGGCCCTCCCAGTGTGGGCTGCATGGGCCACTATGCATCCCTTGTGGTCCTGTCCCCATGGTCCATGAATGCTGTGCTCATGTTCATGAATGCCGCATTCTTTGGCTGCTTTGCGTGCCTTGTAGCTGTGCGCTGCATTTCCTATCTTTTTGCGCATACTTTGTGCACTTTCATGAATAGGGCCCATTATTCTCAAGGAGGATTAGATCTTCCATGCATGAAGCAGACTTCCTTTGGTTTACATCCTTTACAGTCATTACCTATGTTCCGTCTAAGCTGCGCCCCTGTACTGCCATGCACCATCAAACAAACAGCCGTGCACTACAGTAGTAGTGGCACACAGATGATTTGCTGAACCAATGGCAAACATACTGATCTGAATCCAGCCTACAGCAACCTAAAGTGAATTATCTTGACTCCTTTCAGACTTTCTCCACCCCACCCCACTATGCTTAACCCTTGCTTTTCCATGGACTGACATATCAGTCCAGAATTCCTTTACATTCCTTTACATTCCAGTTCTGTCTGCAGCTGTAGGGGTTAAGAGTGCTGTGCTTCTCAGAGCTATGTTATCTCTTCTTTAGGGTGTAAATTTCACACACACAGGGGCCAGCTTTAATAGCAGAAGTGCCTGCCACAGGTGAACAAGTTGCTCTGCAAGTAGTATGGGAAGGATGACTTTGGTATAGTGTCTTTTTGAGACTGTCAGCCCATAAGAAATTTCTGTTTGTTAGTTTTTTTATATACCCATCCATGCCAAAAACTACGGATAGACCAGCGTCACTGAACTAGGTAGAGTGTATGGGAGTGAGGGCTGCAAAATCTGGGTTCTGTTCCTCTCTGCCAGCAAGTGTGTTGATGTTTGGTGGATTTGGAGGATTTCAGTAAATTAATAAAAAATAAATAAAAAAAGGAAAGCAGATTTGTGTGCAGATGGAGGGAGGGACATAAAGTTTAATCTCTTCCTAATTTTTAAAGCATAAGAAAATGATGGCAAAGGCACTTTAACAGCTGAGGCTGGGAGAATGCTGCAGCCAAGAAATTATGACAAAGGCTATCAGATTCATAATTACTGTAGATTTTCAGTTATTAGAAATATATTTATTGTAGTAAAGAAGAGTATGTGACATGACTGTAGTAGATCACAGTGCTGGGCCAGCTTTTGTAAGTTCATCTGTCCTTAATACAATAAATAGATTCTCATTGATAGTAACTGCATTACTTTTTGGAGCTTTTCATGTGTGTGCGACCACCTTCCCCTCCATTTTTGGTGTGTTGTTTGGGGAGGGCTTCACTGCTCCTTAAACTGCAGCTCTGTGCACCCCACCCCTATTTTTAGTATCGTGGAGCTGGTTAAGAGAACTGTGTGTCTGTGGAATTTTAAAGGCCTAAGAAATTATTTGTGTTTAATTGAGTCAGATTTTAAATGGTTAACAAGTAGTGCATCTCACTGCATTTCTGAGCATGGTTTTAAAGGTCTTAAAAGCCTAGGGACTTGCCTGAGTGTCTAACAATTTAAAGAGCTCCTGATACAGCTGCGAGTTGAAACAACTCTGAAAAAAATGTAACATTCAGGCATAAATGTAGCTTGTATTTCATATTGTGTTCTGAAATGCTCACCCTTATTTCCTTATTGCTAAGGGTATTTGCATGAATACAGGATCTCTGCCCTTTTAGCTCTGGCTGCTTGCCTACATCTGACTTCCTAATTTTGTTTATGACATCAAAATACATTGCTGTGGAGATAATTATGATGTCATAAATGGGATTTTGATGTCAGGTGTAGAGAAGCAGGCAGAGTAAATACAGTCTAGGGCAGTGTTTTTCAATTGGCAGCCCATGGGCCAAATCCAGCCTGTGACGTACTTCCCTGTGGCTAGCCAGATTTATTTATTTATTTTATTTATTAAACTCTAAGATTACAAGTACCTTTGAGCAGGAACTGCTCATTTACAAAGGTTCCACGTTGGAGGATGGGGGGTAACGTACAACAATGGTAAACAATGGTAACAGTCATAACATACAGATTGCTTGTACATAAATAGTTCAGTCAACATGCTAAAGTAGAACAACACTAGCTAGCTTATATACAGAATCCATTGTGAAACTGTATACTTGGTAGGAAGGAGTCAGGAGGAAGCCGGCTGAAAGGTGCCATTGTCAGACAAGGATGAAAAGAGCGAGGGGGACAGGGGCCAATGGCCAATGGTATCAGTGAATCGATAGAGAGGGGATGAGTGAGAGGCGGAGGGGGCTGGTGCCACAAATGCAGGGCTGTGATTGCTGATAACAGTTTCAACTAGGGTAGAGGGTGATGACTATGGCTTATGGGAGGCAGTCACAGAGTGAGGTAGAGAGAAGGAATAGACGCAGTTGCCTTTTAAAGGGACTTAGTGTTGCAGCAGCAAGAGTTTCTTTGTTAAGGGTATTGAACCACTGAAGAGCCCTGTGCATGAAGGATCTCTGACCCAGCGAGGTCCAGTGCCAGGGGACCTGGAAAGTCTGGAATTGAGAACTGCATGTTGGCAGGGTGCAGCTGTTGGTAGTAAGGAGTCTCGCCACATGGAGGCATAAGTCCGAGAAGAACTTTTTTCGCAATAAGACAGGTCTGGTATTGTATTCTACTTATCAGAGGTAGCCATCCAGCCTTGGTGTAAAGGTCACAGGTGTGAGTTAGGTGTTCAACCCAGTAAGAAGTCTAGAGGCCTTGTTAAGTGTCACAGATATCCTCCTAAGGGCAGTAGCGGAGGCAGAGCCATAGATTATTAGACCATAGTCGACAATGGAGGTAACAGAGCTGTGGATAGCCAGTCTAAGGGCTTCAGAAGTCATGCAGTGTTTGTACTTGTAGAGCAGGCCAAGGCGTATGTTGGCAGACTTTGCAACCTTCCCAATGTGCTGGGAGTAAGAGAGTGAGCTGTCCAGGGTGATGCCGACGTATTTGAACTCGTGAACCTGATCAAGTGAGGTCCCATCTTGATTCTTGATGGTGAGGGGTAGAGGTTAATACTTGCTACGTGCATTGCATAAAGACATAACCTTAGTTTTACTATAGTTCATGACAAGTTTGTAAGAGCCAAACCATTTTTCCACCAGGCTGAAATCATGTTGCAGTTGACTCTCAAGTAGGTTAAAGACCCGATTGCTAGAGAAAAGGATCGCATCATCTGCGTAGAGTAGTATCCTCTGTTGGCAGATGCCAGGAAGGTTGTTTAGGAAAAGAGAAAAGAGTAATGGGCCCAGTATTGACCCCTGAGGGACACCTGGGAGGACTGGTTTTTCAATTGAAGAGACTCCAGCAATTTTAACACTTTGAACTCTCTCTCCAAGGTAGCTTGCAAACCAGGGCAGTGCATCCTTGGAGAGCCCAAGATCAATCAGTTGTCTGAGTAGTAGGGGGTGGTTAACTGTATCAAAGGCCTTAGTCAGGTCAATGAATATGCCCCCCCCCCACATAGTCCTTGGTCTCAGGCGACATGGATACAACCGGCGAAATCCAACAATGCCGTGGTGGTACTGTGCCCTTTTTGGAAGCAATGTTGCTCGGGACACTGAATATTGTGTTTTTCCAGGAACTCTACAAGCTGGTCAGAGACTATACGTTCAAGTGCTTTGGATAATGGGGGGAGGATGGAGATGGGCCTATAATTGGTGTGCAGTGACTTGTCTCCATTCTTATGCACTGGTGTAATGGTAGCCTTTCTCCAGTGTGATGGGAACTGGCCATACCTCAGGGAGAGGTTGAAGATCATTGTCAGGGGTTCAAGGATCTCGTCAAGGACTAGTGTGAGCAGCTTCAAGTCGAGTGAGTCACCACTATAACCAGTTTTGCCGATAGCCTTGCAAATATAGGTCCTGGCTGAGTGCATTGGGATCCTTTCGAAGAAGAACTGCAGCACTGAGTGTGCTTGGGATGATGTGGCAGTGGAGGGAGCGTCGAAGAAGTGAGGCAGGAGGACACTGCTCAGGTTGGAGAATGCATTGATGGACATATTGGTGATGGTATCTAGGTCCAACGTAGGAGTGCCATCGATGTTGAGCATGGTGGGTGGAGACTTGGTGTCTTTGCCAGAGAGGTCCTTAAGGTTTTTCCAGAATTTTTTCCCATCCCCCATGAGTTGGAGAGTACATCTCTAAAGTATTTGCTTTTGGCCATCCATATAGCAAGGGGGCAGTTATTTCTTGCATGTTTGTATTTTTGAATGTCTGCTTGGGCAGCTGTGGCTCGAGCACGGTGCCAGAGGTGGTCCCTTTGTTTGAGCTGCATGATAAGCTCAGTGTTTATCCATGGGTTAGCTCCACCTTTAACCTTTATTTTTTTTTAGCGGTGCATGGATATCACAAGCTTCAGTGAATCGGCTGATAAACAAATCTAGTGCTTTGTTTACGTCTTTGAGTGAGTCTATTTTTGACCAATCTAAACTGCTTAGATGGGGTTTTAGTAGCTGTAGGTGTCCCTTCTTGAGTACCCTGGCTTGTATTATTTTAGAGGGGGCTTGATGTAGTTATTAGCCCAAGTGCAGATGACAGGCGAATGGTAACTTAAGGAGTCAGGGAGAACCGATACCATGGAGATTCTTTCAGGGTGGTTGGACAGAATCCAATCAATAAGGGTGTGTGTCCCTGTCCTGTAGTTACACTTGGTAGGAGAGGAGACTAGCTGTGTGAGATGTTGCGCTGTAACTGCATCCTTGTAGGTGCAGGCCTCAGGTGCAAGCCAATTGATGTTAAAATCTCCCATGATGATGGACTCTGAGTTATGGCGTAGACCCTTCAGACAATCCATGACATAATAGAAGCCATAGGTCTGAAAGGAGACCCAAAAGTTCACTTAGGCAGCAGTTCATGGGTGCACCAATGGCTGAGGAGCAAGAAGCTAAGCCATCCAATCAAGGACCACTGGCAGCAGCGCCGCACCAATCATGAGGCAGCTGCAGAGTATGGAACGCCATAGAGTGTTGGCACTAGTACCTGCTGATGGGATCTGAGTCTGAGTTCCAGGGAGCTGGGCAGTGGCAGCTGGAGGAGTCCGCGCGGCGGCCGTTGAGTGCCGCTTTCAGCAAAGGTGCCGAGTTTTTCTCTGGGGATCCTAGTGGGGCCCAAAAGAAGAAGCAGATTAATTTAAAACACAGGAAAGTAGGGAGGGGCTGATGGCAGTCCGTCAGCAGGGGGCGGGGGTGCCAGAAAAAATAACTAACAAAAGAGTGAGGATGCTATGGGTGTGATGGGAAGACAAAGGAAGTAGAAGGTGCAATTAGCTTAAGGACAGGAGCGGGGTAGTGCGCAGGGGAGGGGAGAGGTGGCAAACACTCGGAGGGAAAAAAAAAATTAAATTACAGGTGGAGAGAGGGGTTCGTGAGCCAAGGGAAATTACAGGTGGGTGCGGTTAGGAGTAGCAGCAGCTGTTCAGACTGCGGAAAGGCTGCAAGAGAAATTAAGTCAAAGTGCAGGAGGACAAAGTTAGAGAGAGATAGCGAGTGAGAGAGAGAGAGAGCAGAGAGAGACTCAGAGAGAGGAGTACATATGCGCAATAGGCTAAAACAGCGGTATTACTATAGCAAACGGAAAGGCTAGCACTAAGTAAAATGATGCAGTTAACGTCATGTACAGGCTAGTATCACAGTGCAGGGTGAAAATACAGTTCACATTTGTACAAGTTAACACTGCAAGCTGAAAAACAGGTCCAAAAGGAGACCCGATGGTCAGCTGCTCCATAATGCGAGGCATTTAAAATAAGAAAAGGAGCGAGAGAATATGGGAGAGAGGCAGAGAGAGAGAGAGAGAGAGAGAGAGAGACGGAGGGGGAGTGGGATGGACAGAGGGGGACGTTGCACTTGGGGAAACTGGATGAATGGGGCGGCTTTCGTTTGGGGCTTGAATGAAACATTGCTGGGCAATGCTGATCTGTGGAATGAACTTGCTGCAGGCTGTGTGGATAGGGTGGCACTGCTTCTGCTGACTGATTGGGATTGGCGGGCTGTGCTCGGACGCGGACTGGTTGGGGGGGTGCATGTCAGGATGTACTTCCGTTGTTTTTCCTCGGTTTGCCCGCCGTTATGCCATATAGTTGGTGTGATCATGATTGTTACTTGTTTAAACACACTGGAATTGTTGTTGTTTGGACACATTGGAGTTCTGTGGTTCAGCTTGCAGTGCTGCATTGGGTGGGCGAGCAGAACCAAAAACAGATCATTGTCCTTTCATGGCGTCAGAGGATGCATTCGTGGTGAGTACATTTTTGATCAGGTACTTCATCAGATACTTGTGGCTGGGTCAGTGATTGACAAGACTGCATTGCTTCGCCTGAGTGCATGCTTTGCAGTGCTTTTCCAGTGTGAGGGCAAGGACAGATGGGCAGGTGTAGAGGTTTGGCTGCCAAGATTTGGACAAGGCCTTGTGTGGGACACTAAAGTTGTAATGGAATATCCCTGATCTAGGGCACAGAGATCTTGTTTTCATGCAACTGTTTTCAGTAATAAAGAAAATGGGGAATTAGTTACTGAAAATATATGAAGTAATAAAGAATATGGGATGGATAAATCTTTCATTTTTTTCAAGGTTTTCCTAGTGCTATCAGGGGCTCTTTAAGGCCAAAGTCAAATAATTGACCAGAATGGAACTGGACTACAAATATGCTTGCACGTAGAACAGTTAAAGGTACTTAAAGCAGCAGTATACTGTATGTTATAGTGAAAAACTTTAGCTACACGTTTTAGTGGCAATAAATGGTATCCCTATTATAGACTCAATTTGCTTTGCAAACGTAAATCTCTTTCTTAGCGCCCAGTGCTGCACACATGAGACTTTCGACCACAGAGTTAAAAAATTAGAGGTAAAATTGTTGCTTGTGTAATGCAATGTTACATTTTTTTGTTATTCTTTTTTCTCCCCTGTCCGATCAGACCCCTTCTACTGGCTCCCACAGCCCGGTCACTCCGGTGTCCTCCTTGTCCTGTTTCTGCCCCCAGAGCTTCCGCCCACCCCAGCAGGGTCGGCAGGGTTCCCTAACCCCTAGTGTCGATCCAGATCTGATTTTGCTGGACATGTGTCATGGTCTGGATAGCAGGGTGCATGGCCTGTGGGGACAGGTGTCATCCTGCTGGTCAGACTTTTCATCTGTTCTCCCAGAAGGCGGTGTGGCTGTGCAGTATTGTCAAGATGCACATTGCACATTCCCACTTGATGTATATCAACAGCCACCACACCTCTGTACACATCAGGGGTCCCAGACTGCCTTCCCCCAGCCTCCACTAGAGGTGTGGCAGGTTCCACGTTCCCCCCAAACCTGAAGGTGGAGAGCAGTCCCACGGATGCTCGATCCTCCCCCCCAGCCGACCCTCTGATACCCCAAGTTCACTTCTGAACCCGGGTCATCGGCACCAAAAGCAGTAGCCCTACCGCTATGCCGGCAATGTTTTGTTTCAAATTTTAAAGTGATTTTTCAGGTTTAATGCTCCCCTACCTCCTATATTAATTATTATATATTATAATAAGGCTTGGTTGGAGCTCCAGATAAGCTAATTATTATTTGTGCTAAAGCCACTGAAATTTTAACTTATGTCCGGAATAGGTCAGTATCAACTTCACTTAAAAATCTGATGCTACTAACTATGGCATTGGCTGCATTGTGCTTCGTTGAGATTTACTTACTTTTTTTTTAATTGATTTTTTTCTGTGCCAGCTCCCCAAGCCTAGACAGGCTCGCTGGGCTCTGGCAGCCCCCTCATATTTGGGCTTGCCCCCCCCCCCGAGTGGGGCCACCAAAAGGTGAACTCTGGTGGCCAGAGGGGATGGCAGTGGAGCCAGCTCATTAGCGCGGGGCTAGTTTATTTTTGAAGGCTGTGAATCCCACAGGACAGGGACATGCAGTGATTTCCCTCGTCTGCCCTGCCCCCGAACATACAAGCGCCAACCGAAGCAGAATATCTGGCCTCTGCCAGGGATCCGTCAAGCATTGAACACTCAACCCCACCTCCCCCCAGAGTAGGAGAGCAGTCCACTGGACACGCAATCCTACTCCCCACCCGGCCGGCCTACTGACTCCCAAGTCCGTGCCAGAACCCAGGTCATCAGCACCACAGATGGCAATCATGCCTCTGCGCCAGCGATCCGGCATGATTTACTTACTTATGCTACTTTAAGATACTCCCTCCAGAAAATGTAGATCCAAATGATATTCAAAATCCTTTAATAATGTTCACCTGTATTAAAGCAGCAGTGGATGACATCAGTTAAAAATGTTG
This sequence comes from Neoceratodus forsteri, assembly GCA_016271365.2. Taxonomy (NCBI): domain Eukaryota; kingdom Metazoa; phylum Chordata; order Ceratodontiformes; family Ceratodontidae; genus Neoceratodus; species Neoceratodus forsteri. Next base: position 518,175,267 of record CM028136.1, on the reverse strand, counting down.
ACCCTACATTTTTAAATTTTATTTTAGATTGCCAATTATCTCCTGACTTATATGATACCCTTTTCCCTAACTTTCGAGTCTTCTTTACCACATTTTTTTTAACATTTGAAATAATAGAAGAAGCACTCCTTTTAATATGGATTGGAGCAGATTTTTTCATCATTCTCTGTTGTTTTTGAACATCCATTGTTTAATATCACTTTTCTTGTGACTGTAATGGACTAGCATGCAGCAGACACTGTTCTCAACCTTACGGAACAACAGGTGTACAAAAATACCTGAGAGTACTGATGAAAACATGGTTCTAGCCATATTAAAAGGAGCATGCCTTTCATTATTTCAAATGTGAATAAAATGCTACAGCAGACCCAAGATAACTAAAGAAGGGTATCATACAAGTCAGGAGATAAGGGGCTATCTAAAATAGAATAAAAAAGTATAGGTCAGAACTTCCAGTGATGTCACCACAGCAATAGATGCCTAGTACTCGCACTCTGGAGCTGCTCAGAATTAAAAATAAACCAACAGCAAATTTGAGTTTCGTCGAAAGAAATCAGTATACAAAGTACAGGTGGATGGCTTCTAGCAGATCTAGACACAGAACCTCTCAGGCAGCAAAGATAAAAAGCCTGATGGAATCAGACAAGAACCAGGGCTTAGCCAGAGATGCACACTATGCATCCCCAGTAAGCAGTATAGTGGACTCAGAAGACAATTTTGATGGTGGTGAACAGGGAGTTATCTTATCGAATTAGATGGAATTATTAAAGCCCTGCACAGAGTGGAGTCATCAGTGGCAGATCTCAAGGTTGACTTAAGGGCAATGGACAAGCACACTACAGCAATGGAAAACTGTATAGGAGGCCTAGCAGACTCCTCAAGCCAACATGATCATGCACTGCTGTACTTGTTCACAAGGGAAAAAGAAATTCAATTAAAATTAGATGACCAAGAGAATCGTGCTCGTCGGAACAATTTCCGGATTTACGGAGTTCCAGAAGATATGGAAAAATCTTTTGAATCGATGGAAGCTTTTTTCCTCCACATTTTAAGAGACGTGTTAAAGCTCACAGAGGACATACCCCTTCCAATTGAGAGAGCGCACCAGTCACTCGCTGCTAAGCTGAAAGATCAAGCGTCCAACCCCCAATCGATAATAGCTCGAATGTTGAGCTATCAAGACCGTCAACTAGTGCTACAAACATAAGAACACAAAAGAGAAGCGCACAGCTAACAATGGGTGCCAGCTCAAAAAATATAAGAGAAAACACAAAAATTAGCAGCAAACTGATGGCAGCAAAGAAAAAATTCCAACACAAATGAACTACATAAATGCAAAGGAGCCTGAAGCCACTTTTCCTGGTACGTCGGGTCTAAATAGTGACCCTTTCTCAAGGGGTTGTTAAAATATGCTGGTCCCCGCTAATGAGTCGTGTGCTCTTTTGCATTTATGCAGTTTATTTGAGTTGGAATTTTTTCTTTGCTGCCACCAGTTTGCTGCTTATTTTTGTGTTTTCTCTAGTGCTACAAACAGCTTGGAAAATGAGAGAAGTTAAACTTCATATCCAGAGTTGTTTTTTGATCAGGACTTCTCAGATTTACTCAATGAAAAAAGGAAAATGGTGCAAGGAATCATAAAACAACCAAGGAGAAGAAGATACGGATTCAGTTATATTATCCTGCTAAACTACGCATACATACAGATTAAGGCCCGGTCCTTTTTCGACAGTTTATACGAGGCGACTCCAGTGTTAAAACAACTCCGTATCCAATGCCCAGAGTTGCAGGCTGACATCTTGGAAAAGGAAATCGCATGCTCAGTATGGAGATGAGTCGACAAGCCCAGAAGAACACACCCCTCAATGCTCACCTGGCCGTCCCATCTTGGTCAGGATATGGAAGCCATTCTGGAGCGAGAGAATAAAACAATGGGCTCGGGGACCACCTTGCCTAATGTTTCCAGGCTATGGGACTCAACCTGAATTTCATAAAGGTACTGCTCAAACCCAAAGTCTACTGCCCCTCTTCTTTCACAACTAGGCAGGATGGCCTTATCAATACGGAACAGTATACATATTAGCAATAGACTGTATCGATCGTCTAGCATGCTGTTTACAAGAAGCTTGTGGGGACTTACTGAAGAAATGAACTCTATGGAATGGGATGGATTTAACAGGGCTAGAACAACTAAATATAGCTGAGGTCACTGAATATAAGGGTGAGGTCTGAGTCTGTTGGTTGGCAAGGGATGAGGAGGGGAAATTGAATACAAGCCCATAGAGATTACTGCTCTCACTATTTTTCTTTTTCCTTCCTTTTTACCCAGTAGCAGAAGCCAAGAGGGGAAAACTCATGACCCAGGTGTGTTGTTTCCTCACCATCCCCCCATGTTGTGCAACTGGGCGGCTCTGGAGAGGATGCTGGGCGGCTGCTGGTATAGTAAAGAATTTATGGCTTTACGCCTCCTCCTCACCAGCAAGTGGTGTCCACCTTGATTACTGATTCCCTGAATCAGGCCTACTCGTAGTAGGTAAAGAAGCTTTGACGCAATCATCTCCACTTTGGAGGGGTAACATCATTTATTGTTTACACACCTAGGAAGCTAGGTTTCAGGATTATAAACGTTTTCAGTTGTTTGTTTACAACTGACTGGTTCTTTTTATGCATAATACATATATGCACATGAGCTATTTACGGTGCGTATTAAGTTATATTTGTTTAAAAATTAACTGTGTGACTGATGTATTGCTAAAGTGTAAGGGAGTCTTGAAAGAAAGAGTTGTTTTTCAGGAGATGTGCGACCTTGGGATAATATCGGGTAGGTTAAACTACAATGGAGAAAGGTGGGCAGTGTTCAATTTGCAATTTTGTCCTGTAGGAAAATGGGTTCCCTGAAGGTTGTTTAGCTAAATGTGCAAGGGGTTAATTCTCCAATTAAAAAGGTGAGGATACGTCATTACTTGCAGAATATAAAAGCAGATATTGGACTGATTCAAAAGACCAGACTTTCAGATTTAGAACACGAAAAGCTGAGAAGGAGCTGGGTGGGTAAGGTATGTTACTCCTCCCACCCCTCAGGCAAGAGAGCAGGAGTGACCATTTTATGCAGGAGAAACATACCATTAGAAATCATCTCACAGACGACATTAGAAAAAGGAAGGGGTCTAATTGTCCCTGGAAAGATTTTTAATCAAATGATACATATAATAATAAATCTATATGCCCCTAACAGAGATGATCCCTCCTTTTCTGCCAAGATTTTTAGGAGTATAACGGATTTGGGAGAGGGAATGATTATGGTGGGGGGGGATTTAACTGCATTCCCAACCCACAGCTTGACTGTTCATCCCAAAATTTAACAACAAATAGGGGGATGAATAGAGTGGTTAGAGGGGGAATGATAGAGTTAGCACTAGTGGACATATGGAGAGATTTAAATAAGACAAAGAGAGACTACTCTTTTTACTCCCCTTCTAATAATGTTTACTCCAGAACTGATTACTTTCTGTGTAGCACGACACATCTTCATAAAGTTCTAAAATGTGAAATTCTTCCTCGGGTGGTATCAGACCATTCAGCAGTGGAGTTAATCTTAGAGTTGGGAGACTGGAGCAGGATTACATAATGGAGGATGAACGCCTCTCTGCGTGACAGAGAGGCGTTTCGAACTCATACACGGAAAGTGTTGGAGGATTATTTGATCCATAACCCAACCATAGGCCCAGAATCACAATGTTTTTGGGATGGTTGTAAAGCAGTTCTATGAGGGGCAATAATTTCTTATGCATCATATGTTAAAAAATCCCGAATGGACCAACAAAAAAAATTAGAAAAAAAGTTGAAACAGCTGGAAGTGAAAGTTCAGCAGGGAGGGGGGGAGAGCTTGACTCTCCAAAAGGAACTACAAGAGATCAGGAAACAACTACGCAGTGTTCTTGACCACCAAATTGAGGGGAAATTACGATACCTGAACCAACGGTACTATGAATCAGGCAATAAAGCCAGTCAGCTGCTGGCATTTCGATTAAGACATATACAAGCTGATAGATATGTCAAAACCCTGCTTACAAATAGGCGATCTCCTCCTATCTCAAATGTATACACCGAAAGATAAAGCAAATACCTTTAAAGAATACTATAAAACTCTGTATGACCCACCCCTAAAAACAACAGAAACAGAGACTTCCATTCAGAAATACCTGGATGGGGTTTCCCTCCTGATGTTAGCAGAGAACTTGAGGACACAACTAGACTCCCCCATAACAGCACAAGAAATTGATCAGGTTATTGTAGGCCGGGGGGGGGGTAAATCACCCGGCCCAGATGGATTTAATTCTGAATTTTATCAAAAATTAAAAAGACTTTAATCTCTATTCTGGTTCAGGTTTTTAATTAAAAAAAGCAGGAAGGAGGAGTCCCACATTCATGGAGTGAAGCTTTCATTACGGTGATTCCTAAGGAGGGAAAACCACTAGATCTTTGTAGCTCATATAGACCAATTTCACTTCTTAATGTGGATTCAAAAATTTTCATGAAAATACTGGCGAACAGAGTAAATGTAGTCCTTCCAGACCTGATACATTCAGATTAGGTTGGGTTCATTTCAAACAGATACCTTAGGGGTAATGCAAGACGTTGTCTAAATATATTACATTTGGGGAAAAAAAGGGAAGGATACACAAATAACAATAGCCATTGATGTGGAAAAAGCATTTGACCACTTACAATGGGATTATCTAAAGGAAGTACTACTAAAATTCAGATTCGAACATCAATTTATAGAGTGGATAACAGAGATTTATAATCACCGCACAGCCAAAGTAAAAGTAAATGGTACACTGTCCCAAACGTTGAATTTTAATAGAGGTACACAACAGGGGTGCCCCCATCCCTTATTCTTTTTGCTCTTAGCATGGAACCTTTAGCCCAGATGAGTAGAGACCACAAAGAACTGAGGGGTATTACAATTGGGGGGAGACAAAATTTCACTTTATGCTGATGATACAATGCTATTTTTAAGGGAGCCTGTACGAACCTTCCCCATTTTACATCAGATCTTAGAACAATGTAGTCACATTTCAGGCTTTAAAATAAATGAGAACAAAATGGAGGTGATGCTGGTCAGTGGTCAATGTTCCACGTATTTAGCTTGGATACTTCCTTATAAACGGGTTTCTACCTAAATGCATCACCTGGGAATTCATATCCCGACTGATTTGACACAGATCTACCATGTAAACTATATTAACTTATTTCAGGAGGTTTTTACACATCTGAAGCGATGGAATCTTCTTCCCTTGGCACTTCTTGGAAGGAGCAAATCCATCAAAATGAACATACTCCTCCAATTTTTATTTTTATCACCCTCCCACCACGAATTTCAAAACCAGATTGGAAAAAAATAAATAAAGCCTTACATTTTTTTGTTTGGGAGGGAAGGAGACCCAGAATTGCATGGGAAACCTTACAAAGAGCCAAGGATGGAAGGAGCTTGGTCTTCCTAACCTTAAAACATATTATCAGATGACAAATTTAGGGGTGTGGGTAAACTATCTGACTAATGACCCCCTTAATAGTTGGGTACCTCAGGAAACACATGGGGAACCTGGGCTAAATCCACAAGTGGATTTGAGGGGGTCTGCAAAATATTTGTTTAATAAAGTAATAGAAAATCCATGGGCCAAACAAACATATAGGACATGGTGGGAAATAAAGAAAGAGTTAGATATCACAGACACACTAACTAACAGGACAGAGATTATTAACTGCCCAGAATGTGTCCCTCCCAGAATGGACTTGGCCTTCACTCATTGGAAGCAATTAGGCCGTAGATTCTTCAACCAGATCATTCAGGAGGGTCAAATTAAATCTTTTCAAACTCTTCAAAGAGAATTTAAACTCCCACATACCCATTTTTTTAGATACCTTCAGGTTAGGTCTTTTATTAAAATGGAGAACAATTTGACATTAATACAATAATCCACATCTCCATTAACCCAGGTTATCTGGGATTCAGTACTCGGTTTGGGAGAATGAAGGCTAATATCAAGGCTCATAGTAGCATACAGAACCACTAAACAATTGTCCCCACCCCTTTGTCAAATAGAATAGGAAAAGGAACAACAGATCTCCTTAGATGAAGATACTTGGTGAAGGGTGTGGGAGGGAGTTAAACGTACATCTTCCTCAAATAATTGGAATGAATTTAGATGGAAGATTGTGACTAGGTTCTTCCATACCCCTATGAGGATGAAGCATTATACATCTGGGGGCTTAGACTTGTGTTGGAGAAATTGCCAAAATATAGGAACCCATTCCCATATTTTCTGGGATTGTCCTGTTATCCAACCTAATTGGAGTGAAATAGAGTCCCACATGAGACACATGTTTTAATGGGAAGAAAAGCCTGAATTTCAAATTCTAATTCTGGGCATTCTGCCAAAGGGTCGTAGATCCAATAGACAAAAATCATTTATTGGTATACTACTTGCCGCAGCATGCAAGACAATTACAAGATGTTGGCTCACCCCAGTGCCTCTGACAGTGGGGGATTGGATAAGTATAGAAAAAGAAATGGCCAGAATGGAAAAAATCACAGCAACCCTGCGACTACAAAAAGATAAATACGATCAGGTTTGGCTTCCCTTCATGCACTTGGTGGAGGAGCAATGTGGGACTGCAGTGTTGGAGCAAATGGCAGTTAGATACTAGCGTGGTGATTCCATCCTTTCTGGTAGTGCAACCAATTATGAGTGGTTTTGGTTCCATGGGGATTAAGGTGATCCCATGTAAGGGAGGGTTCTGGATTCTCATGAGGTCCTTTATGTGAGAGACTCCCAAGTTCCTAACCTGAAATATAATCTAAAGGTTATACTATATAAATAAAATGTTCATATATATAATTTTTGTACAAATTAGTCACACAGTGTGTTTGTTGATTGTTTTTTATTTGTTAAGACTTTGTAATATAAATTGAACTGTGCTAATTAAGAGATCTGGATACAGGTTAGCTCTTTGGTAGACAGACTCAGGTGCTGATGGACTCAGAATTGACGCTGAATATATTCTGGAAAGACTTGGCAGAACTTTTGATGGAAGAATACACCTGGAACAGAAAAGACAGATTCAAGGACTGGCCTAAGTTTAACAAATCAGTAACTGTAACTTTATTTCTGAATTGTCTAATTTATATGTCCAGATCTGATTAACTATTTATATAACTGGTACATGCACAGTAATTTATTCAATAAAACGTGAAGTTTTAAAAAAAAAGTATATGTCAAAATTTGCACTGCTATCATGGACAGTTACTGTAAAATGGCTTTTGGTGGGGTTGGCCAACCACCATACAAAGTAGATGTGTTTTGGGTCAGCTCTTTGCAGAACCAATTTTAACTATTTTAAAACAGTTAAAACTTTTAAAACTACAGTTAAAAGTGCTCTGTCAGGTAGCTACAGTGATTGGGTGCCAGCAGTTGAAGTTTGCAGTACATTGCCATGGGCAGTCCAAAGAAAAACACAGATGAAAGCAAGAAGGGACTACACATGGCTGGGCCCAGTTATGAAGGTAAAGCACCTGAGGCAAGTTGGCAGTTTCAATAAGAATACACCCTCAAATATGTTATGCTTGCCATTGGGGCTCTAGATTCGAGTGTTGCAGCAATCGACTCTAAATTGCAAGAATTTAATGGTCAGCTCACCATTTGTGAAACCAATGCTAATGCAGCTTTAGCAGAGGTGAAGGAACTGGCTGGCTCTGCTCTTAAAGCAGCAATGACTTTGGTGGACTTGATCAAGGAAAACAAGGCACTGCACTTTCAACTTGACTAGAGAACAAAATGAGAGCTGCAGACATCCATCTTCTGGGCCCAGGAGAGGACATAGAGGCAGATGATCCCTGTGGATTTATGACTCAGTGGTTTGGAGAACAACTGAAACTGGAGCCATGATCTTCTACAGTATACTGAGTGTATCGAATCACACCCAAGTGTCATAGAGAACACGACTCTGGACCACGCATGATGATGATGACATTCTCTGCAGAGCATGAGGGAGACAGAGTGCTTGCAGCTGCCAGGCGTACGGGACTTGTGGAAATGGAGGATGGGAATAAGATTTCAATATTCTCAGATCTAAGCTTTGCTACCTGGGACTGGAGAAAGAGTTTTGGTGGTTTCAGATGTATACTACGTTCTTTGGGTGTCACACACACCCTATAATATCTTGCCATGCTATGACTGGTTTACTCTGGTAAAATATATCTCTTTACCGATGCTAAAGAAGCACATAACTTAATTAATAAAATAAAACCTGATTTTGGCTCCCAAGCCAAAGCAAATAATGACTCTGAGTAAATGGGACTCGTGCTTAGATTTTTACCAGTATTTTGTCATTGCCTTTAATGTTTAGTGGTGATTGTGAGTGATGGGGAGTTTTGGTGGGAGAGTCACTGATTGTAGCCTGATTTAGTAGGCAGTATGCTTATGCTGAGTAAATCCCGCTACAGACAGACTTTGCATTTGTTGTATGCTTTTTATGGTAATGGCTGCATAGCTGCTCCCCCCCCCCAATATAGCACCATACTAGCTGCTTGAAGCTAATTACTGTACTTCTAGCACTTTTTGTAATATTAGCAGGCTGTTAACTTAACAAGATTATTAACTGTACCAATTTATGCCATGTTGAACACTTCAGACAAGATGTTTTGAGCGCCATGAATGTTTAGATATAGTTTTATCTATGTTTAAAATGTTGACTAAGTTTTCTAGTTATTTGAATTTTTTTCTGGGAGGGGCTGATCTCTGGCACAAATAAACTCAGCGCTAAACCCTATCAAGTTATGGGGCCACAAGACCATAATAGGTATGGTCAGTGATGCTATGTGTACTCTCATTTGGTGAAGGCTGACCTCCACTTATGGCATTGTTGGATTTATTTGTGGACTTCATGAGATTTTTAAATCCAGTCTTGGGAATACTCCCTGAATAAGCTGTTAACCGGGGGAGGGGAGGTTGTAATGACTCTAATACAAGCTATGTTGTAAGATTACTTATACTGTATGTACCCTTCATGGATATTGTGTTAATCTGAACATATTTAACTCAATAAAAAGAAAGTTTTAAAAAAATGACTGCTGTATGATTTCTGTAAACTGCATATCAAATAATGTGACAAATGCCATAAATAAGAAGTTAGCAAAAGTACTGAGGCACTTGTAGTCTGATGGTGCTGCTTACCAGCAGACACGTGCAGTGACACATGCATATGGCCAACTTATGCCACCAGCCTTCCAGAAACATTCCGGCTCACATGGGGTCCTAGCACCTCTGGCACAGACCCATTAGTGGTAATCTATGGAGAAGATACTCAGGAAGATCAACAGTTACTCTAAGCAGGTAATTTCATTTATGTCCTCATATTCAACAATTTGGAAAACCATTCAGAACAAAGTTGCATCTTGACTCAGTCTTTCTAATGCTTGTCTCCAGAGAGACATCTAGGAGTCAATATAGCATAGTGGTTAAGAGCACTGAGCTGCAAGGCAAGCCCAGAGAACTGTATTTGGATCTTACAGCCACCACTTGCATCATGTGCTCCCAAGACATGCCTGAGAACAAGCCTCAGCTTAGTGTTCCTTTCTTGACCAAAAATTGCAAATTAAAAAATAAGAAATATGTATGCTTGGTAACAGTGTTAGCTTATCTATTGAACAATTGATTTAACATACAACTTATTTATGTAGCAGCTAAAAATCATATCTTAAAACATTGTACAAATGGTTCTTCTCCAACTTATTGTGAATGGTTTATTAATATTTTATTTATTTATTGAAAAGTTTCACCAGGAAAGGCACACTGAACAATATAAAATTGCTTGTCTCACTGAGCATCCGGGGGGGACATGGGAGTACTGTAATCAAAAGCACATTTCCATGCAGTATTATAGAAAAGTATATATACAATACTCAACAATACATTTCCAAAGGTAATATAAAACAGAAAAGCAATAGAGTGAAAAAAACAATACATCAGTAGCATTAGATAAACATTGGGATTTGATGTGAGAGGAGTAAATTAACAGCACTGCAGACTAAAACATACAATGCGGACAAGGAAGTGCTATAAAGTACACTGGTTACTCCTCAACTTAAGTGCTAGGCTGGGAAAGGAGATGAGGAAGCCACAGGGGAAATTAGGAGTGACCGTGTTATCTCTGAAGAAAATTGCTTTAATGGGACACTATCAACTCATTTGGGTCTCAAAGTGTCCTTAGTTTAAAAAACACATTTTATGATTGCCAACATTCTGTACAGATTGCTGATGTAGCTGGTAGTTTGATTCTGACTCTTCATTTTCTTTTTAAAAAGTGGAAAACAGACTTCCCACCACACTGGTGTTACCACACACACACACAGGTTTGTTTAAATTCCTTGATCAGCTCCAGCTACATCTTTCCTGGATTTGGATCACGCCCAACGCAGTCTAGCCCCTCATAATGCAGTGGGAGTTTAGGAGGCTACAGCCTCATGAGTGATTGCACTGTTTGGCTGTGTTTCTAATGCTCAGGAAACATGCAGTTAGAACTGATCCAGGACTGTAAATAAAACAAGGTTGTTTATAAATATGCATTTGCATGCATTTCAGTTCTACTGCACAAGGAGACAGACAAAACAAACAGCAACATCACTGAATTTTAGAGAAGGTACAAAATCATAAAACGTAGGTTTTTTACTAGAAATAATATGATGAAAAACAGGTTGACAGTGTCCCTTTAAGTTTTAAACATAAAATCACATCTTACAAAAAAATATTTGAAATTTTTGACTTTTTTTTTTCCAGGGAAAAAAAGACCTTCTCCCTAAACGTCTGTTTGTTACTGATTTTCACATTGTCGTCTCCTTTCAGTGAATTTTATTTTATTTTTTTTCTTGGCTGTGTGGCTGTGTTACAGGATGGACTCTGTTGCTGTCTTGCTAATGATATAATTTTATGTACTGTCCTGCCTCCGGTATGGGCTACATTTTATTCTAGCAATTTTTTTTCTTGGTATGGTCTTTGATAGATTAATGTTTATATATATATATATATATTTGTCTAAGATATTATGTTATTTGTTCCCTGATTGCAATGAACTGTTTTTTTTTTTTTTGTGGGGGGTATAGCCAGAAATTTCCATTGTGTACACACAATCTCCAGAAGTTACACCCCCCATTAAAAAATGTACACATCCTCTCCAAATAGTACCGCCTTCCAAAGAAGTCAGATTGTTGTCAGATGATTCCTGTAATCTCTTAAGAGGTTATATACGTATCTGTTTCCTAAACAACAGAAGGTTAAACAGAGACACTCTTCAGTGGCCTATAGTAACCCAACTACTACATATTAGAATGAACATGTTAACAGGCATATGGTTTGTGACAAGCAGTCAACAAAACTGTACACAGACTTGTACAGTGAGTATGCCTGCCTACACCCCTTGCGTATAACACTTGTAAGTTCAGTTAACCATGACTGGACCCGCGCACAGTCCCAAAGCCAGCCTGCATGCCCCTCATCTTCCTGTCCTTCACAGTCCCGCACTTGTCACGCACGCAGGAGCTTGAGGACGCGCAGGCGGCTCCGCAGTACCCAACCGTCTAGCTGCTACTGGGGATATTGTTTACTCGGATTTCTTTAGTGCTACGGTTAAATCGGATTCGATTTGTTTAAGGTCAAAACAACAAAAGTAAAGGCTTTGCGGCAAGGAGGTACTTGATCTCAATCCGCTTGCCTTGCTACTCTACAAAATGGCGAGATTACTTCACAATTTACTGATGGTTTCTACAAGACCGACATCGAGCATCAGGGCGGTTTGTTTTTTGGGCTCTGGTTTACAGCTATTGCGGTTTCTACACTTGCATTGCGCTGCTCAAACTTCTGTGGAGCATAATTACGAGGCCAGCAAAAACGTTCCAGTGGATAATCCGAGAAAATCCTCCAGCATGCTTGAATGACATGTCCTTGGGAACACACTGCTATGTAAGAATTAAGGTAGGGGCGATGGTTTTCTTGAAGTAAACGTACTGAGTAATATAGTTAAATAAACATCTCTTCCGATGAATATTTCCTTTTGCAAAATATTTCGAGGGCAGGTGTGTACAATGCGGCAACATTGTGACATTCAAAGGCTGTCACCTTTACTGCGGCTGTTATTTGTGCAAAAGCAAAGGATGAATTGGTGGTAGGTGAGCTTCGGAATGCTCACATTCCATAGGTGCTTCTCCGTGGTTTCAAGCTAACTTGCAAAGGCTGAAGAGCACAGATGCGCCTGTAATTAAATGTTTATTTTATCTGGATGGAATGTGGAAACTTAAAGTTTGTTTTTTAAACGGCACAGTATGTGTGTCTGTTATCCAAATCTGTTTTAAAACGACATAGTATGTATGTGCGTCTGTTATCCGATGCTACAGAATGTTTTACCCATAAGCTTTCCGCAAATTATTTCTGTCACTCCAGGTTGTCATTGGGTAATCTTCACAGGTGGGTATATGTGCTCCCAACTAGAGCTCACTGGTACAGCTATATTATTAAAAAGCGGTGCTTGCAGCTTGAAATGTTGTTGTGTTCAGAGGCTCCAAGTTCCTCAGTTTTTCTGTACCAGTGAGAGGTAAAGCAGTTTTGAGAGTGAGCTCTTCAAAGTAATTATCTTAGTCATTTTTTCATGTTTTTTTTTGTTTGTTTTTTACTTACATTGCATCTCTTGGATCGCCAACCTGCCCCCGGTCCCCAACTAAGGTCCACCACTCCTGAAAGAACTGCAGGCTATCACCAGGGCTTACTTACCTCCCAGCAGTTACCAGTGGTATCCCATCCCCACAGTGAAGGATGATGGCGGGTGGACCAAGTCCTCACTGTAAACTTCAGTTCTGCTTGGCTCCAGAAGGCTGCCTGGGTCAGTGTGTGCAGGGTCTGTCATTCTGCTGTGATTGGGTTTTTATCTGTTTTCTCCCCACCAGAAGAAACTGCAGCTGAGAGCAGAATGAAGCAGAGTGTTAACATCTGCTCCAGCCATTCAGCATCTTTCCTCTCTGTTGTTTACGTTCTGGTCTGCACTGCTACCATGTTCTCCTAGGTGACAGTCGCCTGTTGGAGCAGACTCCCCTTCCTTCCCAAAGGAGAAGAGCATCTTGTGGGACACTCAGTCCTCCCTCATGGCCAACCCCTAACGATCCAGGTTCATTCCTGGACCTGGGTCACCGCTGATGGCTTCCCTTAGGGTGTGAAATCTTGGAGTTGTCCTGGATGACTGATTGACACTTGATGCTCAGATGTCATTTGTGATCCAAAGGGTTTTTTGCCACTTAAAGAATGTCGCAAGGATTAAACCCTTAGTTCTGCCCCAGGATCTGCCATCACTTGTACATGCCTTTGTTACATCCAGGCTTGATTACTGTAACGCTCTGTATGTTGGAGTCAGTGGAGGAGCCCTCTGCCAGCTGCAGCTGGTGAAGAGCGCAGCAGCCAGGTTAATCGTGGGCCTGTCTTGGTCAAGTCATATGACCCCAGTCCTGCAAGCTCTGCACTGGGTGCCTGTCAGGAGGAGGATTATCTTCAAGGTGGGCTTGCTCACTTATAAGGCTCTGTATGGACTGGGCCCTGGCTACCTGGCTGACCTTCTGACACCTGCCACCTCAGTCCACTCCCTCCACTCCTCCACCAGGGGCCTCCTTCCAGTTCCAAGGGCCAAAAACTTCCAGCGACAGAGCTTTTGAGGTCACCAGACCAGCCCCCTGGAACTTGCTTCCCATCTCTGTCAGGGAGGCCATGATGGTGGAGGCTTTTAAAGGGGTCTGAAAACTCATCTCTTCAATCTGGCTTTCCCGGACTAATCAGAGCTGTTATATAAATTGAGGCAGTCCAGAGAAGGGCAACCAAAATGGTGCAGGGACTGCATCAGAAGACATATGAGGACAGATTAACCGAGCTCAATATGTATACCCTTGAGCAAAGGAGGGAGATGGGTGATATGATTGAGGCATTCAAACACCTTAAGGGCATTAACAAGGTGAAGGAGTCTAACATGTTTAAATATAAGAAAAATAGCAGGACAAGAGGATACAGCATGAGATTAGAGGAGGCGATTAAGGGGAATGTGGGAAATTCTTTTTCACAGAAAGAGTGGTGGATGCATGGAATGGCCTACCTCAGGAAGTGGTGGCTATGAATACAGTGCAGGGCTTCAAACAGGCATGGGATAGGCATAAGGGAGCAATACAGATGAGTATGAATAGATAGGCCACTGACAGAGCAAAGGGCGGATGGCACATTTATAAGGTAGAAAAAGAAATGGGCAGATTGGATGGGCCTTGCAGTCCTTATCTGCCGTCAACCTCTATGTTTCTAAATGTTAAGATTGCATTTATTCATTTTAATCTGAATTATATGTTATATATTGTATGTATTTGTTTGTAATATATATATATTTTTTTACTACCCTGCCTATTTTTATTTAAGGCATCCAGAGTCTCTGGGATTGGAGGCCACATAAATAAATGTGCCTTGCCTTGCCTATAATTGGGTCAGCTCTTTCCTTTGAAATACACAAAGTTTCTGCCCAGTAAGCCAGAATAGTGTGATGATCAGCCTGGCTGATGATTGGTGTGAGACTGACAGACCCCCTTGCACACCACTCTGCATTGGACTGACAGTGTCACACCCCTAAAAATACACTGTAGTAGCAAGGTGTCCGCTGTGTGTGCATGCAAGGTGAACATAAAAAGCAGAGAGAACTAAGTTACAGAATGCATTACTTCAATGGTTACAGGTGTGAAGTAGTGGGGAAGGGTCACTGTGACTGTACATGGAACAGCCGGCATTTGCAACTAAGCCCAACAGCTGTGTTTTAAACCCTGACTTTAAATCTTGTACATTAACTGAGCCTTGTGAGATAACTCAGATATATTTCTCTTTCCAATTTTACCTCATTGGCATTATGAGCCCTAAAAAAGTTCGACTTGTGAGAGATACAAATCACAAAGTAACCAAGTTTTACACATCTTAATTTAAAGACCAAACTGCTATACTAGTTGATCCTTGCTGGGATTTATTACTCCCCTGGCAAGAGCTCTAACAGTGTCATCTTGCTAAGCTCAGCATGTTAAAATTAATGCATCTTATTCTTGGTGACCTAAATCTAAATTGACTTTGCCCTAAAGCTTTCTCATTCCATTTCAAACTTTTCTTCTTCTGCCTCAGTATTCTTCACCTTTTCTGCCTGTCTGTCTCTTTTATTTGTCTCTTTTTCCCTTAGACATTATTTCTAGTGTTATTTTTGTGATACAAAGGAAAAAAAAATATTTAGATTGTTAATATTTGTTAATTTATTGGTGGATTCAAGATCAGCAAAGTTATGACTAATGTGGAGTTTAATTCTTGTGAACGTACTTTTGTTTATTTCAGCACTGTAAAAATATTAAGTCAAACACCGATTGTTGATTAGTATTATATTATGCACTGTTTATTTATTTATTTTTATTTATTTAGTTTTTGTTGACCGGGAAAGTGCAGTAGACAAATCCTGTCTATTTTCAGGCATGACCGGGGATACAGATGAATGCCAACTGACCTTGAGCCACATTAAGCTGTTGGTGGTATTTTTAGTTATGCTTACTCTAATAAAATGTATTCTATAAAAAAATCTGCATCAACCAGGGGTACAGACAAGGGGAGCAAGGGAGTATTTTACTCCCATTTTTGCCCAATTTGCTATCACTTCCTATTTCCCACCTTGCATATTTAAAGTATATTTGTTACACATGCACAATATTGGCAGCACCATGCAATTCTAATAGCCCCAGCACCATGTAGTAAAAGAGTGCAAGCATATGGGGTGGAGATGGAAAAGAGCATGAGTATCAAGTTAGGACTGCAGTACAGGAGACAGTGTAAGAAGCTGCTAACTGGCTGGCCAGAAGGGTTGTTGTAATCTGACAACATGTTAAAAACAAACTCTGGTCAGAGCCAAAATAGGTGCTACTGCATTAATCTGACATGGGATTTTGAATTAATGTGTGCCTTTGATTGTAGTGAATAGTCACGCGCATACGCACTAAGTAGTCATTTTATTATCCCCACCTTGTCCAGGGTAACTTCTGCAGAGAAAAATGCTTTTTTGTTGAGTTGACTTTTTTTAAGTACTGACTCAGAGGTTGAAGATCGTTATAAGATGCATTGCATAACAATCAATTCAGAAATGCAGCCCTTATTCATATCTCATTTCACAACTACCCATGAAAGATACACAAACATGTAGAGATCAGTGTATAGGATACCCTTGTAAGAAACAGTGAAATGCAGAGTGAGTGACTGAGATCAAGTCTTGATGGTCGGTTGAGTAATGGGCATCAAAACATTTTTTATTGGATGGTACAGTCAGGGAGAGAGAGAGAGATGGCTCTGAAATCAGAGTGTAGAACAAGGTACTAGTGACCCCCTTCCACCGCACAGCACTGAGCAGCTACAACATCAACCCAACAGCACAATTCCCCCTGCAGCCAGCAAAAGCACTGACAGCCAGCCCAGTGCATCTCCCCCTTTATCTCTGTCAGCCATGGCTCTCTCCAGGCCGCTGCTTACCTTCATTGTTTTGCACGCTACCTCTGCCGGCTCCTCCTGGGGATCTGCCCATTGGACCACTGTTTAGAAAAATCCATCGTTACATTTAGTCTTATTTCATCTGAACACAACTTATGTCTGCACATTAACCAGCCCAGTCAATGTTATTCTGACAGTTAATTACTTCTATGGCAAAAGTGTGCAAACATAGCAAATTTAGTGTTGTGGTATTGAAGGTGGCTCTGGCAGGAGTCAGGAAATGTTTACTTAAAAATGAGAATGTCTGTCTCCTTACAGAGCTGCCAGATTACTTTTCAAGGGGCACCATGGAATAAAGATTGCTTCTGTGGCAAAGAGTACAAAAATCATTCAGTATGACAGCACTGAAGTGGTCCTGTCAGGACTCAAAATTGGACCGGTGACAAGCCGGCCTGCCAGCGCAGTGGTAGCACTACCACTCATGACACTGGTTATCCAGGTTCAGTAGCGAGCTCAGGTCGCTAGAGGGCCAGCCTGGGGGAGAAGGATTGAGTGCCCAATGGGCTGTTCTCCTTCTCCAAGAGAGATGGGCTGCAGTCCTCGCTGCTGTACCACTACCTGGGTGACCACAGGTGGAGGTGCAGCAGAGGACACAGAATACTAGGGAAGGGCAGACGTCAGCCAAGGACCTGAGTGAAGGCATGTCTCTTTGTGCATCTGTCTCATTGGCCCTCCCTAAGTGCTAATGTCTACAGGGGGTGGGGATCAGAAAAATCAGGAAATACCCTGCATCCAAGCTCCTGCACCGGTGACCATGGGATCTGGGGGTGCAGCTCCAGGTGCACGTTCCCCTGAGGATTTGGAGGGGAAGGGGGGCACCTCCGCTCCACCCGGGGGGTCATCCAGAGATACCTGGAATTACTGGAGCAGGGCACTAATTTGGAGCGAGCTCCCCTGGTCCTGGCAGCGTAGCCTGTGTGGTGCATTGGGAGACCCTGAGAGAGGGTCCAGATGCGGTGACGAGGGGGCGTAAAAAGAAAGGAAAACAACAAAAAATTGCACAGGTGCTCAGAGCCTGATAGGTTCTTATCGTAATGGACTGTTGGAGTTCATATTTCTTGTAATTTCATTTGACCATAGCTTAGGTCAACACATTAACCAGCCCAGTCAAAGTGATCCTGTCAGGTTAATTACTTCTATGGCAAAAGTGTGCCACAGTTCTGTCAGGTTAATTACTTCTATGGCAGAAGTGTGCAAACATCACAGATTCAGTGTTAAGGCATTGCAAGTGGCCATGGCAGGAATAAGGAAAATGGACTCATCATTATTAGTTAAAAATGAGCAAGCTTGTGCTCTTACAAAACTGCAAGGTTAAAGAGCCTGCCCGCTGGCACAGTGGTAGCACTACTGCTCACTACGCTGGCAACCTGTGTTTGGGAATGAGCTTGGGTTGTCAGAGGGCCAGCCAGGAGGAGGCTTGAGTGTCTGTAGGACTGCTTGTCTCTGGGAGGTGGTGGGAGCCATGGCTCTGTGCATGACCGACCTCTAGCAGTGGCTGGAGGCTTGGCATGCCTGAGCAGCACATAAGGGGTGGAGCGTGACAGATGCCAGTGTAATGCCATGGCATCAATGCGCATCACGGCTCCAAGGGGGGCATACACCTGAAAAGACACCCTAATCTGGCACAACACCAACAGGAGGACCAGGCAAGGTTCTCGCCACCGGTGCCTGCAGCTCAGAAGTGAACCCCGATAAGATCAGAAAGTATGGAGGGGGGTAGCTAAGGGAGCCAGCTACTACTCTCACGCTGTCCCTGCCCTGGGGGGTAAACCACAAGGGATTCTTCTGGGCTTGCAGCGCTGATGGAGGGGTCAGGTGACAGTGCTGTGGATAGGGCAGGGGATAAAAAGAAAATAAAAAAAATGCAAGGTTACTTTTCAAGAGCCACCACTTAGTATCAAGTTGGAAGCCTAGACTACAGTACCAGATATACTGGAGTTAACTCAGAATATAGTCTAAATATACAATAACAGAGGTTCATCTTTGACCAGGAAAGGGTTTGCAATCGATCTCATCATTTGTCTCATTAGATTGCAATAAATTTAAATGGACTATCCAAAAAGCCTTGCTCTGGAGCATGATGCAGGTTCGGTCCCCACCTTGGGAAGGTCCTGTATGTGTTTGAGGAGCCTAAAGTTTAAACTCTGGGGACTGAATTCATGTTGTCTGTGAAAATGTGACTCAAAGGCATTGTTTTCCTTATTCAAAATAAGGCTGAGGGAAAATGCAATCTGTTTTTACCCCACCAAAAGTAGTTCATGCTTATGAAATATGTTTTGGTGGGTGAATATCACTTCTTAAAGAACATAGTCCACTCTCTATGGATATTTTTTTTTATTTTTTATTCTTAATAGCACCTCATTGTTTCCCCTGTTTGTTGACTGCATGCTTTTTCAAGGGGATTTAATTTTGTGGCTTTCTACAAAACATAAAATAATAATAGGGCAGCAGTTTTCTCTTTGAAACTTCATAATACCTGCTAATTTGGTATAATTTAATGGTTAGGTTTATAGCTTTAACACTGCATGATTCTGCTATAGCAGATACTGTATCTATATTTCTTGTTAATGCATTGAACAGGCTGTAAAAAATATATATAATTTTATTTAGTACTTGTACTAACATTGTTACTAGATTGACCTTCCATTTAAACAACAGAAATTGGAATCCTGTTCAAAATACTTGTTGGTGCTGTACTTCTCTTTAGCCAAGCCTCTGCTTTACAGCATTCCAAAAACGTTCGTCCTGTTACCTAGTTCACAAATGTCCCTTTTTATACCATTTTATTTAAGTTACTTTGTATCTTTAATCACTTCTGATCATAAACACTTTTATATTAGGATGTCTCAGCTGATCTGGACAAAAGGTACTTTTACCCCATAGTACACTAGCGTACCGTTTAGAAATCAACGGTTCATTCAATTGTTCAGTGGAACCAACAGGTCCTGAGTCTCTGTAGGTTACATCATTTGCAGAAAATTCTTCTGCAATGCATAATAACATTGTTACAGTATTCTTTTATTTATGTAATTATTTATTTATGTATTTATTATTTAGTTTTTGCTGATCAGTAAAGAAGGGCTAGGCATTTCTGCTCTTTTTTCAGCATCGCCGGGGTGGGGGTGGGGATACAGACGGAAATGAAGTGAAACTGAACCAGATTAAGCTCTTGGTGGTATTATTCAGTGTATTGTGTGTCCTCACAATTCCTATTTTTTTTTGGGGGGGGAACTATTATCTTTATTAAATTTGTAAACAGACAGTCGACATATTTCACACTGTTATGTCATTATATGGTCTTAAATTGTTTGATATACAGGTCATACATAATAGAGAGGAGCCCCCGAATCACACGGCAATTTATATCATAAACAAAATCCATAGCAAATATTTTCTGCCACTCCTCTCTCATTAGTACCGCATAGTACAGCATAGGGCGAGAGAGAGATGGCATTTGAAAGATTCCATTTTTAGTGCTGCACTCCTCAGTATTATCTCATTTCGATGGAGCCTTAGAGTCTTCAGTCCAAGGCAGGGACAGGTCCCTTGGTAAGTGCCCCTGTATCCTTTGCTGCTCCATGCATGATATTGGATGGTTAGTTGTCCCCTATCTGGGATGAATTATGGTATATGGATAGGGGTGTGGGTGTAGTCAGAGGACAAAGGTTTTGTCTTTTAGCATATAGTATAAGACCCAGGTGTTCCATCTGGAGGTGCACATTTTCTGCTGATCATTAAGTTTGTGTGTGATTGCCTCCATTTGATAAATCTGGTTAACAATCACCCGCCACCCTTGTATATTTGGTATTCAGGGGTTGAGCCATGTCTTCGTGATTGCCTTTTTGGCCATTGTTATGAGTATGCTGAGGAGGTATTGTGAGTTCAGGTCCCTAAATTCTCTTGGGTATTGCTTGTGTCTCTCTACATTTCCACCAGCAACTGGAGTCTCCTTCAGGGTGAAAGTGTTTATTGATAACTAGGGTTCAGAAGTAACACAGGAGATGCTTCCATTTGTACTCCCTCCACTGATGTTATTCGGGGGGGCGCCAGGCCTTAGTGATTGCCTTTTTGGCCGCCATTATGAGTATGCCCAGGAGTTATCAGGACTTCCGGTCCCTAAAGTCTCATGGGTACTGCAGTAAATATACAGGCTCGCAGTTAAGTGCACCCTTTTCCCAAACAGCTCCTGCATCTCAGTATAGAGTTGGCCAAAGGAGGGCTTGTCCATATTATGTGGTAATGGTGTGCTTGTGTCTCTCCACATTTCTGCCAGCAACTGGAATCCCCCCTTCAGGGTGAAAGTATTTAGTGATAATGGGTTCAGAAGTAACACAGGAGTTGCTTCCATGAGTACTCTGTCCACTGATGTAAGCTAGTAACCTTAGCAGCATTCTGGCAAGCCATGTGGCAGCCATTCTTGTTGTTAGGGATCTCCACCTCCTACTCCTACCACTTCAGTTGAACCCTGGTCATGTGATCCTTGGATTGGTTGGTACAAGGAGGTGATTAGGTGGCCCCCACCCAGGTTGCTAATGATACTGATCAGCTTAGAGATTACGAGTGGGTGTGATTCAGGGTCATGCACTCCCCTAGGGGAGAGAGCTATAATAATGGTGGAGTTGTAGGAATTGATAGAATCTCACCTAGGGATTCCAAATTGCCCTTGTATCAACACAAAGCATTTAAGTACACCTTAAGTATATAGCTAGGGTAGGTACTTAAGGGTGTAATGTTCCCATTCTTTAAACTTATGGTAAAGAAGGGCCAGCTGAAAGCCCGGCAGGTGGGCTATTGGACAAATGAGGCTCAAAAGTAGGGTAAGATGTAACGACCTCCTGATGGAAGTCCATCATGTGATGTGGTGCCTAATCCATGGGTTGATAGTACTTATAATGACAGCGGCTGGTACAGGGCATAGTAGTAAGTATGGCTAGAGGTCAGGGAGCGTTTAGTTTCCAACCAGTGAGAAGGGGTTGCAGATATCTGTCTGGCAATTATATGGGTAAGAAATGCAGACCAGTAATAAAACTGGAGGTTGGAAAGGGCAACTCCCCTTTTTGCCTTTGACAAGGTTAGGGTTTTAAAATGTACCTGTGTTTTTTGTCCAGCCCATATAAATCTGGATGTTGCCTGGTTCCAACTCTGAAAGACTGACTGCAGTATAGGTATGGAGATATTTTGGAATAGGTGTCATCTGAAATACAAATAAATAAAAATAAAATAAAGGTAGAGCACCCAGGGTAAGGTCACCATCCAAATTAAGTCTATTCTTCTGGTAAGGCTAAGGGGTAGTGTATTCCACTGAGTCAAATCATTTTTTAGTTGGGTTGTAAATGGAGAGTTATTGTTCTTGAATGCCATGGACGGGTTCTGGGCAAGATAGATCTCACAAATATTTTAGTTTATCAATGTCCCACCTAAATGGGAATAATTGCCTGATGCATGGAGAAGGCTAATAGTGGAATGTAAGGGACTCTGTTTTAAAGGTATTAAGGTTGTAGCCAGAAACCTGGGTAAATTCTTAATGCATGTACACCAGGTTCCCACTGGTAATCCAAGTTTTTCCTTTGTTCTTCCCAAAGTGTCCTGTGTGAGAGCTGATGCCCCCTCCTAGACAGAGAGAGCTGCAGGCATGCAGCAGCAGGAGGCCCTCCCAGGAGCAGCAAGAAGCGTTTGGGAGTGGTGCACAAGCGGAACAGGTAGACAGCTTCCAGGACAGTGCTTGCCCATCGATGAGTCGTGTTGACTGCCCCGACCGCCACCTTCCCACCCTGAGTTGTCTTGTAATTTATTGGTGCCCAGGGACCCATGACCTAGTCACGTGACACACTGCTCCATTTTCTAAGTTCCCACTTTGCAATTTGCAAGTTATACCAGTTGGCCACTAGGAGATGCTAGGGTGCTACCTTAAATGCACTGTAATAGTTGATGATTCAAGCATATTCCTGACGGCTGCTGGTTATATACAAAGAGAAGCTTTGAACCAAACACAAGTTTTCTAGGATATTTGGAGCTATGTCACCTGGGTATCAAACCAGGGACCCTCTGCACTGGGGGCTGGAACACTTACCATTTCCCCAAATCGGTAGGCCTGTTCCAAACTGGAGCATCATGTTATCTAAACAAACTCTAGTAGCGTAGGTTGTAATTTACAGTTTCTAGGGTAGCCCCTTAGTGACTTGGGCACCCGCAGCAGGGGAACACATCTAGAACACCTTTCTCCATTGGGACTGTAGAGATTAGGGGGTTCACAGGTCTGGAAATGGAGGGGAATAAATGGCAAGGGAGGGAGAAGGGGTGGAGGTCAAACCCTGAAATAGCAGGTTCAGCGGGCTCTTTTGGCAGGGTGGTGGAGTGTACTGGGTGTGGGATAGCCATGGCACTCCACATGGCTTGGAGGTTAGAGGGTTGCATGGTGCGTAAGCATGTGGCAAACCTTAAGGAAGAAGCAAGGATCTTGTGTTGGATGATTGATGACTATGAATGGAGCAGGGGTATTGGTAGTGAAGTGAGAGATATGAAGAGGAGTCAGGACCGACAGAGGGACAGCAGGGAACTAACATTTGGGGTTCATAGGTATGGGGACGCAGCAAGCAAGACTTGGAGAGGAAGGGTTGGCTGGGGACTGGCGGAGGTATAATGCGGGGCCGGGGATTTGAGAAAGGGTGGGATATGGAAAAAGGAAGGATGACAGCTAGCCCAAGGAAACTTCAGGAGAACGAGGGATGGAAGTTAATTGGGGAAAAGGGGGGCAGAGAAATTTTGCAGAGTAGCTGGGGGATGCCCCTCTGGAAGTAGGGATGCTGGGGGGATAGTGCACAGAAATAGGATTGCTGAGCTCAAAGTGCAGGATGTGGATGGGAAGGAAGAAGATGGTGGGAGGAGTACTCAGCACAGTGAAACTGACTTGCCCCAGGATGGGGGACAAACAGGTGCAATTCCCGAGGATATGGAGGGGGGGGTGTTGACAAACAGTAAAAATGACAGCACCAGGAGGAGGTCAACTCAGGACAGCAGTAGTAGTCAGAAGGAAGCAGAGGGGGACAAGGTTCTGGATAGTGGAAGAACAGGAGGAAAGGTACCAGGGAGCAGAGGCGGCCAGGATGGGGCTATGGGTACCAGGGGCAACTCAGGGGAACCAGTACAAAAGGGCAGGGAGAGTGATACCTCAGAGTCAGGGCTGCCTAGACCTAAAAAGAATTATGAGGGTATGGAGGATAGGGTTCAAATTGTCGGGGACTCAGCTGTTAGGGACATTGGCTGGGGAGGGATGGGTGGCAAGGTCTGGGTCAGTTGCTTGCTGGGCATGACAGCTGCTGAAGTGATACACCGCATTCCGTCTGGGGGAAGCTGCAAGATGAAAAAACACACCTAGTGTTCCATTTGGGAACAAATGACCTAGCAGGTCATAGTTTGATGGAGGTGCAGGCTAGGTTTGAAGCCTTGGCAAGGTTCTGTCACAATCTTACAATCTTACATTTAGATCAGTAGCATTTTCGGAGATACTGCCTGTCCCAAGAGCCAGCTCAGAAAGGAAACAGAGGATTACTGAGTTTAATAGCTGGCTGTCTGGCTGGTGTGAAAGGAAGGGCTTTGGGATGGTGGGGGACTGGGGGACCACCTGGCAGGATGAAAGCCTGTTCTCTTCAGATAGGTTACACCTAAACAGGAAGGGTAAAGAAATACCGAGGTGGAAACTGGAGAAGTTTGTTAAATGATACTACAATTTAAACTGAATCGGGGAGTTGAAGATGAAACTCAAGAATAGGGCAGCTAACTTGGGGGGAACTTGCACCCCCCCCGAATACAAGATGCCAAGTGGGGACTGTAGAAGATAGGGTAAAGACAACGAGGAAAGCTTGGACAGGGGAGGGCACAAGGGTGGCAGGCGTTTGGAGGGCAATATGCACAAATGCAAGGAGCCTGGGAAACAAAGTTCATGACCTGGCAAAAGTCATGGCAGAAGTGGAATTAGACCTGGTGGGAATCACGGAAACATGGTGCCATGGAGGGCAGGATTGGGACATTAACATACCAGGGTACAAACTATTTAGGAGAGACAGGGTAGGAAGGAGGGGGTGTTAGCGCTTTATGTGAGGGAAGGGATTCAGGCCACGGAGTTACAAGGAAGGTAGAGGGGACACAAAGGCACTTTTGGTCTTGCTGAACACCGGGGAGGGGCAGGAGGTGGTCCGCATAGGGGTGATCTATAGAGCACCGGGGCAACAAGAGAGTGTGGACAACCAGATGGTGAAGGAAATTCTGTGAATGTCAGCAAAGGGGGAAGTGCTTCTGATGGGGGATCTCAACCTGCCAGACGTGGCATGGGACACATTGTTGGCAGCATGCCCAAGAAGCAGGGTGATACTGGACTCATTTCAGGTTGCCTTGCTTAGGAAGATGGTCCAGGAACAGACTAGGGATGGAGCAGTGTTGGATGTGGTACTAACAAATGGGGACAGAGTAGGAAATTTATCACTGGGGGAACCTTGGTACCAGTGACCATTGCACTGTGTGGTTTACGATATGCATGTCAGCTGCTCAAAACCAGACTAAGGTGTAGGTTCTCAACTTCAGATGTGCAGATTTCAAAAAAATTGGGGAATATGTTAAACATGCTTTAGAAGGAGTGGGGCAGCAGGGGGGAAGGGTTCATGAGATGTAGGAATCAATAATATAGTGAGAGCCACTGACACCTGTGCAAGGAGGGTGTATAAGAAAAGGAGAAAGAGGAAGCCACTATGGTTTAACAGGGAGGTTGGGGGCAGCATCAGGGCTAAAAGGAGAGCCTTTTGGAAGTTCAAAATGTCACAGGGGAAGGAGGACAGGGAGGAATACCAGGTTAAGCAGAAAGAGGCAGGCAGGGCAGTCAGGCAAGCAAAGG
Source organism: Neoceratodus forsteri (assembly GCA_016271365.2). Classification (NCBI taxonomy): domain Eukaryota; kingdom Metazoa; phylum Chordata; order Ceratodontiformes; family Ceratodontidae; genus Neoceratodus; species Neoceratodus forsteri. The sequence goes on along the minus strand of CM028136.1, from coordinate 518,149,752 downwards.
CTAGGACTGAAGACAACATCGCCAAGGCAGTCAAGAAGGGGGACAAGACCTTTGTTCGATATATAGGAGGAAAACAGAGAAAGGGATCCCTAGCCTGCAAAATGGGGTAGGGGTGAGGGTGATGGGGGACCAGGAAAAGGCAGTGCTGCTAAATAGCTATTTCTGCTCAGCATTTACAAAGGAAGCAGAATGGAAAAGGAGCACCTCTAAGGTAGCAGATCTCACTGGGAAGGAGTGGCTGTGAGTCCATTTCAGGAAGTGGAGACACTATGGGAGCTTGGGAATTTGAAAGCTGACAAGGCCATGGGGCCAGACGGGGTGCACCCAAGGGTTTTGAGGGACTGAGGGAGGTGCTGGCTGCTCCCTTGACTGCTCTTTTTAACAAATCCTTAAGCTCAGGGGTAGTACCTAAAGATTGGATGTGCATGGATGTGATACCCTTGAACAAGGGAGGAGGGAAAGAGGACATGGGTAACTATAGGCCGGTAAGTTTGACATCTGTGGCTGGGAAACTCATGGAGAAATTGCTCAAGAGCAGAATAAGCAGCTACCTGGAGGCAAAAGAACTTCAGGACTCGGCACAGCATGGGTTCATAGAGGGTAGATCCTGTCAAACAAACTTAATAGAGTTTTTTGACTGGGTCACCAGGGTGGGGGACCGGGGGAATTAGCGGATGTGGCCTACCTTGACTTCCGAAAAACTTTTGACTCGGTGCCACACAGGAGGCTCTTACATAGATTTGCTTGCTTGGGGCTTGGGGAGGGGGTCATATGGTGGGTGGGTAACTGGTCGGACGGAAGAACACAGAGGGTACTGGTTAATGGGGCACACTAGAGGAGTCAGTGGTCATTAGTGAGGTTCCCCAGGGGTCAGAGCTAGGACCTCTTCTGTTTAATATCTTCATAGGGGATATAGCGGTGGGTTTTGAGGGGAAAATTAGTCTCTTTGCGGATGACTCAAAGGTCTGCAACAGAGTGGACACACCAAAGGGGGTGGAGAGGATGCAAAGGGATCTGGTGAGGCTAGAGGATTGATCCAAGAAATGACAACTGACATTCAACACGGCAAAGTGTAGGATCATGCACTTAGGCAAGAAAAATGGAAGGGCTGAGTAGTCACTGGGAGGCAGCTTTTTGCAGGTTATGGAGGAAGAGAGGAATTTAGGCATCACCATTTCATGTGATCTGAAGGTAGGTAAGCAGTGTGAGGGGGCAGTGGCAAGAGCAAGTAGAATGTTAAAGTGCATAGGGAGGGGGATCTCAAGCAGAAAAAGAGAGGTCATAGTACCCCTTTACACACAGCTGATCAGGCCGCACCTGAAGTATGGGCTTCAGTTCTGGAGGCCCTACCTCAGGAAGGACATGGATAGGGTAGAGCAGGTCCAGAGGAGGGCCATGAGGATGGTGAGGTACATGGAGCACTTACCATATGAGGGGAGACTGAACAAGCTGGACATGTTCTCCATGGAGCAAGGAAGGGAGAGGGGAGACATAATTGAGACTTTTAAATACTTCCGTGGTATCAGTAAGATGTCTATGGAGAACTTTTTCCAACTGAAGGACAAACCTAGAGCAAAGGGACATAAATGTTAGATTAAGGGGGGAAATGTAGGAGTAACGTCAGGAAGTATTTCTTCACCGAAAGGGTTGCGGACAGCTGGCATTAGTTGCCAAGGGAGGTAGTGGGGGTGTTTAAGAGGGCCTGGGATAGCCACAGGGGATTGCTGAAACAGGGGGGGAAGGACTTGAACAAAGGCCTAGGGGAATCCTAGGCACTCTGGGCAGACTGGGTGGGCCTGGCGGTCCTTTTCTGCCATCATATTCCTATGTTCCTAATATACATTTAACTACTGGGAGAGCTTTTTCCGGGTCGCTCAGTTACAATAGAACATCATCTGCATAAAATGCAGTACAGTGTTCAGTGCCTCCTATCTCTATCCCTTTGTGCTTCTTGGCCTCGTGGATCTCCTGTGCTAGAGGTTCCATGTAAATGGCAAATAGGATAGGAGAGAGAGGACAGCCATAGTGGGTGCCTTTCTGTAGAGGGAAGTATGGGGAATGATGCCCACCGATATTCACGCACGTTTTAGGTGAGTTATAGGACCCGGATTAATAAATTTGGGAACCCTAGTTTAGTTAAGACGGAATATAAGAAGGGCCAGATACCCTGTTGAACGCCTTTTCGGAATCTAGACTGATTAGGCCTGAGGGAGATGGTATTGATTCCATCTGATGGATGACATGCCAAGTCCTCTTGTTATTATCTGTTGTGGTACGAGAGCGGACGAAACCCATCAGATCCATCCCTACTAACTGTGGAAGAAAGGTGTCTAAACTGTGTGCAAGCACACTCGGTTTATAGTCCACATTAAGGACTGAAATGGGTCAGTATGATCCATATAGCAGTGGGTTTTTGTCTGGGTTCCGTAATACTGAGATAGAGGCATAGGACCAGGAGGGTGGGACTGCATCTCCCTCTAGAACTGAATTAAATGTGGTCGCTAGACTGCGTCTAAGTTTGTCCTTGCTAGTTTTGTAGAATTCTGCCCCATACCCATCCAGGCCAGGGGACTTCGGGGTTTTTGATCTGGCCATGGCTGCCGACACTTCCATCTCTGTTATAGGCTATATAAGCTGTTCCCCCTGGGTCGGTGTTAGCCAGAGAAATGTAAGTGATTGTAAAGTAGGTATGTGTTTACTTCTGTCTGGGGTATATAGCCTAGAGTAGTTCTAAGTTTCAAAAATGTATTTGTTCAATTTTTACATATTTACAAATTGATATATACAAATAATGACAAAACAAGGATTAAAATCATGGTTTTGACATATAGAAGATATACAGTATTAATACAGAGCAATTTCAGTGTTTATAAAGTGAAATCGTGCTGTTCTGTGCTTATTTTAAAGAAAGGTCCTTGTAGTGAGTACATAAGCCTATATGCTGTATTATATAACAGGATAATTAACATACTAACATACTAAAAAGCCAGCAGAATAGGCTCAATGGTCTATCAAGTCTGCCCGGGGATCAGTGCCTTCCCAGGGCACTATCATAGCCCTCCCCACCCCCCCGGAGAGGCTCTGGGATGCACCCTCCCACTATACCTATCCCAGACTCTCTTGAACCCCTTCATTAAGCTCAAATGTTATTTTTTCAAGTTTTTTTCTCTAGGAATCTTAATATGATGAATCCATTGCAGAAATAGCAACATATCATTTGTAACAAATTGTATTTGTGGAGTCATTAAAATGCGCAATATTTCTTCTTTTCTTAAGATTTCTGTTTGTAAATATTGTGCCACATATGTGTTTCTCATTTCTTGATATTTTGGACAGTGCAAGATATGTGGCAGAGTTTCCAAGGAATCCTTATTACAGTCACATTTTAAATTATCTGCATGAGTTCTTTATTATAGATATATCTGAGATATTTTGATGGATATAATTCTAATCTAAATGATGGTAAACATCTTCATTCTTTTTTCTGTTTTATATGTGTTAAAAATTGTTCTAAATTATGGTTTAGTTTATTATTTGGGTACCAGGAGTGCAACCATGATTTAGTTATCTTATTCAAATCCTCCTCATAGGATATTTTCTTTGGTCTTTCTTTTATAAGTTTGCTGTATGATTTGGAAATCACTATGCCCTTCCTGGAGTCCTCCCATAAGTGGGTTAATTTCAATTTATGTAAAGTTTCTTCTGTCTGTCCCAACCATGAATCTTTTTGTTCCCTTATCAATCCATAATTGTTTTTCCAACTTGCATTTTTTAACCGGTCTATTCTCCAAGCCTAGAGTAATATATAGTGAATCCGTTGGTTATATCACAGAATTTTGCTAGTGGGCTTCCATCGAGAGGGTGTGAAAACAAAGTTACTGTGGAGTTTTTCTTTCATTTGCGCCTTTGATGTGGAAGAACACAGGTTGCTCTGGGTCCCTCCTCATAGAATCATTGCCTTAAAAAGGTCAGGGCTACCTCTGTTAATTGTTTGCTTAAACTATCTAGTTCAGTTTTAATATGTTGTAGCAGTGGGAGGATAGAACTGTCCCCTTGTTTGTGGGTCATTTGGAGGAAATGCAGGGTGTCCTCCAGCCTTTATTGTTTTTACCTGCAAAATCTAGTCTGTGTTGTAGTGTACGGAATAATATGCCCTCTCAAAACAGTTTTCAGTGTATCCCAATGGATTGCTGGAGCAGTGTCCTTCAAGGGGTTATTACCGTGTATTTCCTCTGTTTTTTTGCTTATAAAGTCCTTGAACTGTTGGGACTCATACAGATTTAACTGCCAAAATGTGTGCCACTTTTTTAGCCCCAGGTTCCACAGACTGATCACTGGCGTATGATCAGAGTGGGTAATATTCCCTAGTTGGGAGTCCACCAACCATTGTAGGATTTCTCTCTGGATGTAACAATGATCGACCTTAAAGTATGTCTGGTGGACCGCTGAGTAGTGGGTGTAGTTTCTGGAATGGATGTGGAGGTGTCTCCATGTGTCCACCCACCCAACCTCCTTCACAAACCTTCTGAAATATTTGTGTGCTGGTGTTTGCTACAGTGGTCTTGGATGGGAGGAATCCAAGGTTGAATTGGGGGTAATGTTAAAGTCCCCTGCTAGCAATAATATTCCTGTAATTAGTTGGACTATTTTATCTAATAGTATCCTCATTTGGGGGATTACCAGATACGGTGGGAAGTAAACATTGGCCAGGTTGACTTCCCTATTATTGATAGTTATTTGAACTATCACCAGATGTCCCTCTGGGTCCTCCCATGTCATAACAGGATGGAAGGGCGTATGAGTAGGCATCAAAATAGCCACTCCCCTCTTTCTGCTTCTCTGTCCTGAGGATGAATGCACCTCACCAAGGCCAAATTTAGATAGTTTGGTGTGCTCGGTTTTAGTCATATGGGTCTCTTGTAAGTAAATGATGTCTGCCTATGTTTGTTTTTTTGAGATAGGACATCATGCAGCACCTCTTTATAGAGAATGAAAGCTTGTTAACAGTAAGGGAGAACAGCTTCAGATTTGGGTCAGTCATTGTGAGTTATAGAACATCGCTGTCTCCATCTACGAGGTGGCACCTCCCGAGCACCCACTAGGTCCACCCCCAACCTAGCATTCCCATGTAATACTGTTAGAATCCATTGACCATTAATCAAATACAAAAGACATACTAACACATACAGAAATGGAGAATAAAGAACACATAAAAATTCCTGTCTATTAAATGCTGTACAGCAAACTGGGGATTTAGTCCCTAAGAACATGCTGCTGCTGCTGGCTACAGATAACATTACTAAACTAATAGGCATTGCAACCAACTGGGCTGCCCGTGCCTTTAAACAGTAAACTTACACTTCTAAAAAAATTTATTTTTTATTTTATTTATTTATTTAGGGATTCGGATCATACCTTTGAGCTCAGAGCTCTTTTACAAAGGTTCCACGTCAAACAGTGACAATGACAGCAATAACAAACAGTTTACATACAATACTCAAATAGTAGGTAGCTAGTATACAGTAAGGATACAATGTAATTCATAGTACCAATGGTGATAGTACAGCATCAAGAGCATTCAACTAGGGTAAAGGACAGTGTTTATATGTAGCGAAGGAGATAAACAGGTGTGACACCTAGTGTGAGAGTCCAAGGAGGAGTCAAGGTGAGGGGGAGGGTAGATGGGGGGGAATGGGCAGCCAGAAGAAGTGGCTTTGTCTAGGAGGTTGGGGAGGTAGTGGTAGTATGTTGGTTTTAAGGTTGATCCAGTGGGAGAAAAGGCACAGGGGGGAGAGGAAGAGAGAGGGATAGGGCAATAGGGAAGAGTGGGTGTAAAAGGAAGGGGAAGGAGAGTGTGGATGAGTGGGCATTATGGGTGTTAGAGTCCTAGTGGCGGTCATAAACTGTCCTAGTAAGAAGGTGTTGCCTTAGGCCATTTTTAAATTGTGAGATGCATTGGGAGTTTAGAATGTGCATTGGGATTTCATTGAGCCATTGGGGGGCCCTAAAGCTGAACGCATGCTGTCCCTGCACAGTTCGACGGAAAGGTGTTGATAGGGCCCCCCTCATCCTGCCTCTGGTGGTATAGCTGGTAGCACTTGGTGTTAGGATGCTAGAAATGCATGGGCGGTTTTACCCATTAGTGCCTTTTTCCAAGGAGACATGTTTGGAATATAATCCTGTTCTTTAGTGGCAGCCAATTGGTCTCCTTGTATAAGGAACAGGTGTGGTATTTCAATCTGCAGCCCTTGTACCCCTACATGCCTTGTTGAGGGCAATGTGAATCCTTTTTAGTGCAGTGTCTGTTGCTGCACCATAGACCACCAATCCATAGTCGATGGTAGAAAGGATGGAGCTGGAGACTCGAGGACGGAGGGCCTCTGGAGTGAGATACTTTTTATGCCTATATAGTACACCCAGCTTGGTGTTCACTGCCTTTACCACTGTGTCGATGTGTTGGGTGAAGGTGAGGCAGTCATCAACGGTGACCCCCAGGTACCTGAAGGTCTGAACTTGTTCCAGCAGCTCACTGACTTTATTGGAGATGGTGAGGGGAGGGAGCTTCTTTTTGTGCTGTGGGCTGGCTGTGAGCATCACCTTGGTTTTTTTGTAGTTTAATAGAAGTTTATGGCTACAGAACCAGTCTTCCAGCTTGTAGAAGGATGCCTGCAGCTGGGAGTGGAGGGCAACTATTGATGAACTGCTGGTGAGAAGCACAGCGTCATCTGCATAAAGTATCAGTTTAGCGTCACAGGCTTCAGGAAGATTATTTAGGAAGAGGCTGAATAGTAAGGGCCCCAGTACTGACCCCTGTGAGAACCCTGAAGATACCTCATTGGAGCTAGATACTGTGTGCCCAATTTTTACACGTTGGCTTCTGTGTGTTAGGTAGTCCTTGAACCAGCAGACAGCATTGGTTGCAACCCCCAGGTTCTGTAGTTGAGTCAGGAGGAGAGAGTGATTGACAGTGTTGAAGGCTTTGGTGAGGTCTATGAAGACTGACCCCACCAGCTTTCCTTCATTTAGTGCCTTGTGCAAGTAGTCAGTGTAGTCCAGCAAAGCTGTGGAGGTACTATGGTTCTGCTTGAAGCCATGTTGGTTTGAACATAACAGGTTGTATTTGTTGAGGTAATCTGTGAGTTGGGTGGCCACAATCTTTTCCAGGGCTTTAGATAAGGGAGAGAGGATAGATATCGGCCTGTAATTGGCGGTGCATGTCATATCACCATTCTTGTGCACCGGCGTCATGAGATCCTGTTTCCAGATCCCGGGGAACTGTGCAAGAGACAGTGATTTGTTAAATAGTTTTGTAACTGGCACGATGATGACATCCAGTGTTAGAGATAGGAGTGTCATATCGATTCCATCACTCCCCATTCTAGTCTTGCCTAGTATTTTTTTTATGTATTTGTAAGTCTCCTTCACTGACACTTTTTTGAAGTAGAAGACAGGGATTGAGCCCTTTTGAGGCATGCAGTTGGTTTGTTCCCCAGCAGGGTGCAGGTAGTCAGGGGGTAGCACTCCAGTCAGGTCAGTAAACGCTGTGTTGAGAGAATCCGCGATGTGCTGAGGGTCAGTAATCATGATGTTGTCAATGTTGAGCGAGTGGGGGATCTTCTTCTCAACCTTCCCAAGAAGGTTTTGGATGTTATCCCAAAAATTCTTCCCATTGCCCCAAGTTTTTTTAAGCTGCTCCTTGTGGAAGTTGGCCTTTGCTTGGTGGATAAGGTTGGTGCAGTGGTTTCTTGCAGCTCTGTAGCATTGGAAGTTGTGTTTGCTATGAGAGGACCTGGCTTTTTCCCAGAGATTGTCCCTTTCCTTCATCTGGGCGAGGAGATCCCCTGTGATCCAACCATTAACTTGACCCCAAATTTTTCTTTTCCTAGGTGGTGCAAAGATGTCGCAAATCTTGTTGAAGCCCTCTATAAAGAAACTTAGGGCCTGGTCAATATTAGGCTCATGATCGATGGGGGACCAGTCATACTGGGAGAGGGCAGAGGAGAGGGACCCAAGCTTGCCCTTTCCCAAGACCCTACTATTAATTATGATAGGCGGGGGCTAGCTCAATTTGTTTGACCATGTGAAAGTGACCAGGGAGTGATCACTTAAGGTGTCAGGCAGGACCTTAAGTTCGAGATCCGAGAAGGGTAACTCGAGAGAGCCAATCGAGGAGGGTGTCTCTTCCTGTTTTGTGGTTCCGCCTTGTTGGACTGTCTACAAGTTGGGTCAGATTGGAAGTAGCGACCATGTCCTTGAAAGGCATGGATTCCCTGCCCTCCCAATTGATGTTAAAGTCACTTGTTATGAGAAGCTCTGTGCCCTGAGAAAGGGTAGCAATTGTATCTAGTATTTTTGGGAGGCCATCCCTGGCTTTAGTGGGTGGAAGATAAACCGACGCTAAGATTAGAGGTTTGCCGTGCCGTCCAACCTGTGCTTTTATTGCTAGTAGTTCATGATCATCTTCGACCCTGGTAACAGGGAGGACCGAACAGCATAGGTAATCCCTGGCATAGATAAGGACTCCTCCACCTCTCTTGCCACACCTGTCTTTCCTGAATGCTTGATATCCTGGAAACATCACTTCATTGTCTTTTATCGTGCTTGACAGCCAGGTCTCTGTCAGACACAGAATGCCAGGTACATGGTCAGACATCCATGCTTGGAGTAGGTCAAACTTTGCTGTGAGGCTGCGGATGTTCAGTGCAGCAACTTTCAGGCCTTTACTCGTGTTTCTCCCTGCGTTTGATACTGGTGGTGGGTCAGGATTGGCATAGACATTACCCGATAGAAGAAGAAGCATGAATATTATTGTCTTGGCTGAGAGGTTTATGCAAATGGTGGAGCGTATCTTGTGCCTCCTGCTCTTGCAGTGGGGGAGGCGAGCGTTCACCAGGGTGATCTTTATGGGCATGAAAATGGTAATGTTGATAACCGTGGCAGGTGTCGGGTGCCCCAGGCTAGCAGGTGGGATGCAGGTGGTGGAAAGCTGGAGCTCCTTCGGCACAGTTGGCATTGGGGTGTCATATAGTCCATTTTTGTCAAGAGCAGGTTCTCTCAGGGGTGGTAGTGGTCCAGCTTGGCATCGTGGGCCTGTAGCACCCACAGCGAATAAAAGAATAGAGCAAAATAGATGGAGTACTTATCATTGTGGCCCCTTGCAAGCATTACTGCTATTATTACTGTAGCATTTCAGTGGTTCTTCTCATTCCATGGTAGCCTGCAGGAAAACAAGGAACAAAAAGGAAAGAGGGAGAGCATAGGTTATATATAGTCATGTTTTCTAAAGGTGTAGTCCAAACTGTGGAATAATACTGCTGCCTTTTTTTTTATTATTATTTAGTGTGCTTTTTGCTGCCAGCTGCTCTTGCATTCAGTGCCAGCCCTGGAGCACCTGCCTCGCTCCCCGATCACCTTGTCCCTGCAGATAGCCCTGGCTTACCCCCCAGGGTGGGGCTACTGCACTGAGCAGGCCCATCTATGATGGGAAACGGTGTCAGTGGACTAACATTGCCTCCCTGGCTCCCTCCCCAGGGCGGGGTTCAGGGTCTGGTGGTGCGGCAGGGCTGTAATTGGTCAGCAGGGAGCTATAGAGGCCAAGCACTGGACAGGCTTCATCCATGGTGGCCAGCACTTTTCTGATCTGTCCCCAGGGGGGTGGGGATGTGCATGACATCTGTCGTCTGCCCTGTCCCCTTAGCGTACTGGCACCGGTTGCCTTGTGGCTCCCCCCAGCCTCCGCCAGGGGTCCATCAGGCACCAGATATTCTACCCCTCCCTCCCCCTGGAGAAGGACAGCAGTCTGTAGGATGCTCAATCCTGCTCCCCGGCCGTCCCTTTATCTCCCTGGGTCTGTCCAGTTTGCAGTACTTCTGTTATTAAGTCAGTTCCCCCTTCAGTCTTCTTGCTCAGGTCCTGTGTCTGCTGGTATCATCCATAATTCCCCTCCCTATTCCCTGCCTCGCATTGAAGTGGTACAGTCCATTGTCAGAGTCTCAGCGTCAATATGTGGTTGCAACACGAGGTTAGAGGAGGAGCATCATTGGACCCAGAGGCCAAGGCCTACTGCAAAACTCTAAATTTTTCATCTACAAGACTATGTGTTTTTTTTTTTTTATTTTATAAACTATTATCTTTGCTTATGATTGTCTCAATTGTACCAGTGATGTGGAACCTTTGTAAAAGAGCCTTGGCTCAAAGGTATTTGTAATCCTAGAACAAATAAAGAAAAATAAATAAATAAATAAAATCAAGAGTGGGGGATTCATCGTGGTGAGGTAGGCCTTGGTTGTGAGCTGCTAGGGATGGCCGATTGTTGGTTCCTTAATGCTTCCATGATTTGTTGCAGTGCTTCAGTGCCCTGACCTCACTGAGCTTCCCTCGGCCCATCCATCCAGACAGCCTGAGATAGTTTTGCTGCCAAGGTAGGTTTTTTGAGAGGTTGCTTCTGTGGGACTTTAGTGGTACGCTTTGTTAGAAACATAGAATTTGACGGCAGATAAGGACCACTTGGCCCACCTTGTCTGCCCATCTCCCTACCTAACGAATAAGCTGCAGATCCTAGTTAACCAACAGCCTACTTCCTCCTACCCCCCACTAGAATTGTCTTATGTCTGTCCCATGCATGCTTGAATTCACCCACTGTTTTTGACTCTACAACCTCCTCAGGAAGGCTGTTCCATGTATCCACAACCCTCTCTGTGAAGAAATACTTCCTCACATTACCTCTGAGCCGACTCCCCTTTATCTTCAAATTGTGCCCCCTTGTTTTGCACATTTCTTTTTCTGAAAGATGCTACCCTCTTGGACTTTGCCGATTCCCTTGAGGTATTTGAAAGTTTCTATCATGTCCCCCCTCTCCCTCCTTTCCTCGAGGTTATACATCTTTAGTTCCTTTAGTCTTTCTTCATATGTCTTCTGATGCAGACCCTGCATCATTTTGTTCCCTCCTCTGGACAGCCTCCACCCTGTCCATGTCTTTCGGAGATGGGGTCTCAGAACTGTACACAGTACTCCAGATGTGGTCTTACCAACTGTCTGTACAGAGGGCCAACAACTTCTGTTTTCTACTGGTGATGCCTCTCCTATGCATCCCAGTATCCCCCAGCCCTCCTTACTGCCTTCTCACATTGCTTGCCCACCTTACTCATCTGATATGACTACCCCCAGGTACCTTTCCATTTTGTTGTCAGTATCTCACCCCCATTGTGTACTCTTCCTGGGTTTTGTTTCCAGATGCATTACTTTGCACTTCTTTGCATTGAATCTGCTGTCATGCATTTGACCATTCCCCAAACCTTGCCAAGTCCCTTTTCATCCTTTCCACCCCATCTTGTATATCAACCCTGTTGCAGATCTTTGTGTCATCTGTAAAGAGACATACTTTCCCTTCCAGTCCCTCTGCAATGTCACTTATAAAGACATTAAAAAGGACCGGCCCCAGTACTGAACCCTGCGGTACCCCACTAGTAATCCCCCTTTCTTCACTGTGGATTCCATTTACTATTACCCACTGTGTCCTGTTGTCCAACCATTGTTTTACCCAGGCTACCACCCTAGGATCCACTCCAAGGCTGGCTAATTTGTTCATTAATCTTTTGTGCAGGACTGTGTCAAATGCCTTACTAAAGTCTAGGTAGGCCATGTCCACAGTCCCTCCCTGGTCTACTACTTTGGTCACCCATTCAAAGAAATCAATTAGATTTGCCTGACATGACCTTCCCGCTGTGAATCCATGCTGCCTTGGGTCCTGTGCCCCACTGGCCTCTAGGTACTCAACAGTTCTTTCCTTCAGAAGTGATTCCATCATTTTCCCTACCACTGAGGTCAAACTGACTGGTCTGTAGTTTCCTGCCTCTGTCTTGCTCCCACTTTTGTGAAGGGGAATCGCATCCGCCCTCCTCCAGTCCTCAGGTACCACCCCATCCTCCCATGATTTATTAAAAAGGGTAGTCAGTGATGTTACTAGTTCTTCCCTTAGTTCTTTTAAAATCATGGGGTGAATCCCATCAGGCTCCATTGCTTTATCCACCTTCAGTTTTAAGAGTCCTTTCAGAACCCTTTTTTCTGTGACAGGACTAATATCAACCCCCCTTTCCAGAGTACTTCTATTGACTGGATTAGGTATTTTCCCCTGCTTTTCCATTGTGAATACTGAGCAGAAGTATTTGTTCAGTATTTCTGCTTTTTCACTGTCGCTCTCTGCCCAACCACCTTCCTCTTTGTTCAGCCTTAATATCCCTGCCTTAGTCTTTCTTTGCTCCCTAATGCACCCATAAAAGGTTTTATCCTCTTTCTTAACCGAGTTGGCTATCTTTTCCTCAGTTTGGGCTGTTGCTATTCTGACTGCCTTACCCACTTCCGTCTGCTTTAACTGGTACAGTTCTCTGTCCTGCTCCTTCTGTGTTTTCTACTTCCTGAATGCTATCTTTTTTCCCTTACCTTCCCCGACACTTCTTTTGAGAACCATAGTTTTTTTTCTTTCATTTTAATTTGTTTACTTGCTTCACACAAAGACTTGTTGCCTCTGTGATGGCGGTTTTGATGTTTTCCCATTGTTGCTCCACCCCACCTTCTTGCCTGTTTGCTAATGCTTTTCTGAGGCACTCTCCCATTTTGACAAAATCAGCCCTTCTGAAGTCCAGTACCTTCACTTCTGTGTGGCTTGACTCTACAGCTAAGTTTATCATGAACCACACTGTTTGGTGGTCGCTTGTTCCCAGATGGCTACCCACTTCAAGATCAGAGATCCTCTCTCCATCCCTATTTGAGAGTACCAGGTCTAAGATTGCTCTCTCCCGAGTGGGTTCCAAAACTAGCTGTCTGAGGCATGCCCTCTGTAGGGCATCGAGAATGACCCTGCTCTTGGATGTGGCTGCAGCAAAGGTGCTACAGTCAACATCTGGCATTTTCAGGTCCCCCATCAGCAATATCTCTTTCTGCCATCCCAAGGATGCCGTCTATCATTTCCTTGTCCATTTCCTCCCCCTGAGACGGGGGTCTGTATACAACCCCTGTGCTGATTGTGGAGCCATTTCCAGTCTCCAGGGTGACCCACAGTGCCTCCTCCCTATTTACCCTTTAGTTCTGTTGCTTTGATCCCTTCCCTTATATAGAGAGCTACTTCTCCTCCTCTTCTTCCCTCCCTGTCAATCCTGTAGATTGTGTACCCTGGTATGTTGACATCCCAGTCATGGTTCTCTGTGTACCATGTTTCTGTGACTGCCACAATATCCAGGCATCCCTCTTCCATCAAGGCCACCATTTTGGGGAGCTTTTTACCTAGACTATGGGCATTGGTACTCATTACACTCCATTTTTTTATGGCTTTATTTCTTTTTGCCCCATCCCTGTCCCTACTGCCTTTGTCTTTATCTCCATTTACCCCTGCTCTTCTCCCTATCAACTGCTCTATTTTGGTGTTTACCTCACTAATTATCCTGATTTTTTGGGGGCTAGGATTTCCCTTCTCCTCTTCAGTGCCTCCCCCCTTGGCTAGTTTAAATGCTTGCCACTGAAGCATTTAAACCTATCATCTAGGATCCTGGTTCCCCTCCAGGATAGATGCAGACCATCACGCCTGTATAGGCCTGCATCCCTCCAGGTGGAGCCCCAGTCCCCAATGAAGCCAAATCCCTGAGCTCTGCACCAGCTTTTCAACCAGTCATTGAATCCCATGGTGCGGAGTGCCCCAGCTTCATCCATGCCATAGACAGGTAGCACTTCCGAGAAAGTTACCTTGTGTGCTACTTGTCTAAGGCCCCTCCCCAACTCCACAAACTCCTGTTACACTGCTCTGATCACATTCTTAGCCAGGTCATTCATCCCTAGGTGGATAATGACATCCAGTTCCCTCCCCTTTGTCGCTGCTCCCATGATCCTGAGGATTCATTTCCTGTGTTAGCTCTTCGATCACCTCAAGTGCTGAATTAAATGTTATGTTGCCATCTGGAAAGAAAATAATTTTGGCAGGATAAGGGGTCCTGAATCATAACTTTGCAATTTCCAGGGCTTTCGTTATAGGTATATATGCCCTCTTTTTTGCCATACTCTCAGGAGCATTATAGTTTTTTTTTTTTTTTATTTTATTTTTATTGTTTACCAATAAAACTACAGTATACCATATACTCATGTAAGAGATCACATATTCATCACTACGATACATCAAATGTATTAGAAAATATTACTCTATACAATCTTGTTTTTGGATAAGGGGGTATTCCTTTTTTTTAAATAAAGTCCAATATATAATGTCCATGATATGCTGCACCCTACATGGCTTTCGGTGACCTGTTGCAAGAAAAAAAAGGTAATCCAAACATTTAACTGCAACAGCCTGTGCTGTTATGGTCCCCATACCTAAAATAGTTTTCCTTCAAATGTCAAGTGTTGAAATACAGTCTCCCCCCACCAACCATTATTCCAAATCGTGAACAAACTTTTGCCTACTTTAGTTTATGAAGTATTAAACCTGAACCACAGTATCCCAAGTACTGACCCTCCATATGGCAATTTACATCCTTTTAAAATGGCCTTTATATATTCTCCCCATATGACAGTCTATAAACTTGAAGCAATTACCTAGGAGAAAAAGGGAATTCAGGCATTCTATTTTAATAAAACAGACATTCTGCCATGTTCAAAACTTGAACTTAGAGGGTTTAAAAGGAATAAGAAAACTTGATACATATCCTCCATAATTGGAAGAGGAATTACAAGTCCCAGACTATTCAGGTTTCTTCTTCATCAAATGCATCTGATTTGAGAATCTCTCCTGGTTTCACTCAATGAAATTCTTCAGATATGGTCTCCGCTTTCCATCCTGCTTCTTCAGGGTCTTTATATTGATAGGTGCGACCACCATGGTGCACCCTGAGCCTGGCTGGCATTAGCAATGAATGGGCCTCCCCTAGACTACGGAGTTTAGCTCTCACTCTGTCAAATTTCTTTCACCTGGTCCTGGTAGCATAGGAGAGGTCAGGAAACAAGTGTACTGTATCGCCCTGAAAGTTTAATTTTACCGAGCTTCTGGCCGCTTGCAGAATCCGATCTCTGACCCCTGGGCTTGATGTGATCAGTAAGACAGTTCTAGTAAACACTGAACCATTAACATTTGGAATATGTTACAGACCACCATCCTTGGATATTAATAAGAATGTATTAATTAAGAAAGTTTATGTATTATTTGCAAAATATTAATTTACCAGATAACATTGTATTATTGGGGGATTTTAATTTTCCAGGGATAAACTGGCAAACTCTTATTGGGACCACTCATCAAGAAAAGTGTTTCCTTGAAACAACTTTTATTCTAGGTGTGGATCAAATAGTATTAGAACCCACAAGACAAAATAATGTTCTTGATTTAATTTTTACTGATATTACACAGTATTATGACAATCCAGTCGTTCTTGAACCTCTAGGTGATTCTGGTCAGTACATGCTTTATTGGGAAATAAATTGTTCCATTAATGACAGTAAGGGAATTACCAAGATGAAAAATTATAATAATGCAAATTTTGAGAACATTAAAATTCATCTTTCAGAATGGAACTGGAAGGAGGATTTTGATCAGTTGTTTGTGGAGGCTATTTGGGACAATATAAAAACGAAACTTCAATTTTGTATAAATAGCTGGGTGCCCGATAAGAAAAAATATATTAATAAAAGGCGAAACCCAGTATGGTTTAATAATGATATAAAAAAATCTATAAAAAGGAAGAAAAGGGCATTTAATAACTATAAAAAAACCAAACAGATATAAATTGGAATAGGTTTAAATCTAAAGCAAAACAAACAAAGTATAAAATGAGAAATGCAAAAAAGAAATTTGAAAAAAATTTGGTCAAACAAA
Source organism: Neoceratodus forsteri (assembly GCA_016271365.2). Taxonomy (NCBI): domain Eukaryota; kingdom Metazoa; phylum Chordata; order Ceratodontiformes; family Ceratodontidae; genus Neoceratodus; species Neoceratodus forsteri. Next base: position 518,133,902 of record CM028136.1, on the reverse strand, counting down.
AGGATCATAAAAAAGCTTCTTTAATTATATTGGTTCTTTGAAAAATTCACAAATCAAGGTTGGTCCTTTGTTGATTAATGACATCTTAATATCAGATGAACAAGGTATGGCTGATGCATTTAATAAACAGTTTTAGAGTGTATTCAAAAATAAAGATAATCTGGACCCATTTGATGGTTTAAATATAAATCATAATATCATCTTTACATCTTCAGAGTTTTTTTCTGCTTTGATGTCCTTCAAAACCTCTTCTTCGGTGGGAATAGATAATATTCCTTTTGTACTCCTGAAAGAAATTACATCTGAGTTGGTTGATGTTTTGAAATTTTTATTCAAAAAATCTATATCACAAGGCATAGTCCTTAAGGAATGGAAACTTGCTCAAGTAATCCCAATTCATAAAAATGGGTCAACATTTAATACTAAACAGTATAGGCCAATTAGTCTAACATCAAGTATAGGGAAAATTATGGAAAACTCCTCTTACAGAAGATTGAGGAACATATTATATTAAACGGTTACAGTGACATATTTCAATATGGATTTAAAAAGGGTAGATCATGTCAAGATAATTTAATACATTTTTTTTAACCTGTGAGTTCAGCTTTAGATATGGGCTTCCCGGTGGATGTCATATTTTTGGATTACGAAAAGGTGTTCTATACTATCTCACATAGAGTAATAATTGATTGTTTAGTAAAACATCAAATATGTAATAATATAATCAAATGGATTGCATCTTGGTTAACTGGAAGACAGCAGCAAGTCAGTATTCATGGTTACAACTCCATATGGAGTGAGGTGACCAGTGGGGTGCCACAGGGCTCTGTATTGGGGCTGGTTCTGTTTAATATCATTATTTCCAGTATGACAACATCAAACGGTGTATAGCTTACTAAATATGCAGATGATGCTAAATTGGGCTGGATTGTAAATAATTCTACATCTGTATAAAATCTTCAAAGGAATTTAGATGATATATCAGATTGGGCTATTCAAAATAACTTGTCTCTAAGTATATCTAAATGTAAACTTATGCACTTTGGTAAAAATAACCCAATGTCTCATTATGTAATAAATAATGTACCATTGATCAAAGTCTCTTCTGAAAAAGATTTGGGTATTGTTATTAGCAATGATTTAAAATTCACAGATCATAATAATCTGACAGTAAAAAAATGTCATCATTTAATAAATTGTATTTTCGAACATTTAAAAAGTAGAGATGCAGAAGTGCTTATTCCTTTATACAGCAGCTTGATTAGATCTAAATTTGATTATTGTTCTTCTTTTTGTGCTCCTACTTTGATAAAGGATAAGATCATTAAAGAAAAGGTACAAAGAAGATATACAAAGAAAATTAAGAATTTAAAACAGCTTCCCTATGAAGATAGACTTAAAAAATGTTATCTCTACTCATTGGAATATAGGTCAATCAGAGGTGATTTATGTTTAATTTACCATGCAACAAGAGATGAGACTTTATTTGAAACCTTATGCTTAGAATGGGGTAATTGCTTTAATTTAACGTGATCGCACAATATTAAAATTAAGACATTTCTTGTAAAAACAAATAAGAGGAAAGCTTTCATAACACAGAGAATAATCCCTGTGTGGAATTCTCTTCCACAGGAAGTGGTAAATAGTCATAATTTTAATATGTTTAAAAGTAATTTAGACAACTACATGGGAGACTATAAATATTATTACCACCCAAGTTAAGGGTGGCGAAGTTAAAATGGGCTTGCCCCTCAACTTCGTATTTTACCTATGAACCTAGGCATGTTTCCGGTGAGCCGCAGCAGAGCGAGGAGAGATCCGGTAGGCCTGAATGAGACATTCCAGCTTAAGCTCCGAACTTAACTGTAACGCCTCTGGCATCCATCCTTGAAGAAAGTCAAGCAAGCTGTCCTCTTCACAATGCTTGGGTAAGCCCACAGTTCGCACATTTGAAGCTCTCTGGGAGTTTTCAATAGCCTCCAAACGGTATCGGAGCTGTGAGTTCTCCTGGACCAACTTGCTGGTTGTGACTAATGCCTTTGTTGCTGTAGATTCTGCCAATGAGGCAGTTTTAATGGCATCTTCTATTTTATTATCTTGCTCTACTAAGTGGGTCAGAATAGACTCAACTTTTTTATCGATGGCTTGCATTGATCTCTGCAACGCCGACCAAGGGGGTTCAGTACCCTGGGTAGATAGAGCCGCTGCCTCGTGTTGCTCTTTTTCAACAGGCCTCGGTTTTACATTGTCTGCAGGTCCCTTAATCGTTTGTCCCATCCTTGGGAAAGAGACACCGAAAGATGTAGCGCTGCTTGGCGATTTTGAATAAATCGTTGAAAGTTTGTTTTTTTTAGTAGGAAAGTTTTATTTCTATAGTTTAAAGTTGGTTGGTTAGGGAGCCAATCCACAACACAACTATTCTGTAGGCATGCTCCACAGTGCCCCCAGGAGCATTATAGTTTTCTAAGTATAGGCAATGTTCTTGGTAGAAAATGGATCTCTTATGCCATGCTGTGTGGAGGATGGTTTCTTTCTCTTGGTAGCGCAGCATACAGACTAAGATGGTTCGGGCTCTCACTTCCGGTGCTGGCCTGGGGCCTAGAGTTCTATGCACCCAGTCTATTTTAAACATGAGTTCTTCGGGTGAGGGAATTTTGTAAGAAGGTCTGAAGAAACTGAATGATGTTTATGTCTTCGATCCCCTCAGGCAGCCGCAATATTCTAATGTTGTTTCTGTGGTTGCAGCTCACTCTCTGCATCCTTCGCTCAGTCTTGTAGTGTTGAGACCATTTGGTGCAGCTGCAGTATGGCTCTTTCAGTCAGACCCATGCGATGATCGGATTCTGTAAGATGGGTCTCATAGCTCTCCTGACGCTTCTCCAGTTTACCAGTGTCAGTTTGGAAAGCAGTCATGGTGGAGCTCATTTCTTTTCTAAAGTCCCTTATTTCAAAGAGCATTTGAGTGGTGTTTCTGGAGAGTTGCTATGCCTGGATGTTCTGATCTGGCATGGCCATGCCTGGATGACTGTGAGGCCTGAGAGCTTTCACTCTCTGACTCCCGATTGGTTAATCTCTCCAGATACTGTGGCTCTTCGGTTAGGATTTTGCATGATCCCCTTTTTCTTCTTTTTGTTAATCATTTTTTCTCCTACGTGGCTGATGGTCGGCCACTCCATCCCTAGCATCCCTTGTTCCTGCCACCTTCTGATTTGCCCCAGCTCCTGTAGGGCCCTCACCTTTTACCCCCACAGCTTCCCCCCATGGCAGGGTGGTGGGGAGCCCCCTTCTCTCCCACCAAGTCCAGATCCAGTCGTCAGCAATGCCCCTGAAGCTGGGTGCCCCATTGAATGGCCATCAAGCTGCCGCAACCTGGGAAGACATTTTCCCCTTGTTCTCCCATGCATGAGTGGGGCATGCAATGACACCAGTAGTGAGACCGTGTACGCATCCGCACGCACTCCTCCCAGCACCTGCCTCAGCTCAGCCCCTAATGTTCAGCATCAGCGCACCACCCCCAGCCTCTACCAGGGGCCAGAAGCGTGCCAACAACTGGAGTCCCCCCTCCCTGGAGAGGAAGAGCAGTCCCTCAGACACTGAATCCCTCTCCTCCTCTGCCGACCCCCTGTGGCCCAAGTCTGTTCCCAAACCCGGGTTGCTGGTGTGGAGCGAGGTGTGGCATTCAGCACCTCAAGCCTCAGCACCACTGGGCCGGCTATGATTCCCTTTTTCTAGGCTTTGCTCAACCTTCTGCTGTGAGTTTTCAAGGTTTTTTTGTAGGAAAAAAGATTGTGGGATAGTAATCGATAAACTGAATAATAATAAACAACGAACGGTGGCTATACAAAAAGCCAATAACACGGTGAGAAATATTAAACAGAGTTTTATGAACAGGTCAGTGGGATGTATGGTATCAGTATATAGGTCTTATGTTAGGCCGTATTTAGACTTTGGTTCCCAATTATGGAGTCCGTTCACTAAGAAGAAGATAAAGAGGGTTGAAGGAGTGCAGAGGAGATATACTAGGATGATTGGAACTTTAGGTAGATATGAGTACAGTGAAAGATTAAAAAGGACATGACTATTTTCTTTAGAACAAAGAAGGGAAAGAGGCGATCTAATGATGTTATTTAGAATAATAAATGACAAAGAATTGATAAATGGGGCTGGAGACGCAGAAGAAGCCAAAAGGGTTGACAGGACATGAAAAGCAGATTAAGTTAAAAACTGTAACAAAGAATGGTGTATACTATTCATTTATAAATAGAACAGGGAGAGTTTGGAATACTTCACCAGTAGAAGTGGTGAATAGTAAAACACTGATGGAATTTAAGGGAAAGACTGATAAGTATCTGTTGGGGAATAGGTCAATGTGTACCCACTAAGGTGATGTACAGTTTATATGGAACAAAGGTCTTCTACTGTTCTAAACCGAGTATAAATACCAAGTATAAATTCAGCAGTAATTAAGATGGCTAATAGATAGCTCCCAAAGAGAGCTGTCCCACCTAGCGTGTAGCAGGGATCATGATGTCACCAGAAGTTCCCACAATTCCTGTTCCTATCAGTGTCAGAGTTCATTGTCTCCTCCCTAACCTCCTCATAAAGAAGTTGTAGGGCTATGTCCAAATTAAGTCCCAGTTCAGATATCAGTCCCTGGTGCTCGGGGGTAAGAAACCCATGTTCTCCCCATGTGCTTTCTGGTTAATGTGTGTCTATAGAAATATTTCAAGTCAACTTTTCTCAGAAATTTATATATATCTATTTCAAGTTGGAAATGATCACTTACTTGTTGGAACAAAGGAACGGCCTTTCCAAAGGAGGTTTATCTAAATGTGAGCGAGTTCTTGTTGTGATAGATTAAGGACTAGTTGTTTGGTCTCTCTGTCTGACCTCCTCACTATTATTGGTCTCCACCTTGTCCTTTTCCCCTCCTCATCTGCCTTCTCCTTGTCCCTTTGGGGGCTGTTCCTGTCTGGGTTCCTTCTGCTTCTCCTGTTGTTCTAAAAAAATGACCTTTCTAGTCTCCCCTAAGCCACTGTGGTTGCTTTTGTCTCTTCTTTGGTCAGTAGATTTCTTGAAATAGCTACGAGTTTGGGACCTCCCTCAGCTCTGGGATCAGAATGTCTTGTCCAAGGAGGAAACCCTTCTCTCATCATGGTCTTTGTGGTCTCTCTCAAATTTTGACCACCTCCACCTCATATTTTTGTATTTTGGTTTTTAATGTCTCATCAAGTCCCTGAAAATCAGGATTTGATCTATGCTGCTGTAGTGCCACCCTTAGTTCTTGCCAATTCTCTCTTTTTTTTTCTTTTAGTTGAGCCAATTTTCAAAAGGGGCCTAGAAAAAGGGTCACGTAGCACACCCAATATTCGGAAGGTTTGACTTTATATTCCGTTAGTTGGATGTTTGGGGCATATCCTGAGACCTGTTGTACATCAAAATTGTGATGTCACTAACACGTGACAGTCCAATTTTTATTGCCTTGTCTAAGCGCCTTTCTGCCTGCCTTTACAGTGTAAACTTGTATGTATATGTCTTTGGAAGCTTCTAGTTCATGAACTATCCATTAGATCTTTCCCAGATTTTAAACATATTACCCGCATGACCAGATATATATGTCAGCAATATAACTTTGACTGAATAAGTTGGATTTTCATAACAATTATGTTTTTTATGAATGAGCTTTGACTGCAGATATTTGTTTTGTCAGCAAAAACTGTAAGATTTATGTGTTATTTCTATTTCAGGCATTAGCAATTCCAGTCCCAACTAAATGTTTTAAGATTTGAAGGCTGCAGTAATAAAGTTTTTGTGGAAAAATTCAAATTCCAGAATTGCGTGGAAAACCTTAACTTTATCTAAAGAAAAGGGAGGTCAGGCATTACCTGACTTCTATGCTTGCTACATTGCTGCACAAGCTGCACAGGTCTGGCATTGGGTTCAAAATGAAACTGCTATTCCTTCGTCAGTTATAATGGAAACACAAGCACAGAATTATCCCACTCATGAATTTCCTTTATTCAGAAAGGTCAGAGAAAAAACTGAAGGTTCCAGTCATGACCTTAACTACCTATCAATGTTGGATAACTCTTCAGAAACAATTAGGAGATAAAATCGTTATTTCGAGATATACACCCATAAATATATATATTTTCAAAATATTTTATTAAAAAGATGATGTTTAGTGAATTACAGAGTTGATGGTATCATCATTACATAGTGTATCAATACACAGTTTACAACTAACACTGGCAATTACATCTAACATCTGATAAAATGGCATGCGGGTGGAGAAGACTTGGAAGATCTTTACATTAAACAACAGATCATAAGGTGCTAACATGTACATAATGTGTCTGACACAGCTCAAGTAGCCCTTTTTTGTAACCAAGCCTCCAAACTGGGATATAGCAGTGGGCAAAGATGGGATGAGAAAATGAGTGAACAGGACCTTTTAATTTTTGATGTTGAGGTCCCCTTAAATAGGGAACTCACCACATTTTATTGCTTTAATAAGAGGGTCCCAAGTGTTTGAGAAAGCCCTTTGCTTGCCCAGTGCATTTAACTGAGCTCTCCCTAGGATCATACATAACTTGAGGTTATTAACCCATTGCTGTATTGTGGGAGTGGAGGGAGACATCCAAATCTGTGTCACTGTCTTTTGTGCATTAACCAGAGCTAGGAACCACAAGGGATTATGGGCCCTCCCTGCAAGGTGTTGTGGCTCAACACCCAACAGAAGTTTCAGTGGTGATTTCGAGGGACAGTACCCAAGAACTCGGCTCATTATCGGGTAGACTGCATACCAAAAGGGGGTCACCCTGTCAGGGCCAGGTGTAGGAAGTCTCCCTCCCTCCCCGCTGATACACTTTGGGCACTTGCTTGGTTTCTGAATATCTATGGTATGTAACCTTTTACGGGGTAATGTAGGCCCTATACATAAAATTCAACTGGACTTGTCTCAACTTATTGCTTCGTGAGCAGTTTTGGAGGGATGTTGACTCGCCAGGTCCCATATTTTTATATCAGTTGGGGTGCGCAGATCCAGGCTCCATTTAGCCCTGATCCCCTCAGCTGCCTGACCCTCTTGCCCTTGTATGATGTGATAGTATGTAGTATATGGTTTTCTACCCGGCTGTGATCTAAACAGTTCTTCCTCAAAGGGAGAGGGGGAGGCACAGCTAATCGCTGATGCCAAGGAAATTCCACACCCCATCTCCGCAAGGACATAGGATGGAGGCTGTCCACAGGAGGGCAACTAAAGTGGTGCAGGGTCTGCACCAGAAGACATACGAAGAGAGAGTAAAGAAGCTTAATATGTATACACTCGAGGAGAGAAGGGAGAGGGGGGACATGATAGAAACTTTCATGTATATCAAGGGAATCAACAGAGTCCAAGAGGGTAGCATCTTTCAGAAAAAGAGATGTGCAAGAACAAGGGGCACAATTTGAAGATGGGGGATCGCTCAAAGGTAATGTGAGTAAGTATTTTTTTCACGGAGAGGGTTGTGAATACATGGAACAGCCTTCCTGAGGAGGTAGTGGACTCAAAAACAGTGGGGGAATTCAAGAATGCATGGGACAGACATAAGACAATTCTAGTGGGGGGTAGGAGGAAGTAGGCTGTTGGTTAACTAGGATCTGCAGCCTATGCATTAGGTAGGGAAATGGGCAGACTAGGTGGGCCAAGTGGTCCTTATCTGCCATCAAATTCTATGTTTCTATGTTTCTGACTGAGAGATATACAAAGAAGTCTCCCGGTTTTTATACCTGACTCTGCACATATAGAAGCAAAACTCTTAATCATTCCGCCTTCGTAGAGCTGGAACACTGAGGTTAGACCTCTTCATCTCCAGTCCAGTAGCCTCTGAATCAGGGATACAGTGCATAATCCCTGAGCCCGAACCACTGGAAGCAGTCCAATGTAGGGTGGGGGTCGGCTTGGGTGCCTGATGTGCTTGTGGGCTTTGATCTAGACCCTCAATGTGGTGGCAGTGAGAGGGTTTCTGAACACTGGGGGAGGATCTGAGGTCAAGGCTACTGCAAGAACAATTCTTTTTTAAAGAGCCCATGAGAGAATCCTCTTCTAAACTGAGCCTACTACTCCCTGCTGTCGCATCTCCCACTGGAATGAATGCTAGCTGGGCTGCCCAGTAATATCCCTGGAAGTTTGGCAATCCAACTCCCCCCAGTTTTAAGGGCAACTGTAGGATGGCTTTTTTAATTCTGCCATTTTTACCACACAACAGGAACTTACGTAAAATTGCATATAAGAGCTTAAAATGGGCTTTTGGTACCCTTACGGGTAATGATTGGTATAAATATAAGCATTTTGGTAGAATTGTCATCTTCACCACCCCCAACCATCCCAGTAAAGATAGCAGAAGAGCCATTCACCTGTCACAGTCCTCAGTAATTTTTGACAGGAGGGGTTTATAATTTAAAGTGTACAACGAACTGGTTTTGGCAGAGATAGAGATACCCAGGTATTTTATCTTTTTTACAAGCTATAGAGCTTCTAGCTTCATTATTAATTTCATTCTGTCCTGCTTCCCTATTGGAAATAGTTCACTCTTGGTCCAATTAACTTTATGGCAGGATAGCCTCCCATATTCCCTCATCAACTGATGCACTTCTGGCAAGTCTCGTGCGGGGTGTTGGAGATATAAAAGCAGGTCATCTGCATACAATGCTATTTTGTGTTCGGAACCACCACCCCCATACCTGTGATCTCCTTATGTTCTCTAAGGGCCGCAGCCAGAGGCTCAAGGGACAAGGTATGTAGCAGAGGGGAGAGAGGGCACCCCTGTCTGGTACCCTGCCCCAGATTAAATGGTGGTGTCACCATCCCATTTACCACTATCTGAGCTTGTGGGTTTGTGTACAGAGTCTGTACCCATGATCTAAAGTGGGGACCAAACCCGCCCTATCCAAGGTTTCAAAAAGGTACCCCCACTCCACACATTTGAAGGCCTTCTCGGCATGGAGAGCCAGTACTGCTGCCCTGTGCTTCTGCTCATTTTTCCCCCACCTATGTATCACATTTAATGTTCTATGGATATTGTGTTTTCCCTGGCAACCCTTTACAAATCCGGACTGATCCGGGTGGATTAGGGTAGGTAACACCGGGTCCAACTGGGTGGCCAGTATTTTTGCCAGAATTTTATAATCAGCTGTGAGCAAGGAAATTGACCTATAAGATGTGTGCCAGGAGGGATCCTTACCCAGTCTGGGCAAAATCATGATAGTAGCCGAGCGTGTGGAGGGGGGTAACTCACCCTTATCCAAGCTCTCTTGTAACATGTCATATAAGAGATCTAGGAGTAAATAGTGAAAGATTTAAAAAAAATCTATGGGCAGACCGTCTGGGCCATGGGCTTTACCACCCTTCAGTGACCTTATAGCGGCCCGCACTTCAATCCTAGTCACAGGGATGTCCAGTTCTGTAGCCTCTTTCTCTCCTAATATTGAAAGGGGGCCCTAGAGAAGAAGTGTTCAGTTTCTTGGGGGAGTCTGTGCCACTTCTGATGTGTACAGGGCACCATAAAAAACACCAAAGGCATCTCCTATAGCCACTGGGTCCTGCACCAGTTTACCAGATTCGTTGTGGATTTGACCTACAGTTCTTTCCCCTTTCTTTGCGGCGTAGCTGCCAGGCTGGCAGCTTACCCCCTCTATCTCCATCATAGTAAGCTCCCACTTGGGGCAGTAAGATAGCATGCTCTAATTTTGTGCTGCTTAGTGTGTTAAACCGTTATTTTAATTTTTGGATTACTCTATACAGTGGGATGGTGGGTCATGATCTGTGCGCAGCCTCACAAGACTCAATTTTTTTGCATAGATGGGAGATCTCCTGTTCCCCCATCTTCCTGGAGTATGACAAAAAGGCTATAGTTTGGCCCCCGAATATATGCCTTAAGCGCCTCCCACCTACTGTGATGAGAAGTGGCACCCCTTTTATTAAAGTGTAAGAATTCCTGGATGTTTTTGGTCATTGCAGCAATATAGTCATGATCCTTCAAGAGCGGGGGGTCTAACCTCCACCGTCTAGTCACCGGGGGGTGAACCAGGTTCAGTCAGCCCCAATTGAGAATGATGCATGGTCTGATAGGATGATGGGGGAGTAACATGCCTCGCTGACCACTGGTAAAAGGGAAGGGCTGAGCAGCAACCTATCCAGGTGTGCGTATGACTGGTGGGTGGGAAAAGAAACTGTAATCCCTAACTGTGGGGTGCATATGCCTTCACACGTCTGTCAGGCTGAACTCAGATTCTAGCTCTTCCAGTGTCTTTGCATTCCTAGCGAGAGTGACCGGAGCAGTATTAGATCTGTCCAGAATAGTGTCCCTTACACAGTTAAAGTCGCCCTCCAATATTCAGGGTCCTGCCCACCCCGCTATATCTAGGGCTAGTTTATTGTAGTATCCCACATCCTCTACATTAGGTGCATAGATTGATCCAAAAGAGAAAGTACCTACCCTGGATATTTCAGCTCTGACCAGTGAGTACCTGCCCACAGGGGTCTATGATCTGCCCCATCACATTAACCTGGGTGCCCCGGGGGAACCACACTGACGTACCTCTTGCCTTAGAGAAAAAGGTGGAAGATATCCAGGTGCCCCCTCAATGATGCACTTGTTTTCAGTGCCTCACCTGGAGACATGTGCATCTCCTGTAGCAATTCTGCCTGCCACCTCGATCTCTTAACCTCAGCTTGAAATCATTTCTGCTTGACAATGGATTTTAACCTATTTATATTCCATGTTGCCACCTTGACTGAGTTAGACATTGTTCAGTGGTGACCGTAAATGTTTGTAGGTATAGCTAGTTGTGGGTCCATAGTGCTGTCTCTACACCAACCTCTCAATTGCCTACAATGAATTATGCCATCCATTAATTCAACTATGCAATTGGATTCCCACAACAACGTCCTTATTTTACCCCTTTTAAAACAAATCAAACAATCCCCTTTTCCTTCCCTTGAGCATCAGCTTGTTGAGTGGAACCCATTAACCAGCCATGGCTTCCAGCACTTATTGCCCCCATCAGCTGCAGGGAATCCCGACCCCGCCAGATCACTAAAATCAGCCCCTTGAAAGCCCCCCTCTATTAATCTAAGTATGCTGCTATTACCCTCGCTGAACCCCCATTCCCTGCTTTCTTCCTTGAAGCCCAGAGTTATCCTCCCTCCCTCCCAAGCATGGTCATACCTGAAGAAATTCCCTTGCAAACAACTGGCGAACAATAACAAGGTGATTGTATATATTAACATTTTTACTAAATCATTTTTATGGCACTAAGCAAACTAAAATTCTATTCTATTAAGGCTGTCAATACCAGCATTAATGTACTATTTATTTATTTATTTTTTGAGAGTTTTGGAATTAAAACCTTTGAGTCAGAGGCTCATTTACAAAGGCTCCACATCAGTACAAACGTTGATAGGCAAAATACAACAGGTAAACATACAGAGGGAGGGTAGCATAAAACTGAGTGATGGGAGTGTTGTACATTGGGTATGCTGAGCAGCGTAATTGAGCAGAGTTTAAATACATAAGGACACATAAGAAACCGTAGTATAATACAACAAAATATATAAGAGACAATGGTTTAATACATAACAGACAATAGTTTAAGGATATTATAATACATAGGAGACAATGGATTTTGAGAAGCAGAGGCAAAATAGAAAACCAGTTGGGAAGAGGCAGGGAGGAAATCCTTCGTCAAAAAGTATGGAGACAGGATGAGAGTCCTTTGTCAGAGGAAGAGGAGACTAGGGGGTAGAGGACGGAGGGGAAGGATTGAGGAGAGAGGCTGGCATAGGCCAGAATCAATAACAGTCACATGTACTGGCAGAGCGGAGATGATCCCTAAGGAGGGATTTGAAATGGCCAAGCTTACTTTCATTGGAAATGGAACTGGGAAGTGCGTTCATCCAGTATGGAGCCCTGTAGCTGAAAGTTCTCTGGCATAGGGAGGTCCAGCAACTGGGGACAAGGAACTGGGATTTGGAGGAGCTGCATGTGTTTCTTAGCACAGGAGCTGGTTTTAGCAGGGCAGAAAGGCCTGGGTGGGAAGGCCAAGTGATATCCTTTTGGCCAAGAGGCAGGCTTGATACTTGAGTCTACAGTCGAAATTAAGCCGGTTTGATAAACTGTAGAGGGAGCAAGTGTGCGTGGCATGGTCACAGCATAGGACTAGGTGGCAGGCTTTGTTGAGCGACAGCCTGAGTCTAGTGAGAGAGGAGTTGTCTGCTGCCCCATAGACCAGGATCCCGTAGTCAGTCAATGAGAGGACTGAGGAAGAGATGGCTAGTCGGAGGGCCTCAGGGGTGAGTCAGTGTTTGTACTGGTGAAGAAGTTCAATTCTGGAGTTCACAACAGTGCATTGGAGATGGATATGTTGGTGGTAGTTGAGGGAGGAGTCTAGAGTGATGCCAAGGTACTTGAAAGTGTCCACTTGGTCAAGGGGGGGTCAGTTGGGGGTTTAGGATTTGCAGGCGGAGGTTTTTGTGATTGCTCTGGTGATGTGCAAATGTCATAACTTTGGTCTTTTTGTAATTTAATACTAGCCGGTGGTTGGCAAACCAGTGTTCAGCCTCAGTGAAGGAGGTTTGGAGAGATTGCTGGAGCATGTGGGGATCAGGGTGGGAGAAAAAGAAGGCCACATCATCGGCATATAGGAGCAGGTTACCAGAGCAAGCAGCACAGAGGGTGTTGAGAAAAAGGCTGAATAGAAGGGGGCCCAGAATAGACCCCTGGGACACCCTGGACCTTACTGGGAGACTGGTGGAGAGTGTGTTACCTATCCTGACCTGTTGGGTTCTGTCAGATAGTCGGAAAACCAATTTGTGGCATCCTGGGAGAGATCAATGAGAGAGAGGGCCGATAGTAGGAGGGCATGGTTAACAATGTTGATTGCTTTTGACAGATCCACAAAGATAGCACCGGTCAGGAGACTAAATTAAAAATAGTAGTACACAGCAATTAACTGGTTATGCACAAGGCCACAGACATTGAGGCCTTAAAATAGACAGCTGAAATATAGTGAATGAGCCCCTACAATTTCAAGCTTTTTACCCAAATATAGAACCTGGGTGTTAAGATGATCAGTAATATCCATTGCCATAGCTCATAAATCTATTAATAGAAGTCAAAATAAATGTTATTCAAATGTGGAGCTTGCTTCGACCCCTAAAACATGAGCTCATGCATCCATAGAGCATATTTAGGTGAACATTAGGGGTTCAACACAATGGTCAAAAGTAAACTACCCCTTAGACCCTTTAGGCAAATAATAGAATCCGGGCCAAGCAACAGAAACTTAAAGCACTCAAGTCTCCGAAGGAACCAGTTAAGAAACTGCGCACCCCCCCCCCCCACTGTTACCTATGTCCACAGACGTGGTCGGGAGGGAAGGTAAGTATTAGCAAGTGGAACATGCCAGCGATTTTCGGTCGCAAAAGGTCCCTCTGTTCATGCAGAGATTGATCGGCTGATCAATGTCCCAGAGGCCCTGGTAGAAAAGGATAGTGCCAGTAGTTCTGGTAAGGCTCTTTAAAATTCTAGTCCCGCCTCTACCGAAGCTCATGAGCCCTCTTCTCTGTGGTTTCTAATCTGAAATAGAGCCCCCAAATAACCCAAAATGTAAACCCTGATATGAAATATGGAGAATGATATAAAAATTAATTGACTTATCTGTTAACTGCATCACCCTGTTCGGGAGGGGAGCGGGCCCATTTCCTCCTGGCATCCTTTTCTTCTACCCATTTCTCAGCTGATTTCTGGCAAGTGAAGAATATTGGAGGTTGCCTGGTTTTGTGAGTGTGTAGTTTTGCAGGGTATATAAAGGCGAAGGACCAGCCCAAGCAAGCTATACAGCTTCGCTTTGACTGTGTTGAATTTTTGCCTCTGTAGTCGCAATTCACAGCTGTAGTCCTTGAATACACGTACCTTAGAGTTGTTGAAGTGTATGAGACCCTTTTTTAGTGCATCTGAGAATGACCTCTTTATCCACATACCTAAGATATTTTATAGGGCAATGGCGAGGCCTATCTCCTGGTTTCGGCGCCAGACGCATCCTGTGAGCCCATTCTATTTCATAATCTGAGGCCTCTTGGGGCAGCTCCAGGTGCTCAACCAACCATTTGTGCAGTTTTTTTTCAGGGTTGCATACTTCAATCCCCTCAGGGAGACCAACGATGCACAGGTTGGAGTGCCGAGATCAATTTTCCTTGTCATCTACTCTAGTTGTTAATTCCTCCATTGTTTTCTTTAACTTGTTCCATTCATTGGTAGTCACAAAGAGGAAGTCTTCCAAACCACTGGCTCGGTGCTCCAGTTAAGAAATCTGCATCGAGTGTGTAGCAGAGGTTTTGGACAGGCCTGTTACAATGCTTTGCAGGTGGGTGATTTGTGTTGTTATGTTTGTGAAGCCTGCCTTCATTTCGTGCTGCATTTGTGCAAGAGTAGCAGGTACTCCAGCCAGCGAACATTCCAGGTCCAACATGTTGGAATCTACTGGATTTGCGGCCTCGTGGGCATATGACCTGGTGCGTGCCTCCGATCCCCAGTGTGATACTGTCAATGGCTGTATTGGCTCGAAATTCAGTTTAGTTTTCTTATTTTTATGTTAACCGGAGGCCATTGACCTCGCTCAGTTCCGCTATGCTTCTGTTGCAGTTCGTTGGTGGTTTGAGAAGCCTTTTAGATGTTTTTCAAGGTAGTGCCATAATGAGCTAGCTAGAATGCATCCGCCATGTTGTGTAGCTAGCCTGGCCCAAGTATATTACTACACATTTACACTGTGAATGTGTACGTATGTGACACTTGTATACATATACAGTATATATACATATATATAAATACATATACAGTGTACCCACAGGATGAAGCGCAGTGTCACAGGTGTACTGCATGACAGAAGGGATTAACGCCCATTGAAACGGCGCTGTTTGCTACAGTAACTCTATTGTTGAATTCTGCAGTGTTGTGCTTCATCCTGGTGGGCTTCACTGTGTGTGTGTGTGTGTGTGCGTGTGTGTGTGTGAGAGAGAGACGTGAAACCCAAAAATCTTGAATTCTTACAATGAAAGAAGAAGAAAATTTAAACAAGGTACTGAAGTCACAAATTTTTACTTCCCAGAACACAAAATGAATACAATGAGATTACACAGATACACAAAGTTGTATGTCTAGCTATTCTGAAGCACTATTTTGGAATACAATTTAAAAATGCACAAAAGTATTCTGTACATGGTTGAAAATTCCAAAACTATAACATATGTTTCACATGATCTGAATCATCTTCATCCGAGTCATCTTCATAAGCAATTGTTCTGTGACATTTTCACACAATTCACCAAAACGTTCTCGGTCAGCATTAACAATTTGTACTTTCTAATCTCTAACTTTGATCATTTTCCTCTGTGCTAGAGTTCAGACATTTTCAATTTCAGGCGTGGCAAGGTGTCCCAAAAGCTGTTTGTGTGAGTGTTCAATTGTTCTTAGATAAATCTCTCTATATGCTCCCTACCAATATCTTTAGTGCACACAAGACTGCGTGTCGTTTCAGCTGGTACTACAACTCCAGTTGAAATGTTCACAAGTGGGAGACACTTGCCATCATTATTTTCTGGAAGAGTGAATGGGTTTGGCATTAGTTTTGTTGTGAACACCGACAGAAGCCTCTGCACATCAGCTTCATCCCTCTTCAGTTGCAGGGTCCTTGTGAGTGCTAACTGTTTCACTTTCCTGCAAGCCACACATGTGCTTTGTGGCAGTTGTTATGGCTGCCCTCTCATGGCTGGTGAGAACCCATCTCTCTAGAGCCCCTGGCTGTTGAGTGATTCTGATGATGCCCCATCATTTCTTGGAATCAAGGTTAACAGACTGCTCTAGGGCCATATCTGTCCGTACCTGACTGAATGGTTGACTTCAGCAACTGACTGAGTGATTTCCTTTCATGAATTCTTCATACACTGGGGGTGTACTTGGGAGTTGGTTCATGCCTGCAAGATATATGGGCAACCATTTGAGTAATTAGTTCTGTCCATGGAGAAGAAGTATGGCACCATTCCAGCAGCAGAAGACAAGTGCAACAGCCAGTTCCCGTTTCTCTCAGCTTGAATGACTGCAAGTAAAATTTATACCATCTGAATATACGAGTTCCAGAAAGCAAAGAGATGTGATTTTGAGCTAGCATCAAGCTTTGAAAGACATGAACAGCTGCTGGAGCTCATTCAGGTCTCTGCATAACTCACTGAAGTTCTTGCACAGTATTTTGCCCCTTTCAGCACTGTTTCTGCACATCTTGATTTTGCTGTTGCGATTTTCCACTTCCGTGGCATTCAGGCTGTCCTGATGCTCTCTCTTGTCTTAAACCTATTCCAAGAATGACTGCCATTGCAGGCGTAACATTGCTTCCAGTACCAATTTGTGGGCTCTCACCCCTTGATTACATGACTTTCCTTTAAGCAAAGCAGAAACTGTGCTACTGCCAAATGTGTTGGACTCTATGAGGAGATCTTCTAAGCCCGAGTCTTCAAACTGTTTCCCTATAAGTGCTAAGTAGTTTAGGGTGATGTGAAAGCCTCCTATTCTGATCACAGTGTCCTTGAACTCTTCTGCATACCCGCCATTGTATCTCCTTTGCTTACACATAAACAGCTAAATCAAATGTAATGACTTGAATCCTTCTGTCCCAGTGCCTAAATCATTGTCTGAACATTTTTTATGACTGTGTACACAGTACTGAATTCAGTTGGAGATCCTGCAATCATAGGACAGTAGCTAATTTGTGTAAGAGGTGGGTTAGCCTCAGACACAAGAGCATTGAAAGCACTCCAACTGGGTACAGTCTGCCTCTTTGGGTTTGACCCGGGGTTGAGATCTACCTCAAATAACTTTGTGGGGCACATTTGAACGACAATTGTCTTGGAGGGGACCTGTCACACTGGTACCACTCTCTTACAACACTGTCAATGAAAGATATTACAGCTGGTCTCTTCCCAAACACCCCACACTCCATAATAAGCTGTGCATGCTCTGTTGTTTTCAAAGCCCTTCTTGTGATGGAGTGTTCTGCATTGACAGCTCTCTTTAATTTTAGACCACATTGGCTTCTTTGGTACATCACCAAGTTGGTGGAGTGGGTAGTCTGTTTACTGTCCAAAGTTTCTTCAATAATATCATTGTCATCTGCTGCCATTTGAATGAACATGTTTGGAACAATGTTTGCTGGGATAACAATGCCATGGTTTTCTGACTGAGCTAGCACTTCCAGTGCAAGGCTCGTATCTACCACTTCAATATCATCATAAGAGGCACTATCTCCCATGCGGTTCAGAGTGGTAATAGCCTGTTTGGAACCTGTAAAGTGTCTCATTGTCATAGCTAAGCTGATATGCTTCGGCATCTTTTGTCTTCCATGTGAAACACAATTTGCAATATCCTGACTTATAATTATGTACCTTTCATCTACTTCATTCTTACATTCTGAGCTGAGATCACCAAACTGTTGTACATCTAGATCCTTTTTTGTAATGATTTATCACAGAAACCTGCAAAGGCTTTGTGGAATAATTTCCTTTGACTTTCTGAGTGTGAGATTTTCAATATTGACTGGTTTGATGTTGATTCCCTTGCAGTTCTCCAAATCTGCCTTCATTATCTGTGCTACATGAAAGAGCACCTAAATAGATTGTCTCCATCTTTCTTAGCTCCTCTGCCCTCTCCAGATTCTAAAGTCACCCGGGACTGTGATTTCCTGGAGCATGCAGTGGAATTACATCTTGTAAAGATATGTCACTAGAGTAAACGAGTTCTGATTTGGAAGGATTTGGTTGCTGGTGAAATACCAGTGAATCCTGAAAGTGAATCTGCAACCTGCTTGTAGTGGGGTTGTTGTTCAGGAGACAATTAGCAGGCAGACATCAAAATCAGTGCATAAAAAAATGCCAGGTTGGCATTTATCGTTTTATTATTTGTGGCATAAAATGATAATAATTCAGAACAGAAAATAAGAAAATTGTCATTAAGTCAATAACATCAATGCTGTCTAGGATGTAGACACAAGCCGTCTTAACTTAAGGGCTTACACCTCTCACAGTCAGTTCTAGACTGACGCCTTATCTAAAAAAATCCACCCTAGTGGTAGGCTTATATATGTTTTTACCAATGACATCACTGTCATGTGACAATTAATTTCCAATTTAGTACATTTTTTGAGTTTCTAGGCTCACAACTTGCTCATATACATAGTACAAAAAGTTGCTTTTAAGCCTTATTACTTTAGTAACTATTTCTTTCCAATATCTTTATTACACACCATAATCCTGGTTAGAAAGTTACTCTAAATGCTTGATTATCTTTTTAATTACTGTAAGCTCCTCCCTCAATCAATAATTAAAGCAGCTAGAATCTGTATAAATATAGGCCTCTAGGGACTGCTGCTTCCCTATAGCAACAGACTGAGTGTAGAAGAGCTTGTGCAGCCGACACCCTATCCTGCTGCAGAGAAGGCTGCAGCTTATCTGGCCACCAAACAGTATCTTTTCTCTCTCTTCTCTTTTTTTACCCACTGCAGGACTGTTTACACAACAGCAAATTAACCTGAGGTAAGCTATTGAACCAGCAATACTGCTTACTTGCTAAGAGAGCATCTAATAATACTTTATCTTAATAATATCCCTCTGTTATCTTTGCATTTCTAGCAAGGCAGCAGAGGATGCATAATAAAGTAAAGGGAAAGGGAATGCTGCTTACTGTTTTATTTAATCCTGGGCTCATTTAACTAGCCAATAAGTAAAACACATATTGCCACTTGTGTTTTAATTTATAACTACAAGGTTCCCTTACATGAAACTTTTTACGTGGACCCAGAAGGAAGAGAAGTTGAAAGAGGCTTTAGACAATGAAGGGGGGGGGGGTTGATTAGAGGTGGCCTGCCTCCAACCAAGAAAGAAAGGGATAGCTGCACTAGAAAGGAAGATAGAGGTTGCAACCATAGAAAACAGACAATGCAGATGGGTCCTTACTCAGTGGCTCCCTTTCTATATTTATTACTGCAATTAAAGGCACAGGTGCATTTTATATTTCTTACTTTCTTCCTTTGTACAGAAAGCACTATTCTGGCACTTTAACCATATCATTTAACATATCCCTGCACTTTATTAGCCAGCACTTTTAATCTTTAACTGTTTTTAAAGCACTCCAGCACTTTCATCTATTCCTTCCATGTACTTTATACAACATAGGCATAAGGTAGGTTAATGGGGGGTGGCAAGGAAAGACCCATGTTTCTTCCTACCAGGGCACCTCACCAATGACAGGAGTCACCCGGTCACACTGCTCTTCAGTCGCTGATAGTGGTAATTGTCTGCTGCAATACCCTTCTTTTCTAGATAAGACTTGAAGCGACCTAACAGAAATGTCATGGTATAAGCCCTTCCTGCATTAATACCTGGTTGTTATCTCTGTCACTAGCTCATGGAATGCCTGCGAGTACAAGTCCACATCAACAGGTTCTCTGTATGACTTAAAGCTCACATTTTACTTTGCTACATACAGAGCTCTGCATATTTCGTGATATTTTGCCTCTGCAGCAATTAGGTCAACATCCCACATTTTGGTGAGCATTTAAGCATCTCCAGTATCCTCTGCAGCTTGCTTTATAGTCTTGCATGCAGAACAGGTAGCAACTGAGAATAGTTTCTTGACTTTCTTGTGGGTTTTCTTTTGACAGAACATGCCCAGTGGCCAGTCCATCTCATGTGAACAGGATATTGCTGATTTAGCAGTGGTAGGCAGTTCTTCCCCTCTTATTTGTTTGATCGCAAGAAGAACAGGAGTAAGAGTTAAGGATCTCTTCTTTGCGAATTTAAGATTACATGCACTGGTATATTTGGCATAACAGTTTCTGTGCCATATGATACTGAGTTCAGTGAGCCTATCAAAGTCAGACTTGAGTCATTCATGGACTTCATCTTCTCTACATTGCATGGCCTCTCTGAATTTCGAGATACTAGTTTCTGTCGCATTTCTAACAGTTTCTCTGCTGTCTGCCTGGCATATAACGTATTTGCTCCAATCAGTCCTCTTGATTTGTTTTGAAGGCAGAAGATGAAGAGTCACTTCATTGTCACAGCTATTATCAGTGCCCATCTTTAGTTAATCTGAAAACAAACAAAAAAGTTTGTTAAAACCTTGTGTGTTATGAAAATGTGTAATTGCAATTGTAACAAATAACACTATATTTTATCCTCTTGTGTTTTGAAGACAGAGTAAATAGCCTTATTAAAATGTGCACACTTCCATAGATGGCATTCATTAAAGGTTCATACCCACAACATTCGCATATTCTAAAACATCTGCTTGACCTTGACCCTTGACCTTTTAACAATTGACCATTGATGTTTTGGCCCTAAATATATGGATTGTCTTGGAAATGTCAAGATGAACATGCATATCATATTTCGAGAGCCTATTATTATCAGGTTTGTTTTTTTTTTTAGACCCTGTTTATACTCCCTATCTTCGGAGCATCTCTCAGGATCCCATCTGAGGTTTGTTAACTCAACCACCCGCCTGAACCGATCCCTGAGTACTACATCGGGTAAGGGAAGTTTGGGCTCTCCTGGCCCCACGGAAAGGCCCCAGGCCCCAGGAATAATCAGAGACTCGGCCGGCATTGGACATGTGGTCAGACCTGCAGATGTTCAGTGTCGCCTCACCCAACGGCAGGGGGATTTTCTTGGGTTTTCGCCCCGGAGCTCGGACGTGCAATGATGTCTAGCCCTACTTGCGCATGCTCCCACATGCACAAGGAGAACATCCGCCGAAGCTCCAATCCCCTGCAATGTTGCGTCCAAGCTCTGCAGTGCTCCCAGCCTTTGCCAGGGGTTGCCAGAGCTATGGCTGAGTGAACCCCCCCCTTCCTGGCGAAGGAGAGCAGCCGTAGGGTGCTCAATCTGTCCCCAACCCCACCAACCCCCAATGACCCAAACCAGCTCCCGAACCCAGGTCGCCGGCATGGCACGAGGTGTGACGTCCAGTGCCTCAACCCTCAGCACCACCGGGCTGGCCATTATCACTTTTTCAGTTATCATAATAACCCTATAATATGTATCAGACCTGGACTCTGATCTTTGACCTTTTGACCCCAGATGTGTTGTACAGCCAGAGTATGTCAAGATGAATGTGTACGTTTGTGATCCTACTGCAGTCAATTTTTGAGTTACCATGTGGACAGTCCCATATACCCATGTACCGAGACCACTAAGCACACCGTCCAATTCATGCCAATGTAGCTAATTAGTGATACCACAGATCCATAGTACAACAGGTCTAGAATGTTCCTTAGGTATTCCCCTAGCTGGACCAAGTGACAGACCTTCCTAATACTGAGTGTGCTACGTGGTCATTTTTGACCTAATGTTAGCTTTTGGACTATTTGTACAATTCTTTTGTCTTATTTAATGAGAATTTGAACTAGTTCTTTGGAACAAGTTGTCAAGGCTCCCTTCCAACTCTCTTTAACATCTTTATCCAGTGTTCCTGGTGATGATGTGTTATATGCTGTTAAAACGTTTGGGACCAGGTCTAAAAAGGGATATTGCTGTAGCGTCACTTTATCAGACCATTGATTTACTTACTGAATTGATGCCTTCTCTGTCTCGCAAAGCAGTTATTTAAGTTCATTCAGTTGTGAAGCGTTACTGACTCCCCCCAATATAGTTTTTAAGGAGAACCCTCCTGTACTCACTGTCCACTGCATCTATAAAACAGTATGGCTCCAGTGCTGTTAGGCACTTGGCAGTGTGCCATTTTGAGTCTCTCCAGGGCCACTTCCAGTGCAGACTTTGCCACAGAAGCAATCTTTATTTAGCAGTGGCCCTTGAAAAGTAACCTAGCAGTTTTGTAAGAGCACAAGTTCTCTCATTTTAACTAATGGTGAGTCCATTTTCTTGACTCCTGCCAGGGCCATATTCAGTACCATAACACTGAATTTGTGATGTTTGCATACTTTTGTCATGGAAGTAATTAATCCATCAGTATCGCATTGACTGAGCTGGTTAATGTGTAGATTTAAATTATGGTCAAATAAATTAAAAGAAATATGAACTCCTACTGCCCATGACAGTAGGACCCGTTCGGGCTCTGATTACTCGGCAATTTGCTGTTTTGAGTACAGTAATCAACTGATGTTGTAGAAAGATCAGTTGGTACTGGGAAAAGTTTTATTTTTTATGTTACCGTAATGTCTGAAACCACACACACAAAAAATTATTTATGTAAACACTTAATGTAAATGTCTATTTTATTGCACTTTATTTAAAAGTCTTCGATGAGTTAACACTACACCTGTGTTCAGTTTATGAGTATGCAAACTTTCTATGGAGGAAAGGAGATCTATCGGTGATTTAAACACCCCCATCTCTCTAGTGCTGGCAGCATCATTTTAGTGCTGTGTTTGTTTACGGTGAGAACTGACAGGGAAATGAATGGAGCTGCTGCTACAGCAGTACTGAGGTTCCTATGATAGGTTGCAGTGGGACTCCTCAAGCTCTCATTCCAAGCAGAGCAGTGCTGAGAGCCCATGTGGCAGCCGGTGTGTTTCACTAACTACTTTGGGGGATTACAAAGCCACGATGGACCTCCATTCCTCCATGACTGTCTTCAGCCATTTGTTTTCAATCACAGACTCTGAGCAGCGGTCCAACGGCCAGTTTCCTAGGAGGAGCCAGTGGAGGTAGCGCACAGAACAATGAAGGTAAGTGGTAGTCTGCACAGCAAGGGAGGAGGAGAGAGATAAAATAGTGCAGGAGGGGGAGAAGAAGGAAAGACATTGTAGTGAATGGGAGGACAGCGGACAGATTTTAAGGAAATTGTGCTGCGATTCCATTCCCTCATAACAACAAAAGCTGTGCTGCATTAGGAATTCTGGTCACAGACGTCTTCTTCTAATAGCAATATGTCAGTATTGCATCATGGCACAATGCACAATGCAGCCGTAATAAGGCAACATCACTATGTGTAGCATCAGAAAGGTATCTCAAACTCCATGGCAGCACCCATCAAATAGGATCAGTTGCTGCAGCTGCCCAGTGGGTGTGAGACTTGGTTTAGAAGCAGGGGTTCAAGACTGGTCAGCTGATAGCATTACTACTATTGAGATGAAAATACTACCAGGTATAAGAAGCTAGCAGTAAATATTTCCCAGTGCTAAATCTTATCTACACCCCTGCATCAAATGCTCTTAAACCTCACTAGGCATAATAGCCTGTCAACAAATCCCACTTATTCCAGGGAGAGAGGATTTCAGGAGGACTGCAGCTTGGAGCTAAACCACAGGAAAGACAGCAGTGATTTGAACTGCCTCTTAAGCGGTAGCCCAACAAGTGGTCACTAGACGGAGTAAATGAGGGGCAGGCATTTTCCACCTCCACTGCCACCTCGCTACTGAAACAGGAACCACGGTTCAAGCACAGCTTGTAGCAGCTCTGTGCATATCCTTTTTCTTCTGGCTAGAATCAGCTGGGTACTGCCAAGGAAGTACCTGACACAACATAGCTGATTGTTCTTACTGGGGAGGCACTACAAACCAGCCCACTCCCTCGTTCCGTTGTCCGGTCATCCCCTTTCGGGATTATCTACTTCCGACCGAGGTCTGGTAACAGTAGGCAACATGGGATCCTAGGCGTCCCCTTCCAGCAGAGATCTTCCAGACACAGAGCATCTGTGTTGATGCTTTGAAAGGTACAATATATGGTATGATTAAGTACCAAACTTGTTTACTTGTTTGCTTACTGGTTTGATATAATATAGTACTTTTCCTGATTTACTGATAAGCACAGTTTGTACCAGATTTTCTAAGCAATACTAATTGTGTCTGCCTACTGAGAGTTGCTTACCAAAATTAACTACGTTTTCCTGTAACAGACTTAGGCAAGGGTAGCTGAATCTTGAGGTATACACACACTGATACACACTGTAAAACATACTGTGAGGTTACATACTGAAGTGTTTACTTGTTGTTAGTGCTTCGATAGGATTCACAGCGTTGTCCTGAATTGCTATGCAGTACTAGTCTTTAATGAGTTGCTAAGACATACTGAGTTATTTGCCTACTGAGATTTTTTCTGCTTTTTCTATTTCTGATTCACTGGGAGTTACAGATTTTATCTGCCTACTGTTATCTGTTTGCTACTGCTTTTTCTTGTGCAGACTTAGGTAAAACTTTTTTTACACAGGGCTACCATTTTACATTAAGATCAGAAAGGCGTATTTCCTGTTGGTAGGTAACCGTTGCTGCTGCAATTTGGTAGGCTGTGACATCACACCAGCAAGGACAAATCAGGCATGTGTCTGTAAAAGGGTGCATTTTTTGAACTGCGTATAGGGATATAAATATCCCACAGTTAAACTAACTCTACCCACTGATTCCAGGGAGAGAGGCCTTTGGGTGGTCTGCAGCTGGGAGCTAAACTGCAGGAAAGACAGCAGTATCTTAAACTGCCTCTTTAGCGGTAGCCCATCAAGCGGTCACCAGACAGAGTAAACATGGGGCAGGCCTTTTCCACCTCAACTGCCACCTTGTTACTAAAGCAGGAACCATGGTTCAAGCACAGCTTGTAGTAGCACTGTGCATATCCTTTTTCATTTGGCTAGAATCAGCTGTGTACTGCCTATCGAAGGAAGTATCTGATGCAACACAGCCGATTGTTCCTACGGGGGAGACACTATGTACCAGCCCACTCCCTCATTCCATCGTCCGATCATCCCCTTTTGGGATTATCTACTTCCAACCAAGGTCTGGTAATGTTTGGCAACATGGGCTACTAGGCGTGCCCTTTCAGCAGAGATTTTCCAGACAGAGTGTCTATGTCACTGCATTGAAAGGTACACACACTGTGAAATATATGGTGTGATTAAATACCAAACTTATTTACTTGTTTGCTTAGTGGTTTGATAAAATATAGAGCTTTTCCTGATTTATTGATAAGCACTGCTTGTACTGGATTTTCTAAGCAATACTAATTGTGTCTGCCTGCTGGGAGTTGCTTACCAAAATTAACTGCTTTTTCCCGTAACGGACTTAGGCAAGGGGCGTGAAATCTTAAGGGTACACACACTGATACACACTGTAAAACATACTGTGAGGTTACATACTGAAGTGTTTACTTGTTGTTAGTGCTTCGATAGGATTTACAGCGTTGTCCTGAATTGCTATACAGTACTGGTCTTTAATGAGTTGCTAAGACAAACTGAGTTATTTGCCTACTGAGATTTGTTTGTTCTGCTTTTTCTGTTTCTGATTTGCTAGGACTTACGGATTTTATCTGCCTACTGTTATCTGTTTGCAACTGCTTTTTCTTGTGCGGACTTACGTAAAACTTTTTTTACTATACAGGGCTACCATTTTATGTTAAGATTGGAAAGGTGTATTTCCTGCTGTAGGTAACTGTCACAGCAGCAATTCAGTAGGCTGTGATGTCACACCAGCAAGGATAAATCAGGCGTCTGTTTGCAAAAGGGTATGTTTTTCAAATGGCGTATAGGGATATAAGTATCCCACAGTTAAACTAACTCTACCCACTTATTACAGGGAGAGAAGACTTCAGGAGGACTGCAGCTAGGAGCTAAACTGCAGGAAAGACAGCAGTGACTTGAACTGCCTCTTTAGTGGTAGCCCAGCAAGCAGTTACCAGATGGAGTAAATGCGGGCAGGCATTTTCCACCTCCACTGCCACCTCGCTACTGAAGCAGGAACTGTGGTTCAAGCACAGCTTGTAGCATCACTGTGCATATCCTTTTTCATCCAGCTAGAATCAGTTGGGTACTGTCTATCAAAGGAAGTATCTGATACAACACAGCTTATTGTTCCTACAGGAGAGGCACTAAGAACCCACCCATCCCAGAGCTCATCAGCTTTATAGGTAGGCAAGCCACGTCCCTCCTCGAGAAGAACTGAGGACATTGTACTACTACAAAAAAAACTTCTACATTTTGGCTTTTGTCCGAACAAACCACTGTGGACTTTGTAAACTGCAACAACTGTGGAACGCTATTTGCTAGGCTTTTTGTCTTGTGAGTGGAGCACTATCCTACATGTTTCGCCATTAGGGACCTAAGATCTCAGCTCCGGGAAGCATGGACTGACATACACTACCTCTGACAAAAAAATACATCAGTCCACTAGGGACAACAATACAGCACCAACAGCCTGCAGTCCATGCACACAGCCACCCCTACCCCAAAGGACAAACCGAACAGGGGCTGTCAGATAGTTGGAACTCGTAGGATGGATCCAAATTCCAAAGTGAGAGTCAGAAGCAAACCTATACACATGTCAAATAAATACACACCACTATCCTCCAGGACCACTGAATTGGCAGGCATGGATAGGTGTAAGACACCAATGCAGCACAAGTAGGTACACTCCACCAATAAAGGTACTAAAAAGGACATAAAAAAAACAGTGCTTATAATTGGAGACTCTGTGAATGGGGGGGGTAGAGTCTCAACTCCGACATTATGACCAGGCTAGAGTGGTGATCCACTGCCTTCCTGGAACATTGGCATGGAGGGACATGGATCACATTAACAAAATTGTAGGTAGCATGGAACATGGCAAGCTGGTCATCCTCCACATAGGTACAAATGACCTAGCCAGTTGGTCCTTGGGGGAAACATAACAAATACTATCAGGCTAGGTGAAAAAATAGCTTCTATTTTGTCTAGCATCTCTCAATCAGAGATTCTTTCTGTCTAGGGCAAAGGGGATAGCAGGCAGAAAATCAGGGAGAAGATCATAACTGAACTTAATGACTGGCTTAAAAACTAGTGCAAAGAAAAAGGGTATAACTTTGTGGGAAACTGGCAGACCTTCTGGCAACAGGAGTTTTTTGCATTTGATGGCTCGCACCTCACAAAGGAGGGGACTCGAGCACTCAGCCAAAAGTTCGATGTCCATATCAGTCAGTTAAACTAGTGGAGGGGGAGGAGACACGGGCAGCCCTTACATTGTGAGGGTCACCAACTACCCCTCCCCCATCCTCAACTAGTTCAGCACCTGGATACCATAAGGAAACACTGATGCCACTAAAGAACCACACCAGTCTGATCCAGCATGGAGATGCAAAATGCGATTACAACACAAAACATGCAAAACAAAACAGGGAAATCGGACACAGGGATGGAAGACAATGTGCATCAATGTCCGTAGTCTACCAAACAAAACCTCTGAACTCACAGCCATGTTGGTAGAGTCACAACTGGACTGTGTTGCAGTTACGGAAATATGGTTCACCATGAATCACACCTGGGACACAACTATCTCAGGTTACACGCTTTTTAGGTGAGAGCGTGAGGGAAAAAAGGGAGGGGGGGTGGCTCTGTATGTAAGGGAGAGAATCAGTGCAACAGAGATCCAGGGGAAGCACAGCAAGGTGGAGGCCCAATGGGTCACGCTGGTAGCTGGGGACAAGGATCTCATCTGGGTGGAAGTTATCTACAGACCCCCAACCCAGGAAACTGAAATTGACAAGGAGCTCCTGGAAGCCATCTCGATGATGGCAAACGGGCGAGTTGCTGCTATTCAGGGACTTTAGTCTGCCAGTTGTGGATTGGACCTTGTACATGACATCCACAGAAAGAACTAGAGAGTTCCTGTTTACACTGAAGGAGGCGAGACTAAATCAACTAGTGGACTCACCCACCAGAGACAAAGCAACCCTGGACCTGGTGCTTACAAACAGTAGTAGGGTCTCAGATGTTCATGTGGGAGTCAATCTGGGGACCAGTGACCACAGGTCATTCTGGTTACCAGTAAACAAAGCAGAATGTAAAAGTCACACAAAAATAAAGATACTGGACTTCCGGAAAGCAAACTTTCCAGAAATGAAATCTAGGATCAAACTGATGCTAGACATCGAGAACACAGGAGATGTGGAAGACTGCTGGGAGAATCTGAAGAGTGCCTTAACTACAGTTGCTGAACAATGCACAAGACAAATCAGCAAAACCAAAAGAAGGAAGAACCCTTTCTGGTTCTCCAAAGATGTAACAACCAAAGTCAAGAAAAAAAAGAAGAAGGCCTTTAAGCAATACAAGGAGTCACAGAAAGAAACAGACAGGGAGGAATACAGGAACAAACTCAAAGAGGCAGGAAAGGCAATTCAGATTGTCAAAGCCCAGACAGAAGAAAGAATAGCACAGGAGGTCAAGAAGGGAGATAAAACTTTCTATAGGTATGCTGTATATGAGAAAAAAGAAAGAGTAAAGGAGGAATAGTCTGACTAGCAACAAGGGAAGGCCAGATATTAGAGAAAGATGAAGACAAAGCAGAGTTGTTAAACAAATTCTTCTGCTCCATCTTCACAATAGAGGATAGCGGTAAAGGACCTCCACTATGTAAGACAGAGCGCAATAGCAGAGGGGCAGACACAAGCCCCTTCATGAAGGAGAGGGTCTTAGAAGAGCTAAACAAACAAAGTGGATAAAGCCATGGAACCAGATGGTATCCACCCTAAGGTACTAAAAGAGGTAAGGGAGGGAATTGCTGCACCACTAGCTGAGCTATTCAATAAATCATTGGAAAGTGGCACAGTACCTCAAGACTAGAAAAGGGAAACAGTAGTGCCCTTGCACAAAGGTGGAAACAAAGAGGAGGTGGGAAACTATCACCCAGTCAGCCTGACCTCTATAGTGGGAAAACTTATGGAGACATTACCAAAAGAGAGAATAGTGGACTACCTAAAGGAAAGTGGTAAACAGCATGGCTTCACTACAGGGTGCTTATGTCAAACAAACATGATTGATTTCTTCGATTGGGTTACCAGGACAGTAGACCAGGGTGGGACGGTGTATGTGGTATATCTGGAATTCAGCAAAGCGTTTGACACCATTCCCCACAGGAGACTGGCTAAAATACTAGAACACACAGTGGTCAGACAGAATATAGTCAACTGGATCACAGACTGGCTTGAAAATCGGACCCAGAGAGTGTTGGTCAATGGGTCTCTATCGGGGGGTGACCAGTGGCATACCACAAGGGTCAGTGCTAGGTCCAATACTCTTCAACACATTTTGTCAGTGACATCTCAGAGGAACAGGAAGGGAAGTTCTGCCTGTTCACAGACAATACAAAGCTCTGCAACAGGGTGGATACACAAGAAGGGGCCGCAGGTATGGCAAGTGACCTCAAAAAACTGAAAGAATGGTCCAGAAATTGGCAGTTAAAATTTAATACCAAGAAATGTAAGGTCATGCACCTGAGAAAGTGTAACCCAGGAAAAAAGTACATAATACATAAACTGGTTAGCATCGAGTGCCAGTGCCTATAAAGACTCCAGCTCAGCTGCTAACCTCACGCAAATGGTAAACTCCCCTACTAGCATTAACTACAAGACTGGCACCAGTACCCTCTTGGATTGGGTCCTCACCACTCACCCCACAAGGATTTCTCGTACGACCATTCTCCCAGACTCACTCAGTGACCACTCCCCAGTCATGTATGCATGGTCTAACAAATTCCTTAAGCCCCCTCCCAAAATTATGGCTAGCAGAGTCCTTCCTTGTGGAAAACTTCCACATCTCAAACTACACCTGCTTCTACAAGACTGGCTACCCATCTATGAAGCAACAGATGTTAACTTGCCTCTTGATCACTTCATCTCAATTTTCAACAAAGCCTGCGACCACTTTGCCCCTGCTAAAAGGCGCAAAACAAAATCTCTCTCTAACCCATGGGTCACCGTGGCTCTTCTCTCACAGCTGAAACTAAGGGATCACCTCTGGGCAGTTGCCAGGGCCACTGGCAAACAACTGGACAGCCAAAATTACAAACAAGCATGAAATGCCTGCACAAAAGCCATACGGCTAATGAAATCCACCTATTACAAAGACGCTCTCACCAATACATGGGGAAATGGTCGTGCTTTTCTGGGACAATATCAAGGATGTCACAGGGAAGCAGCCAAAAACCTCTCCGGCCATGTTAATGGTTGATGGATCTTCAACCCTTGACCCCAAGGTGATCGCAAACATCTTTAACATGGCTTTTTCAGACCTTAGTGCTGTTCTACCCCATGACTTTTTCAAAAACAGGGCCTACTCCCCAAATACCTTAGCCCCTCAGTCTAACCATCCCCTCTTCTACTTCAGGAAGGTAAGGCTGAATGAAGCTTGCCGCTATATTACTGCAGCTATCTCTAAATCTAGATCTAATAGCGACACCCTGGACCTTAAGCTTCTGTTGCTCACCCTTGATGAGGTAATTCATCCATTAACAAAAATCCTAAACCTCTCTCTCAGCTGTGGAAAATTCCCGGACCTATGGAAAACAGCCACCGTGACACCCGTCCATAAAAGTGGGGACAAGATGATTCACTCAAATTATCACCCTATCTCCATACTGCCCCCACCCTCTAAGGCACTTGAGCGCATCGTGGCTGATCAACTTACCGACCACTTGGATAAATACAATATACCTTGTCCATAACAACACGGCTTCCGGAAAGGTCACAGCACCACCACAGCCCTTCTTGAGTTCACTGGAGCTTTGCACAAATCCCTTGACAATGGCCTTCTCACAGGGGCCATTTTCGTCGACCTCTCCAAGGCCTTCGA
This sequence comes from Neoceratodus forsteri, assembly GCA_016271365.2. Taxonomy (NCBI): domain Eukaryota; kingdom Metazoa; phylum Chordata; order Ceratodontiformes; family Ceratodontidae; genus Neoceratodus; species Neoceratodus forsteri. Next base: position 518,103,270 of record CM028136.1, on the reverse strand, counting down.
TACAGTACACCATGGACTACTGATACACCAACTACTGAATGCCGGGCTATTACCTGACTCTTCTCTCTGGTTTAAAAGCTACTTAGAAAACTGGACGCTCTTTCTAACACCCTGCCTGTTCGCTCGGGTGTCCCACAGGGATCCATACTGGGACCCCTCCTTTTTAGCCTTTTCTTAAACTCCCTCCCTTACCACTGCTCTGAGCAGATCATACTATATGCCGATGATGCTGTTGTATTCTCCACTCACAAAGATCCTGCAACTCTTCAACACAACCTTCAACTTGGTTTCAGTTCTGTAGAGACATGGCTTCTTAATCATAAACTGGTCCTCAATGACAAGAAAACCAAATCTATGCTCTTCTGCAGCTTTCATAACCCACACAAGCTATACCACTTGGCTATCTCCACCACCCAGGGAACACTCTAGATCAGGTGGTGTCCTTCAAATACTTAGGGATACAGCTTGACCCTAATCTCTCCTATGGACTTCATGTAGATAATGTAGCTAGAGCTGCTAATACACGGCTTGGTCTCCCCTACAAACACAGACCACACCTCACGCCAGAAGCTTTGAAGGTTGCAGTCCTGAGCTCTGTGATCTCTGTAATAGACTATGGTCTCATCATTTATGGCTCGGCCACAACCCTTAGATGCCTCTCAACTACCTTAAATAAAGCATGTCGGCTCATCACTGGTGCTCACCATCTCACCCACACATGTGACCTGTACACTCAGACTGGCTGGCTCTAACTATTAAACCGCATAAAGTTTCTCACCTGCTCCATGGTCAAAAAAATCTACCTTGGCCTTGCGCCTTCTGGGGTCTCAACTCTGTTACAACACCGAATTAACAAATGGTGCCTTAGGAGATCCTCTCTACAGCTACTGAAAGTCCCCCACTGTCACACTTCACAGGGACAATGCTCTTTTGCTTATCGAGCACCACTCTGGTTCAATGGCCTCAGCCCAACTATCTCCTCTGCCCCAACTATTGGTATGTTTAAAACTAGGCTCCGGGACTATCTCACTACCAACAGCTCCTGTGACTGCCCAACTTAACCTTGTTTCTCCACTTCCCTTTCTGCTCTAGTTGTTCCCCCCTCCCCTCCTCACTGGATTCTACCCTCACATCTTGGTATACCCAATGCTGCACTTTTCACCCTCTTGCCACCCTTCCTACATTCCTTCTCCCCCCTACCCACTTCCCTCTCCCTATGACTCTGGCACTTCTTATCTGTTGTCTGTTTTCTCTGACAAATGCCGCTGGCTGCCTTGTTACAATGCTACCATTGAACTGTATTAATCTGTACTCTGTTTGCAATGTCCACATTGTTGTAATGCCTGTCTTGATGTTCCCCATAATTTGTATTTCTCTGACGTGGAACCTTTGTAAAAGAGCCATGGCTCAAAGGTATTTGTAATCCTAGACTTGATAGATAAATAAATAAATAAAATATAAGGACATCAATTAGAGGAGACAAATGTGGAAAGGGATCTAGGCGTATTCATCACCAGTGACTTAAAAGTAGGAAAACAATGTGAGAAAGCAGTGCAGAAGGCAAGTGGCATCCTCGCATGGATATACAGGGCTATTGCAAGCAGAAAACAGGAAGTAATCATGCCACTCTACAGATCCCTGGTGAGGCCACACCTGGAGTACTGTGTTCCGTTGTGGAGGCCTCACCAGAGAAAAAACATAGACTGATTTGAGATGGTACAGAGAAGGGCTACAAAGATGGTGCAGGGGCTGCACCATGAGCCACACGAAACCAAACTCGAGGAGTTGTACTTATTCTGTGTGAAACAGAGAAGAGATAGGGGAGACATGATAGAGACTTTTAAATATGTCAAGGGAATAAACTCAACTGAGAGGGAAACCTCTTCTGGGAAAACAGGGAGGCACATACAAGAATGCACAACTTGTGTCTGGTGGGAGGCAAATTTAAAAGCAACACTAGAAAGTACTTCTTCATTGAGAGAGTGATAGACCCATGGAACAACCTGCCACCAGGAGTGGTGGCATCAAAGACAGTGAAAGAGTTCAAACTCATATGGAACAGACAGTATGGACAGCTTAAAAATATAATATGACTGGGGGGGGTAGCACCATGGGCAGACCAAATGGATCAAACGGACCCCTTCTGCGGACACCGTTCTTATGGTCTTATATTCTTAACAAACCATACTCTTATTGACTGGATTCCCATGTCCCACTCTCATTGTATCGTCCTCACTGATACGCTACCAGATCCTTTCAGTGGCCACTGTATTACTTTTTCCATCCATAAAGCACCCCCACCCAAAAAAAAAGCTTATTCTTCCTCATTCATTTAGAAATTTACACATAACTGCCTTCCTATCTGACCTCTCCGATGCTGACTGGGGGTCATTATTTATAACTGCTCTGACCACAAACAGGCTCTGAGGCATTTCTGCACCACCTTTCTAACAACATAGAAACATAGAATTTAATGGCAGACAAGGACTGCTTTGCCCACTCAGTTGGTGCACTTTTCCCTGCCTATTCTGTCCTGCCACTGCGGACCCTACTTGATCTCCACTACCCCCCCCTTTGCTTCCCAACTAAGATTCCCTTGTGCCAATCCCAAACATGATTGAAGCCCACTACTGTTTTGGCCCCCACCACCTCTGCTGCAAGACTGTTCCAGGCAGCTACTTCCTGACATCTCTCTTTAATGTGTCCCTTTCCAGCTTCATTGCATGTCCCTTTGTTTCCATACATTTTTTCCTCTGACATATACTTCCCTCCTGTACCTTATTTAACCCAGTGAGGTATTTATATGTATGTATCTTGCCCCCCTCTCCTTTCTGTCTTGCAGGGTGTACATATTCAGGTCCTGTAGTCGCTCCTCATAGGGCTTCTGATGCAACCCCTGCACCATTTTAGTTGCCGTCATCTGGATGGCCTCCACCATGTCTATGTCCTTTCTGAGATGTGATCTCCAGAACTGGGCACAGTACTCCAGGTAGTATCTCACCAGCGATCTCCATACTGGCATCACCACCTCCTTCTTTCTGCTGGTGATACCACTCCTTATGCACCCTAGCATCCCACTGGCTCTACCCACTGCCTTATTACCACCTTGAGGTCAGTACCCTCAAGTCCCTTTCCTGTTTGGTGACAGTCAATACCTCTTCTCCCAGTTTGTATTCAGCCTCTGGGTTTCTGTGCCCTATGCACATGATTTTGCACCTTTTTGCATTGAACCCATCTGTCATGCCCTTGACCATTCCTCGAGAATTCTCAGGTCTCTGCACATTCTTTCCACCCCCTCTGGAGTGTCTACCCTATTTGCAGATTTTAGTGTCATCTGTAAAGAGGCAAAATTGTGTCCGACCAACTCTTAGACTACTTAGCCAAACATAATCTGCTCTGCCAGAATAACACGGCTTCAGGAGGGGTCACAGCACAACCACTGCCCTCCTCGAATTTACATCATACATACACAAGGCTCTGGAACAAGGCTCTGTAGCAGGTGCAATCTATGTAGACTTGACAAAAGCGTTTGACACAGTCAGTCATGCTCTACTTCTCTACTTCCTTACCATCTACTATTTCTCCCCTGAAGCTATCTCCTGGTTCAAAGACTATCTTTCCGGCTGGACGCAACAGGTCAAAATCAACACTACCCTCTCCTCCACTAAAACAATCCAAACAGGTGTCCTGCAAAGGTCTGTTCTAGGACCACTGCTTTTCACTGTCTTCCAAAACTCCCTCCCTCAAGCCTGCAGTGGGAAGCTCCTACTCTATGCAGATGACGCAGTTGTTTTCTGGAAACACCCCCATCCTCACTCCCTCCAAACTCCCCTACAAGGTTTTTTTCAGAGAAAAAGAATCATGGTTCACTGAGCATCACTTAGTACTCAACTGTAACAAGATGAAATCCATGATCTTTGCCCATCGTCAAAGCCCTCTCAATAATGCCACTCTAACCATAGCCAATGTGCAGGGCCTCCTCCTCGAACAGGTCTCAACCTTCAAATACCTGGGTGTCACCCTAGACACATCCCTCACCTACCACACACATTCAACACCTTTCCTCTGCTGTTAACAACAGACTGGGGATTCTTTATAGACATAAGCACTTCCTCCCCTCCCCAGGCCCCTCGCCGTATCCTGCTCTGTCCTCTCATTGGTGGACTATGGGATTGTAATTTATGGCACCACAGACCAAACAGCCCTCCATGGCATCAACCTAGCTCTTAACAGAGCCTGCCATCTGGTTACAGGCTGCGATAGACTAACCTATACGTGTGAACTCTACAAGCTTGCAGACTGGCTGTCCTTCGAAGGGAAGCTTAAATATCACACCTGCCTCCAAGCCAAAAAATACTATTGAATTTAACACCCATAGGCCTCCACCCCCTCATCCAGCCAGTCCCACACAGTAGGGCCACTACACACTTTGCAAGCAGCTCCTCCTAGTTCCCCACTACAGGACCTCCCTAGGGCAAAGGTCTTTCCGTTATCGCGCGCCCCTCTGGCTCAACAACTTACCACCCACCATCTCACTGGCCCCAAGTTTTGGACAATTCAAATCTGGTATCATGAGCTTTCTCCTTAACTCTGATGCGTGTGGCTGCCGCCAACACTCCCCCCACCCCAATCAGTATACCAGTAGAACGCATAGTTAGGTTAAAGGCCTAGCTTATCCTATGATGACATTCTTAGGTCCCACTATCCAGTTGTAAATGCACACTGACTCAGGGATCTGCTAATATCCCTCTGAACTTCTGTAATCAGACTTGACCCACAACTATTGACGCAGGGTCCTCTTAGGCCCTAGAGGCGGTAACAAATATGTAATGTAAATACACTGTGCTGAGTAACCTATGTATAAACTGTTATTAAATGTAATGTTTGTGCTTTCCTGTACTGACGTGGAGCCTTTGCAAAGGAGTCTATGACTCAAAGGACTGTAATTCCAATTTCTTTCAATAAATAAATGAATAAATAAATAAATAAAATATCTTCCTTCCACAAAAGTGTGAACATGGAGGAGGCTGGTAATTACAGGCCAGTCAGACTGACCTCTGTGAGGGATAAACTAATGGAATCACTACTAAAAGAAAGGTTTGTGATACATCTCGAATCCAGCAGAGCACAGGATCTGAGGCAGCATGGATTCACAGTGGGAAGATCTTGTCAAACAAATCTGATAGATTTCTTTGACTGGGTGACTAGGAAGTTGGATCAGGGAGGGGTGGTGGATGTCACCTACCTGAATTTCAGCAAGGCTTTTGACACTGTCCCACATAGGAGGCTAACAAACAAGCTGGGCAGCCTGGGAGTGGGTCCCAGGGTGGTAAACTGGGTCAAAAATTGACTGAACGATAGGACACGGAGGGTGGTGGTGAACTTAGTTCAGTCCGATGAGAGGGGGGTGACCAGCTGGGTCCCACAGGGATCAGTGCTTGGACCAGGCCTCTTTAATGTCTTCATAAGTGACATTGCAGAGGGACTGGAAGGAAAGGTGTGTCTCTTTGCAGATGACACGAAGATCTGCAAAAGGGTTGACACTCCACTCCGGGATGGGTAGAGAAAATGAGAAGGGACCGAAGCAAGCTTGAGGAGTAGTCAAGGGTGTGACAGCTAAGATTCAGTGCAAAGAAGTACAATATCATGCAATTGGGGCACAGAAATGCAGGGGAGGAATACATGATGGTGGGGTACTGACAGCCACCAAACAGGAAAGGGACCTGGGAGTAATCACATGTCATGATCTAAAGGTTATCAAACAATGTGAGAAGGCTGTGAGGAGAGCCAGTGTAACGCTGGGGTGCATAGGGAGCGGTATGTCCAGCAGAAGGAAGGAGGTGGTGATGCCACCGTATAGAACATTGGTGAGACTTCATCTAGAGTACTGTGTCCAGTTCTGGAGGCCGCATCTCCGGAAGAACATACACAGAGTAGAAGCAGTTCAGAGAGGGGCGATAAAAATGGTGCATGGGGTGCACCAAAAGTCATATGAGGGGAGACTGGAGGATCTCAATATGTATTCCCTGGAGGAGAGGTGAGGGGGGGGATATGAATCACAAAATCATAGAAGTTTGCCAGCAGAAAAAGAACATTTGGTCCATCCAGTCTGCCAGAAAGAGATATTCCCCCCACCCCTTTTCTTTACCTCCCACCCCCCTGCTCTTTACCTCCCACTCCACTGCAAATATGATAAAAGACTTTCAAATACCTCAAGGGTGTAAATAAGGAACAAGAGGGTAGCATGTTTCAAAAAAGATGTTCATGAACAAGGGGCCATGATATGAAAATAGTGGAGGGTAGATTTAGGGGCAACATGAGAAAGTATTTTTTCATGGAATGGGTGGTGGATCCATGGAACAGCCTACCAGCAGAGGTTGTAAGGGCAAAAATGGTAGGGGAATTCAAAAATACATGGGACAGACAGACATAAAGGAACTTTAACAATAGGAAAGAGAGGGTAAGCTGCAGATCACTTAGGATCTGTGGTATATGAAATAGGTAGGAAAAATGGGCAGACTAGGTGGGCCAAGTGGTCCTTATCTGCCATCAAATTCTATGTTTCTAGTTCATTTGCAGTGTCATTTCTCGAGACATTAAAGAGGAATGATCCTAATACCACAGTATCTGCGACTGTTATGCCCCTATCACAAAAGTTAGGCTAAGAGGTTCTCACATAGCTTGTGTCTCTGCTTAACTCATAGAACTGTTCTGCCTGAGGGACACAACCTGGGTTGCAGATAAAGCCTCTGGCGACTCATAAGGCTAAATCAAACTACTTTCATACTAAAGTCCTCAAGGATGTATTATTTCTGAACAAATATTGGAATACTATAAAACAATCTGCTTCAGCCCTCTGAACATTTATCTTGTATTCCAAATGTATTGGTTGACTCCGCCCTGTGCTCTGACCCAGCTCGTGTAGCTAATGTTGTAAATATACAGTTTGTAGAGGTACCTAAATCGCTGTTGTCTCCTGTTGTTGCTTGTGCAGTACTGCCTAATCTCAGCCTCTCTTCCAGTTAATAAAAATGTGTTCTCACTTCACAAAGGTGGCCCCACTGGCTCTTGTTGTAGCTACATGTAACCACTAGGTGATGCTATCCCAAGGGCTATTACCCCTGCCTGCTTGGCTCGTTGCAGGTTAAGGGGCCTGGGTACTGAAACGGGTGCCTCCACCTAGAGGACAGGGTTGTTAGTAGCAAGGCTAACCTGGGTACAGCCCTCCGGGACACTGTAACCCCCCTCTTTCCCATCTAGTGGCCTAGACAATATGCAACAAACACTTTCACAGTACCCCTGTTCAGCATACAAATTCCCACACTGTTTGCACTTACCACCAGGGCTGGTTCCACCAGCTCGACCCTGGAGGACCCCCTGTAAAACAAGGTTAGGCACAGCAAACAACAACAGTACAGTGCTTTTGATACAAACTGGAACCACAGTCAGATTAAATGCAAAACGAGTTAGATCTGATTTATTGAGGTGAATTGAACAAGGGAGGGTGTAATTAGGTTGATTGATTCTGAAAGTGATCTAGTCAGGCAATTATACATGCACTTTTATTCCCTGCACAGTCACATGCTCTGGGTACCCAGTTGGAAGTAAGGTAGGCTAGCCTGGAACGTTGCCCTGGGTAGGCCGGCATTGCAGCTGTTTGGAGTCCTGTGATGAAAATAAAAGGCATGTACAATCACACACAATTTGTAATCCGGAGCGAGGAAGCTCAATTTGTGATGATTAGACAAAACAATTGTATCCCTCCTGCAAATGGGGGTTCCCAAAAGTCTTCTAGGAGCTTGTCTGAATGCTTCAAGTCTGGGCGGTGTTTGGTGGCTGAGCTGTTTAAATGTGGTTCCAAGTGAGTGCTATTTGAGCCTCCATGTACTGTCTCTTTAAGAGCTGTCTGTTTGCAGACTTAATTAGTTTGTATGAGGGGACTGTGTATTTAATGCTCGAATCCTGCCCGAGCTGCTGCCAAATCGCTCCATTTCTGCCGTCGCTACATGTGCAGAGGGAGCAGCTTTGTTGAAAGATACAACTGTTTGCCAGAAATCATTTACAGTGACTGAGAAAATATAGTTTGTCTAACCTGTCTTTATTTGAGCATCAACGGTTTCAGTGTAGCTCTTTGATGTTGGTCCTGAACTGCTGTGCTAGGCCAATTGGGCTAAAGGAGCCCTAAAATGGAGCCTGTGGAAGAATCAGAACTTGGACTCTTAATTTTGAGCCAGCCACAAGGGGATTGTATGGGCAGTGACTCTGGGAAATGCAGTTTTGACCTTGGTGCCTTTTTCCACCAACAGAGGGAGTCTTATTGTGAGTGACATCCAAACCAACCAACAGAATGGTGTGGAGCTAAAGGAAATGCCCTGCTCTGTGACTGGAAAGATCAGATCAGTTGTGAAAGTGAAGAGAGAAGGAGCTCTGTGCTTCTGCGGTGTATAGTTTCGTGCGGAAAGCGCATGTGAGGCCCTGAGGTTCGGCCTGCAGCTGTTGCAAGTGCTAGTTCAGACTGAATCCAAGTTGTGAGGAGAAAGAAGCACCAGAAGTGTGGAAACCAGGCTCACCCTATAGAAGACTGGAAAAATTGCTGAATCGTGCTCGGTCGGTCAGGAACTGAAGCTGCTGTGTGTGCTCCCGGGTATTTTGCAGTAAGTGCGATCGGGATCGAGGAGCAGCCTGCCTGGTATAGTACTTTCCTTTTACATATGAATGTGCGTAGTTCTTGTGGGGAATCGTTATTTCCAATTCCCTGTGCTGTGTACTGTGTATTGAAGCTGGAAGCAAACCCCAGCTTGTCTCGGACTAAATCCATTTGCTATAAACTGCAGTGGGGTCCAGTCACAAGGACCGTGTCTCCATGCCCTGTTGTTTCTGATAATCCAGAGAACATCCACCATCCGGTTCTCAGCTTTGGTGTTGTGAGTACAAATCAGGGTATTCCCCTGCAGGTTGTTTTCAATCACAAGTGTGTCATCTAATTCTTGTTGTTTCACTGCTTCATGGATGAGCCATCCGGCTCCGGATTACAATTGGGTGTTGTGCATATATTTTCTTCTACAGGGCCTTATCCATCTGCACCTGCTGGCCAACCCCGGGCAACGGACCTGGCTAGCCCCCCCCCCCAATCTGGGTACCCAGTGTGACTTTTCAGACCCTGTATGTGTGCACAGTACTGTGATTTAATGCCACCAATTAACCTGATTTCTCCCTCCCGTGTTACTGTCCCCTAAATAAATCAGATTTGTTGTTGTTATACTATATACTGTCTGTGGTGTTGGTACTTATGGAAACAGTACTGTATTTTGCTGTGTATGTTGTTTAACCTTATTTTACAGGGGGTCCTCAGAGACGTGCTGCAGAATCAGTCTCGAGGGTAAGTGGTGCTTTATGAATGAACAGTGTGTATATGTGGGGTACTGGGGTATAACTCCTGTGTACTGCGTGAGCCACTAGAGGGGGTCACGGTGTGCCAGAGAGCTGTGTTTAAGCTAGTCTAATCGCTACAAACCCTGACCTCTGGGTGGAGGCACCCGCCATAGAACCTAGGCCCCTCAACCTGTCAGTAGTCAAGCAGGCAGGGGTAGTAGCCCTTGGGATAGCGCCACCTGGGGGTTACATCTTGGAGGCTCACCGCTGGGATTTTGTGTCCTTCAGTGGCCACATTTACGAACCACTGTTAAAAAATATAAATGGGTACCCGAAAGAAGTGGCTGTGCACCGGTTGGTGGAGTGGTGTACTGGGGAGGAGATCTACCCCCAAAATACTATGCTTATCCTGGACATCCCCCTGGGTATCAATACGGACACTGTACAGGGAGTACTTTCCAAGGTGGAAGGTTTACAAAACCCTGTGGTGGTAGGTCAACATGCTGATTTGCTCACCCACACTTTCATGGCCCTAGTAGAGTATAAGGACCCCATAGATATCTCCAAAGCACCACAGACTATTACCCCAGAGGGAGCCCTCACTGCCTGGAGAGTGATAACTAAGGACAGTAAAGACCCGGGGGGGGGGAATGACACCACCCCCACCATCTGAAACTTTTGAGGAGAAATTTGCTAAATTATTGCTGGAGGAGGGGAAAATTGTGGAGGATTTAAAGAAAATATTATTGCCACCTGGGGGCATTCTTACCCCAACACCCTCTCCAGCACCCATTATTGCCCCTTCTTCTGTGCCAGTGCTAGCCCCTGTGTTTCTACCTGCCATTAGTCATGACTCTTACCGCAAGTTCAAAGTATTCTCTGGCATCCGCCCTACTCCAAATGGGGAGGTTGATCTGGAAACCTGGATAGACTCTGCTACCCTTGCGGTACAAGACTGGCAATGCTCCGAGGCAGAAAAAAGGGCTCGCCTGGGGGAGAGCCTCCAGGCACCCGCCCGACATACTTTTCGCTCCCTGAGGGTCTCTGACCCTGACACCAAAGCCCAAGAGTACCTAATTGCCCTTGAAAATGTGTTTGGGGGCACCACTAATGTTGAGGCCTTAAAATGGAAGCTTAAAGATGTTAGACAGTAGCCGGGGGAATTGTTATCTACCTATATGGATCAATGAGAGGGAATCTTGCAAACCATTTTTCGAAAGGAGGGTTGGACCTCTAGTGAAGTGGACTGGGTAAGACTGGATCGTATACTCTGCTCTGCCCGGCACTCTAGCTGGGTGTTACTCAAATTGCAACTGCATCAAAGGAAATCTAGTCCCTTGCCTTTCCATGTGTTGATGAAGGAGGCACGAGAAGTTGAGGAGGAGGAAGGTTTTTCAGAGCCCTGTGCAGTCGTAGCTGCTACATCCCCTGCTCCAGGTGCGGGGTCAGATGCTGATGGTCTGGAATCACCAAAATCACATGACCGAGCCTGGGACCCAAATGTCAGCCAAGTGGGGGCCCGGCCAGAGAGTGATGACTACCAATGTTCTGCCATGGGATGAACTGCTGAGGGAGTTCAGGGAAGCAATAAATAGTCTTTTTATGAAGGCCCCTCTTACGAGTACAGGCCCCAACTCTTACTCAACTGCATCTGCTATGGGGGTTGGGGTGCCCCCACAGACATCTCCTGCTGACTGCAGCTCAAAGCTTGATATCTTGACTATGGAAGTGGGGGAGCTGAAGAGAGTTCTCCAAATGTCCAACCCACTGCCGGCTGAGATTGCACCAAGGTTTTCTATTGATAGTACCAATGCCGCAGCCCCCAGTGTGATGCCTCAGTCACCCAAACTTTAGCAGACATATTTTGCCGTAATTGTGGGAAGGATGGGCACATGAAGAGGGAATGCTGGTCTCGGAAAGACTTAGAGAGAGTGGTGAACCGGCTACAAGGAGAGCTTTGGAGCACAAAACAGTGGTTAAGAGGTGCACGAAATGACCGCAGTGAAGGTTCCAAAAATGCTAACTCACGTCCTTCTGTGGCTAGATCATCTACCCAGGCCCTTGCTACTGCCTCTCCAGACTGGTCCAGAATAGTGGGCCCTTCAATGGAAGTTACAGTAAAAGTGAATGGTGTTCCCACCAGAGCTGTGTTGGACAATGGCTCCAAATTGACAAATATGTTCCAGGATTGGTATCAGAAGCATTTGTCAGATGTACCCTTACAACCATTGGAAGGACTGCATGTATAGGGGTTAAGTGAGAAGGCCTACCCCTACTCCAGATATATCCGAATTTGGTTATCTTTCCCTATCTCTGTGGCTGAAGTGGTAGAGCAAGTAGAGACCCTGGCCTTAGTGTGTCCCCCTACTGGACTGTATGATGGGATTCCTCTACTAATTGGGACAAATGCACATATGTTTGGATGGTTGGCACAGTTGTGTTATGAGAAACAGGGGTCAAGGACTGGTAGAGCTTTGAGAATTCCGGCCTTGTTCAAGAAGGCCTATGAGGTACAGAGAGATGCTGAAGGAGTGGACTCCGAGAAACTGGTTGGAATTGTCTGGAAGAAAGATCCTGAGTCTCTGATCCTGGTGCCAAATGCCCAGTGTACCTTACAGGGGGAAGTCCGTGTCAGAAAGGATGTCAAGAATAAAATCCTCATGCTGGATGCACCAGGCGATGGGAAATTGCTAGAAAGAATGCTGGTCAAGCCAAGTATTTTGCCTGACAGAGCCCATGCTTATGCCAGACAGCTAATGGTCCAAGTTCATAATCTGTCTGATAGAGAGATTCAGGTAAATAGAGGTTGCACCCTGGCTAATGTACACTGTGCAGATACGGCAGTGCTACTCAGTAACAAGTGTTCAGGGGAAAATGAGAGTGACGCCTGACTTGTTTGATTTTGGTGACTCCCCGTTGCCAGTCCAATGGAAGATGAGAATCAGTAGAAAGCTTGCCCAGAGAGACCAGGTGTTTTCTTTCAAAGAATGGGATATAGGATGTGTGCAAGGAGCTGAGCACCACATCCGACTGCATGATGAAAGGCCATTTCGTGAGAGGTCTCGACGCCTGGCACCTGCTGACATAGATGATGTGAGATGGCATCTGCAAGAGATGCTTGCTGCTGGTGTAATACAAGAATCCAGAAGCCCATATGCTTCACCTATCGTGGTGACAAGGATCTGCAGCTTATCCATTAGGTAGGAAAATGGGCAGACTGGGTGGGCCAAGCAGTCCTTATCTGCCGTCAAATTCTATGTTTCTATGTATGTTTCTAGTGAGGAAAAGAATGGGACAGTAAGGATGTGCGTGGATTATCGCACCTTGAACCGGCGGACTATTCCTGATCAGTACACAATGCCCCACATTCAGGATGCCTTAGACTGCCTGAACGGTAGTAAGTAGTTCTCAGTGTTGGATCTTCGCAGTAGGTACTACCAGATCCCGATGGCCCCAGAAGACCGTGAAAAGGCAGCCTTTATCTGTCCGCTTGGTTTCTATGAATTCATGAGGATGCCTTAAGGGATTTCAGGTGCTCCAGCCATTTTTCAACAACTGATGGAGCATGCGGTGGGGGACATGAACTTGTTAGAGTGCCTTGTATACCTAGATGATGTTATTGTGTTTGGCAGCTCACTGGAGGAACATGAGAGCAGATTGTTCAAGGTGTTGGACTGACTGGAAGACTTTGGCCTTAAACTATCCATCGATAAATGTCAGTTCCTCCAAACCTCTGTAAAGTAAGTGGGACACATAGTATCTACCAAGGGACTAGAAACAGACCTGAGTAAAGTTGAGGCCTTGACCACCTGGCCACAGCCCCACAATCTAAAAGAACTACAAAGATTCCTGAGATTCTGTGGTTACTATCGCCGGTTCATCAAGGACTATTCAAGAGTGATTCGTCCTTTACGTAATCTTCCTCAAGGTTACCCTCCTATTAACAAAAAATATAAGAGGTCGGTTTCTTCTGAGCCTGAGAGAATGTATTTTCATCCTAATGAAGTATTTGGAGCCAGATGGACACCTGAATGTGAAGCTGCTTTTCATGAGATTATATATCAACTTACCCACACTTCTGTCCTTGCCTGTGCAGATCCAGCGAAGCCCTATGTCTTGCACACTGATACTAGCCTGCAAGGCTTGGAGGCTGTATTGTACCAAGAGCACGAGAATGGCCTGAGACCAGGGTCTTTGCCAGTAGAAGCCTGACCCCATCCAAAAAGAACTATCCTGTACATAAGTTAGAGTCCCTAGCTTTGAAGTGGGCCATTGTTGACCAGTTCCATGAGTACTTGTATGGGGCTAAGAAACTAGTAAAAACTGACAATAATCCTTTGATCTATGTGCAGACTTCAGCTAAGTTGGATGCCACTGGCCATAGGTGGCTTTCTGCATTATCTACATACGACTATGCTGTTGAATACAGAGCAGGCCTGAACCACATAGATGCTGATGCTATCTCCCAGAGGCCTGTTCCCCGGAATGACTGGGTCAGACTGTCAGAACCTGATATTCGAGCACTCTGCCAGAAGTTTAATAGGGAGGAACAAATGTCCACGGACGCAATGGACTGTATGGTGGATTGTTTGGGACCCTCTGAGAATTGCATACCTACTGCTTACTGCCACTTTTCTGCAATAGATATTGGTGTACTGCCACAGCTGGACAATGACAGTATTCAGCGGGCTCAATCCTGAGATCCCATGATCAAATCAGCATTAGAAGTCCTCTACGCAGGGAAAGATGTGTCCAAATTATGCTCCATTGATTTGAGAATTGCATTGTTATACAAGGAAGGTTCTCAGTTGAAACTGATCAATAGACTGTTATACAGAGAAACAGTAGACAGAGGGAGACAAATAGACAAACAACAACTAGTGCTGCCCACTGCCTTTCGAGACTCAGTACTGAGGTCCTTACACAACCACATGGTGCACCTTGGTATAGACAGAACACTTGACTTAATAGATCCAGATTCTATTGGCCTAAGTGGGGGCTGATGTTGAGCAACACATTCAAACTTGTAGTCGCTGTTTACAGAGGAAAGCTTTGCCCCAGAGGGCCGCCTCCCTTGTTAACATCACCACCAGTGCCCCCATGGAGCTGGTCTGTATTGATTTTCTGAGTTTGGAGTCTAATCAAAGAAATATTAGCAATGTGCTGGTGGTTACTGACCATTTTACGAGATATGCCCAAGCTTTCCCCACCAAGGACCGGAAGGCATCCACTGTGGCCAAAGTGCTTGTAGAAAACTTTTTTGTTCACTATGGGGCTCCAGAAAGAATCCATTCTGATCAAGGGAGGGACTTTGAGAGTCATTTGATCGAAGAAATGCTTTCTCTGTGGGGGGGGGGGGTGCGAAAGTCCAGAACCACCCCTTACCACCCTCAGGGGGACCCACAGCCTGAACGTTTCAACTGCACTCTGTTAGACATGCTGGGCACCCTCCACCCAAAGGACAAGCCTAGATGGAGCCAATAAATTAGCACCCTGGTACATGCCTACAACTGCACCAAAAGTGATGCCACTGGGTTCTTCTCCTATCGCCTGATGTTTGGAAGAGAAGCCCGACTACCAGTAAATGTTTGTTTTGGAGTTTCTCCTGATGGGGTTCGAGCTGATAACCATTTACAGTATGTACAAAAGTTAAAGACCAGGCTAAATCATACGTACCAACTGGTTCAAACCATGGCTGCCAAAAGAAATCTGGCCAACAAAGAAAGGTTTGATGAAGAGGTGAAAGCACAGGAACTCTAGGAGGGAGATCGGGTATTGCTAAGAAATCTGGGACTGCATGGCAAACATAAGATTGCTGACAGATGGCACAATCTCCCTTACATTGTAGTGGGCAAACTAGATGATCTGCCTGTGTACAAATTAAGGCCTGAGAATAATTCAAAAGATGTGAAAACAATGCATAGAAATCATTTACTGCCCATTGGACAAATCTTGATTGAGTCTGAGCCCCCAGAAAATGCCCTTTCTGGACCAGTGACTAGAGCTGCTGCTACTACGTAAAAATCAAGAAAACCTGCAGCTATAGAAGTGAGTTAAAGTGTTCCCCTCCACAAGTCCCAGTTGAACATTACTGTCAGTCCATGTCAGAGGAAAGTGAGTGTGGCTTTGAATACTACCCTTCTTACGAACTGAGTCAATTGTTTTGGGGCAATCCCCTAGTCAATCCTGGAGATGAAGCTGGGCCTTCTGGACTGTCTAAGCCCCCAGCTTTGTCCCTGGAGCCAGTGCTCCCAGAAAGTGAAGTGCAAAGCATCAAGTCAGATGATATGGAATCATTGTGTATGGTTGAACTGTTTGAGTTTTCAGAGGAGGAAAATGATGGACTGGGACAAACTTGTGATATACCAGAACAAGAAGAGTGTGTTGAATGCCCTGATAATTCACTGCCAGTGTCAGAAAACTCCCCATGTGAGCCGAGTGTTGTGGACTCAGAGATTGTAACTCCTGGAGCTGAAAGTGCCCCAAGTTATAGCCTCTCTACCCCAATGGAGACTCCCCTGACAAGTGAGGACAATGCTGAAAATGAGGCTCAGGGTGCAGAGACTGTAACAGTTCCCTCTAGAAAGACTGGTCGAGCTGTAAAGCCTGTGGTGCACCTCAGTTATGATTCCCCTGGGAGGCCTGTGGACTTGCCTCTCAATGTTGTCCATAAAGGAGTGTTTGTGTCCCTGAGCTCATTGCCCAAACTGAACATCAGTGCTTACTCCAAGTTACTTGTGTTGCCCTCTAGGTATGGTGCCCTGCCCCATCCAGCCCCAAGGTAGCTGATAGGGAAGGGCCCCCCTCTCTTCAGGTTTCATGTACAGGAGGTAATAACCTGAGTTATGGTACAATGTGTGTCTAATACTTTAAAAAAAAAAGTGATGTAGTGAAAAGTTTCAGAAATGTGTTTTGGTAAGGTGATATGTTGACTGATGATTACATGTATAAGCCTAATATGATATTGATGTAAATGTATATGGTTGTATTGAAATTTATGGGGGTATTTACTTGATGCGGACATCAAGTTTTTCCAGGCCAGTAAGGGTGTAATCCCCCTGCAAATGGGGGTTCCCAAAAATCTTCCAGGGCTTGCCTGGATGCTCCAAGTCTGGGAAGTGTTCAGTGGCTGAGCTGTTTAAATGTGTTTCCAAGTGAGTGCTATTTGAGCCTCCACGTACTGTCTCTTTAAGAGCTGTCTGCTTGCAGACTTAATTAGTTTGTATGGGGGGACTGTGTATTTAATGCTCGAATCCCGCCCGAGCTGCTGCCAATTCGCTTAGTTTCTGCCATCACTACATGTGCAGAGGGAGTCTTGATGAAAGATAGAACTGTTTGTCAGAAATCATTTAGAGTGACTGAGAAAATGTAGTTTGTCTAACCTGTCTTTATTTTAGCATGAACTGTTTCAGTGTAGCTCTTTCATTTTGGTCCTGAACTGCTGTGCTGTGCCCATTGGACTCTTAATTTTGAGCCAGCCACAAGGGGATTGTATGGGCAGTGACTCTGGGAAATGTAGTTTTGACCTTGGTGCCTTTTTCCTCCAACAGAGGGAGTCTTATTGCGAGTGACAGTCGAACCAAACAACAGAATGGTATGGAGCTAAAGGAAATGCCCTGCTCTGTGACTGGAAAGAACAGATCAGTTGTGACAGTGAAGAGAGAAGGAGCTCTGTGCTTCTGCAGTGTATAGTTTCACACGGGAAGCGTGTGTGAGTCCCTGAGGTTCGGTCTGCAGCCATTGCAAGTGCCAGTTTGGACTGAATCCAAGTTGTGAGGAGAAAGAAGCACCAGAAGTGTGGAAACCAGGCTCACCCTGTAGAAGACTGGAGAAATTGCTGAATTGCGCTCGGTTTGTCAGGAACTGAAGTTGCTGAGTGTGCTCCCGGGTATTTTGCAGTAAGTGCGATCGGGATCGAGGAGCAGTCTGCTTGGTATAGTACTTTCCTTTTATATATGAATGTGCGTAGTGCTTGTGGGGAATCGCTATTTCCAAGCCCCTGTACTGTGTGCTGTGTGTTAAGGCTGGAAGCAAACCCCAGCTTGTCTCGAACTAAATCCGTTTGCTATAAACTGCAGTGGGGTCCAGTCACAAGGACCTTGTCTCCCTGCCATGTTGTTTCTGACTATCCAGAGAACATCCACCATCCGGTTCTCAGCTTGGGTATTATGAGTACCAATCAGGGTATTCCCCTGCAGTCTGTTTTCAATCAGAAGTGTGTTTTCTAATTCTTGTTGTTTCACTGCTTCATGGACTGAGCCATCTGGCTCCGAATTACAATTGGGTGTTGTGCATATATTTCTTCTACAGGGCCCTATCCCTCTGAACCTGCTGGCCAACCCCGGGCAACGGACCTGGCTAGCCCCCCCCCCAACCTGGGTACCCAGAGTGTGACTTTTCAGACCCTGTATGTGTGCACAGTACTGTGACTTAATGCCACCAATTAACCTGATTTCCCCCTCCCGTGTTACTGTCCCCTAAATAAATCAGATTTGTTGTTGTTATACTATATACTGTCTGTGGTGTTGGTACTTATGGAAACAGTATTGTATTTCGCTGTGTATGTTGTTTAACCTTATTTTACAGAGGGTCCTCAGAGAAGTGCTGCAGAATCAGTCTCGAGGGTAAGTGGTGCTTTATGAGTGAACAGTATGTATACGTGGGGTATTGGGGCTGTAACTCCTGTGTACTGTGTGAGCCACTAGAGGGAACCAAAGGGGGTCATGGTGTCCCAGAGGGCTGTGATCAAGCTAGTCTAACCACTACAAACCCTGACCTCTGGGTGGAGGTATCCACCACAGATCCTAGGCCCCTCAACCTGTTAGTAATCAAGCAGGCAGGGGTAGTAGCCCTTGGGATAGTGCCACCTGGGGGTTACACAATTAAATCAGATGACACACTTTGATTGAGCTGTTGTTGCAGGGAGCTACCCTGGTGTTTACTCACGCTACCCAGTACAGGACACAGGATGGACGAAATGGAGACTGCAGGTTGATGACTTGTTTGCCAGGAGAAGCACCGAGGTGTCGTTCCTGTTGGAGGTGTTGAGCACAGGGGGCTGATCCCTGGGCGAGTCTCTCATCGATGATGGTTTCTGTGCCAGAAGTAGCTGGCTGGGCCAGTGTGGCAAGGCCCAGGATGGATAGAACAGTTCGGATTTGAGTCCGGTAGTGCTGGATGCAGCGTCCAGCAAGTGTGGCACATTTACACAGTGGGGTACCAAATCACGACCCACTAACAGCACACAGCACATTTATAGTAAAGCAATCACCATACTACAATGCTGGTAACAGTCCGGCCACAATAACAGTGTCTCTCAGCAAAACCAGGAATTCTGTGGTAAATGGATGTCCTGACAAGCCGATCGCGTTCAGCAAATCTTCGGTCTTCTTCAGATTTAAATCTGGCCACACTTCAGTGGCTTTATCGCACTTGATTTTGGATACAGTCCGATTACTAAGCCTTTAAAAAAATTCCCTCTCAAGGGTCAGCAGACAGACAGGCCAAACTCAGCCTTTCTATCGATTTCCCACGCTACCACGCAGGGGCAGCTGCTCAAATCACTCGAGCTGTATACTTTTCAAACTCTAACTTCAGACTGAACACACGGTAGCAGGCAGCTTGGGAATTTCCCTTCGGTCCAAAAGGTTCTGGTTGGTTGATCCATTAGTCTGTCAACGCAAGGGCTCCTCCTCAAGGTCCATTTAGGTGCCAAAGTGCAAAAACTACAATTCCTACAGAAATTTGCTTCCACAAGACCCCTGGGGACAGTCTCCATTTTAGAGTCCCCAAAGGTACTGATTGGTCCCAATAGGCAGTCCAGAACCAAGATGGTGGGGCAATACTGAAATGTCCATGCTGCAATGGAAGGCAAACTACAATATTATTATTATTAAAACAGAGAAACAGTAAACAGTCACAGTTCCTAGCAGGGCTCCCTCTGTGCAAATAGCGATGGCAGAATGGAGCGATAACACTGCAGCCCAGGTGGGACTCGAGCCTGAAACTACCCGGTCCCTACCCAGATTAATTTTACACCACAAGATAGGCAGCTCTTAAAGAGACAGGCATGGAGGCTAACAGGGCACTCACATGCAAACACTTTTAAATCACTAGGACACAGAACACCAGCCTGGTAATGGGCATTTAGGCAAGCCCAAGGAAGACTTTCAGGAACCCCCATTTGTAGGGGGTTACACATTCCCTGCCTGGAAAGAACTTGGCGTCCATGTCAAGTCTATACCATAATAGCATGGAAAAAAACAATACACGATATGTTATATACGTGACATTACTACAGAATACAATAATGATTGATGCATCAGTAAGCATAAACATAACACATTGCTATACTTATTCAGTGTTTTCTATTCATGTACTGTATTCATAATGACAACAGCTTTGCATATTTCATACATTCAATGCTGATTTTTACTATGACTTATGCAATAACATTACTGTACTTTTCATGTAATAGTTTCTTTCACTTTGAATAACCTAGATGGGGGCCCATCCCCATCTGCTAACTTAGGGCTAGACGGGGCAGGGGCATCATGTTCTGAGGGTAGAACAATTAACTTAGAAGTGGCAGACAGGCTCAGTTTAGGCAGTGAGCTCTTGGAAATGTAAACACCCTTGTGGACAACATTGAGAGGCAAATCCACAGGCCTCCCAGGGGAGTCATAGCTAAAGCGCATCACTGACTTAACAGCTCACCCAGACTTTCTGAGGAGAACAGACACAGGTTCTGGGCAGTCAACACTGGCATTGGTTTCTTCTCCTGTAGTGAGGGATGCCTCTGTACTGATTGAAATGTCCAGATTGGAACACTGTCAGCTCCTTGCTCGGCAGATTCTGTTTCCACAATGCTTTGCTCATTATCGTCTTCTGAAGAGGGCCCAGGTTGCTCATTCTGAGGAGACTCTGGCACAGTTAGACTCTGCGGCACTGAAGGGGCGCTGTCAACACTTTCATATTGTTCTTCAAGTTCTAGTATGTCACCAGGGACACTTATCACATCAGGTTCCTCCTCAGGTAATTCAAAGAGTTCTACCAGACACAATGAATCTGCTACCTCAGACATAATACTTTTCACCTGACTTTCGGGGAGCATTGGCTCTAAGGAGGAAGCTGGGGGTTATGCAGTCCTGAAGGCCCAGCTTCATCCCCACAGTTATATATCTGGTTACCTTGAAACAATTGACTCAGTTCATAGGAAGCGTAATAATAATTGTCACACTCACTATCATCAGAGGTGGACTGACAGTCACTATCATTCTGTGCCTGCGGGGGGAAAAGCCTTGAGTCTGTAACAACTGGGGCAGGTTGACTCTGTCTCTTTTTAGCAGCAGCTCGAGTCACTGGCCCAGGAGAGGCAACGTCTGATGGTTCAGCATCAATGATCACTTGGCCAATAGGCAGTAGGTGGTTTCTGTGCATAGTCTTGACAGCTTTAGAGTCATTCTCAGGGCGCACTTTGTACACAGGTAAATCGTCCAGCTTACTGACTATTACATGTGGAAGATGATGCCACCTGTCGGCGATTTTTTTGCTTGCCATGCAGTCCCAAGTTACGTAATAGCATTTGAGCCCTGGGCAACAACTCTTGGGCCTTCACCCGTCGATCATATCTCTCTTTGTTAGCAAGGTTTCATTTGGCAGCCATTGTTTGAGCCAGTTGATATGCATGGTTCAATTGAGCTTTCAGTTTCTGCACATATTGTAAATAATTCTCAGCTCTGACCCCATCCGGGGAGACTCCAAAGCAGACATCTACAGGCAACCAGGTTTCTCCCCCGAACATGAGGCGATAGGGAGAGAATCCAGTAGCATCACTTTTGGTGCAATTGTAGGCATGTACCAAGGTGCTAATCTGTTGGCTCCATCTGGACTTGTCTTTGGGATGAAGAGTGCCCAACATATCCAGGAGAGTCCTGTTAAAGCATTAAGGTTGGGGTCCCCTTGTGGGTGGTAAGGAGTGGTTCTAGACTTTCGCACCCCCCACAGAGAGAGAGCATCTCCTTAATCAGTCTGCTTTCAAAGTCTCTGCCTTGGTCAGAATGGATCCACTGGGGGGGGGCATCATAGTGGACAAAGAATTTTTCCACTAGCACCTTGGCCACATTAGAGGCCTTTTGATTTTTAGTTGGGAAGGCTTGTGCATACCATGTAAAATGATCAGTAACTACCAGCACATTGCCATTTAACTACCAGCACATTGCCATTGTTCTTTTGGTCTGGTTCTAAGCACATGAGGTCTATGCAGACCAATTCTAGAGGGCCGCTGGTAGTGATATTGACAAGGGGGACAGCCTTCTGAGGCAGGGCTTTTCTTTGGAGGCAACAACTGCAGGTCTTCACATGGTGCTTGACATCTGCCCCCATCTTTGGTCAGTAGAATCGGGATCGTACCAAGTCGAGAGTTCTATCAATACCGAGGTGCCCCATGTGGTTATGGAGGGACCTCAGTACCAGCTGTTTTAAGGCCATGGGTAGGACCAGCTGTTGCTTGTCTACTTGCCCACGATGATCCACTGTCTCTCTGTATAACAACTGATCATGCAACTTTAATCTGGGGCCTTCCTTGAACAATAGAGCAGTTCGCAAGTCAGGGGAACGCAACTTGGACACATCTTTACCCTCACACAGGGTGTCAAGTGCTGGTTGAATCATGGGATCTTGGGATTGAGCCCACTGAATACTGTCATTATCAAACTGAGGTAGTGTGCTAACATTTAATGCAGAGAAATGGCAATAGGCAACCGGTATGCAGGTATCAGGAGGGCCCAAGCAATCTACGAGGCAGTACACTGTGTCCGCAGACATTTGTTCATTTTTATCAAACTTTTGGCATAATGCTTTGATGTCAGGTCTAGACAATCTGACCCAATTGTTCGTAGAAACTGGCTGTCGTGATAGGACATCAGCATCAATGTGGTTTAGTCCCGGTCTGTATTCAACAGCATAATCATGAGTCAATAAGGCAGAAAGCCAATGGTGCCCAGTGGCATCCAGTTTAGCTGAAGTCTGCACATAGGTCAGTGGGTTATTGTCAGTCTTCACTAATATCTTTGTCCTATAGAGCTATTCATGAAACTGGTCAGCTATAGCCCATTTTAGGGCAATGAATTCCAACTTGTGGACCGAATAGTTCCACTCTGACGGGGTCAAGCTCCTATTTGCAAAAGCTACAGGTCTCAAGCCATCTTTGTAGTCTTGATATAGCACAGCCCCCAGTCCCTGCAAACTAGCATCTGTATGCAGAAGCTAGGGCTTGGTAGGATCAGCATAGGCAAGGACTGTGGCGTGGGTGAACTGGTATATGACTTCAAAGAATTCTGCTTCACATTTGGGTGTCCACTGAGTCCCAAAATTCTCACCTGTTCGAAAATACACTTTCTTTTGTTCTTTGATAGCCCCCTTTTTCTATTTGCGGTTGATAGGGGGGTAGCCTTGGGTAAGGTTAAGGAGTGGTCAAATCACCTTTGTATAGTCTTTGATGAGCCAGTGGTAGTAGCCGCAGAACCCCAGGAAATGCTGTAACTCTTTTAGGTTATTGGGCTGGGGCCTAGTGGTCAAAGTTTCAACTTTACTGGGATCCGTCTGTATCCCTTCCGCAGACACTATGTGTCCCACATATTTCACAGATGTTTGAAAAAATTGGCACTTGTCTATGGATAACTTGAGGCCGAATTCTTCCAAACGATCGAGGACTTTGAACGGTCTGGTCTCCTGTTCCTCTAGCGTGCGTCCGAAAACAATGACATCATCCAAGTACACTAAACATGCCAGCAAGTTCATGTCTCCCACCACATGTTCTGTCAATCTCTGGAAGGTGGCAGGGGCACCCAGAATCCCCTGTGGCATCCTCAGGAATTCATAGAACCCCAAAGGAAAGATGAAAGCTGTTTTTTCACGGTCCTCCGGGGCCATTGGAATCTGATAATATCCACTGCGGAGATCCAGTACTGAGAACCACTGGCCCTCATTCAGGCAATCCAGGGCATCCTGTATGCGTGGCGTGGTGTATTGATCTGGGATAGTCTGTAGGTTGAGGGTCCGATAGTCCACACACATCCTCACGGATCTGTTCTTTTTATGCACCACTACAGTGGGGGATGCATATGGGCTTCTTGATTCTTGAATAGTGCCAGCAGCGAGCATTTCCTGTAGGTGCCTCCTAACATCATCTATGTCAGCTGGGGCAAGGCGACAGGACCTCTCTCGAAATGGTCGGTCATCATGCAGGTATGTGTTATGCTCAGCACCATGGACACACCCCATGTCCCACTCTTTTAGTGAGAACACTTGGTCTCTCTGAGCAAGTTTCCTGCTAATTCGGGCCTTCCATTCGGCAGACAAAGGGGAATCACCAAAGTCAAATAAGTCTGGGGTCACTTTCTGCTTTTCACCAGAGTACTTGTTACTGGGTAATACTGCAGTGTCTGCGCAGTGTACTGTAGCCAGTGTACATCCCCGGTTCACACGAACTTCCCTGTCCAATATGTTTTTCACTTGCACTATCACTCGGCAGACATAGGCATGGGCACGTGCAGGTAGTATACTGGGCTTAACCATCACCCCCCTGGCAGCTTCCCTTCACCACGGGTGTCTCTCATCAATATTTTGTTCTTTACACCTCTCCTTAGGCGGACTTCTCCATGGATCATACACTGGGTGTTGGGGGCCAACACCAAAGAGTCAGGATCCTTTTTCCACACTATCCCCACTGGCTCATCTCGATCCACTTCATCAGGTTTCTGTTGCAAGTCATAAGCCCTTTTGATTAATGCTGGAATTCTTAGGGCCCTTCCAGTCTGTTGCCCTTGTTTCTCATGGCTGAGTTCTGCTAGTCTCCCAAACATGTGGGTGTTTGTTCCAATTAACAGGGGAATCCATCATACAGTCTGGTAGGAGGGCACACCAGGGCTAGTGTCTCTACTTGTTCATCTACACTAGTTACAGTCGCAGGAAAAGACAGCCAGAGCCGGACATATCCTATGTAGGGATAAGACTTGTCGCTCAGGCCCCACACATGTAGACCATCCAGAGATTGTAATGGCACATCAGATAAATGTTTGTCATACCAGTCCTGGAATATAATGGTCACTTGTGACCCATTATCAAGCACAGCCGAGCATGGATACCATTGACAGTCATAGTAGTTTCCATTGAGGGGCCTACTATTTTGGACCAGTCTGGAGAGACAGTAGCTGGGGCCTGAACAGACGATTTAGCCACAAAGAAGTTTGAATTAGGATTTCTTGATCCTTCACTGCAGTTGTTGCCAGCACCCCTTGGCCAAGGTCTTGCTTTCCGTAGCTCCCTTTGAACCCTGAACACAGTTTTATCTAAGTCTTTATGAGATCGGCATTCTCTCTTCATATGGGCATCCTTTCCACAGTTGTAACAAATGATAGACTCTGGGGTCATCCTTGGAGAGGACATTGCATAAGGGACTGAAGCAGCAGCAAGGGATCGGGGTCCGATATCTGTTTGCAGCGGTGAAGGTGACACAATGTTTCTTAACAGTTCCTTTAGGGTGGCAGTCAATTCTTTGATTTCAGTCTGGGGGGTCACCCTCAGTAGAAGATGCCTGAGGTTGCACTTCCACCCTTATGGCAGTCATGTCCTGAGAGGGACTAGGGTCTTTGTCTGCAGTGGAGGCCTCTGTAAAGGCACCCCTTGGTTCTTCCTGACCTCCTTCAGCAGCTCGTCTCTCCACTGCTCAGCCCATGGTGGAATATCCTTAGTGGTCTCCATTTCAGAGAGGTCTTCCTGTGCCATGGTCACTCGCGCTGCGCTCACCCCATAATCACAATCTCTTTCTTCACCTTCAACCTCCCTGAGTTCTTTTATCAGGTTGCAGTAGTCATGTGGGTTATCTCTCCTATCATGGAGCTTTAACTGGATAATCTGCAATTTAGAGTGCTTGGCGTGCTGTAGTATCTGTCCCAGTCTCACACGGTTCAAGTCATTGGCGGCTACTCCACCCTTTCGATAAGCTCTCTGCAGGGCCCTCTCTAGGTGAGTAGCATACACAGACAGACTTTCCCCTCTCCACTGTTTGGTACCTTTGAATTGCCACATCAAAGTCTCCCCTGACTCAGTGCTTCCAAAATTTCCTTCCAGGGCAGACAGGTACTTTTGGGCAGACACCTCAGGATTCGTGGACCTCAGAAATCTAATGGCTTCCAGGGCCAGACCCCTCAAACTTTCCATGATCCTTTTTCACTTCTTAGCCTCTGCACACTGCCACTCGGGTACCAAGGGGTCAACGTAGTCGATCCAGGTCTCCCAGTCATCCTCCCCCTGTGGGGGTGGGGAGGGTACCTGAGAACATCCTTAACTTGCAGTACGTGTCATGACTAACTGCAGGCACCGATGTAGCTGCAGGCACTGGAGCTGGTACTGGAATGAGTGGGGGCGTGGGGGAAGGTACACCCCCAGGTGGCAGGAATAATTGCTTAAAGTCCTCTATGGTTTTCCCTTCCTCCAGCAACAGCTTAGCAAATTTCTCCTCAAAAGTCTCAGATAATGGTGGGGGCTCATCCTGTAAGGGATCCTTACTATCTTTAGTTATTATCCTCCAAGCAGTCGGGAACCCTTCGGGGGTAACAGTTGTTAGCACCTTAGTGCCGTCCAGCAGATCACTACACTTCACCAAGACCATGAGGGTTTGGGTCGTTAAATCAGCCTGCCGACCCACCACCACAACATTTTTCAAACCTTAGACTTTGGAGGGAACCCCTTCTATTGTGTCCTTACTAATACCCAAGGGAATGTCTAGCATAAGCACGGCATGATGAGGGTCAACCTCCTGCCCCGCACACCCACCCCACCAACTGGTGCACAACAACTTCTACTGGTGTGGCCATATTCTGGCAACAATGATTCTAACGTCTGACCACTAGGGGGCTCTGAAACTGATCTAGTCAGACAATTACACATGCACTTTTAGTCCCTGCAGTCACACTCTCTGGGTACCCAGTTGAAAGTAAGGTAGGCTAGCCTGGAACATTGCCCGGGGTAGGCCGGCGTCGCAGCTGTTTGGGGCCCTGTGATGAAAATAAAAGGCATGCACAACCACACACAATTTGTAATCCAGAGCCAGGAGGCTCAGTTTGTGATGATTAGACAAAACAATTAAATCAGATGACACACTTTGATTGAGCTGTTGTTGCAGGGAGCTGCCCTGGTGTTTACTCACACTACCCAGTACAGGACACAGGATGGATGAAATGGAGACTGCAGGTTGATAACTGGTTTGCCAGGAGAAGCACAGCCCACACGAATCACCGAGGTGTCATTCCTGTTCGAGGTGTTGAGCAGGGGGCTGATCCCCGGGCGAGTCTCTCATCGATGATGGCTTCTGTGCCCGAAATAGCTGGCTGTGCCAGCGTGGCAAGGCCCAGGCCGGATAGAACAGTTTGTATTTGAGTCCAGTAGTGCTGGATGCAGCTTCCACCAAGTGTGGCACATTTACACAGTGGGGTACCAAATCGCGACCCACTAACAACAAACAGCACATCTATAGTTAAGCATTCACCATACCACAATGCGGGTAGCAGTCCAGCTGCAATATCGGTGTCTCTGAGCAAAACTGTGAATTCTGTGGTAAATGGATGTCCCGACAGGCCGATCACGTTCAGCAAATCTTCGGTTTTCTTCAGGTGTAAATCTGGCCACTCTTCAGTGTCTTTATTGCACTCGATTTCGGATATGGTCCGATTACTAAGCCTGTCAAAAAATTCCCTCTCGAGGGACAGCAGGCAGGCAGACAGGCCAAACTAAGCCCTTCCACTGATTTCCCACGCTACTACACAGGGGCAGCTGCTCGAATCACTCGAGCTGTTTACTCTTCAAACTCTAACTTCAGACTGAACACACTGCAGCAGGCAGCTTGGGAATCTCCCTTCGATCCAAAAGGTTCTGGTTGGTTGATCCATTAGTCTGTCAAAGCAAGGGCTCCCCCTCCAGGTCCATTTAGACACCAAAGTGCAAAAACTACAATTCCTACAGAACTTTGCTCCCACAAGACCCCTTGGGACAGACACCATTTTAAAGTCCCCAAAGGTACTGATTGGTCTCAATAGGCAGTCCAGAACCAAGATGGTGGGGCAATACTGAAATATCCATGCTGCAAAGGAAGGCAGGTTAGACAAACTACAATATTATAATTATTAAAACAGGGAAACAGTAAACAGTCACAGTTCCTGGCAGGGCTCCCTCTACGCAAATAGCGATGGCAGAATGGAGCGATAACACTGCAGCCTGGGCGGGACTCGAGCCTGAAACTACTCGGTCCCTACCCAGATTAATTTTATACCACAAGATAGGCAGCTCTTAAAGAGACAGGCATGGAGACTGACATGCAAACACTTTTAAATCGCTAGGACACAGAACACCAGCCTGGCAGTGGGCATTTAGGCAAGCCCAAGGAAGACTTTCAGAAACTCCCATTTGTGGAGGGGGGGTTAGATACAGACTAATCTCACTCCCAAAAGTGCTCTCCAAAATCCTTAAAAGATTAGTAGCCAATTGGTTAGCTTCCCTCTATTCTGCTATTGGCTTCTTCACTGACTGCTTATCTGTTTTTCTTTTTGTTCAGTATACTGCTTCTTCCCTGCTTTGTTGATTTTTTTTGTTCTTATCCTGCCCTGCATTCACAGTCTGTTAGTTCAGGGTCAGCTCTTTTCTGACCTTCTGCCAGTAAAGTTGCATGTTCACCAAGGTTCTGCATGGGGCTAACTCCTTAACATTTTTGTGAATAATCATCCCCTCTTGCTGCCTCATCCTGTGATCTTCATATGAATGCAGATGATACCATTCTTTTCACTGCTGCTCCCAGCTCTGCTGTCTTCACTTACCTACAACTTGATTATGATTATATTTCGTACACTCTATAGTACTGCATAGTCAAATACCAGTGGGTATTCCTCGTCCATCCTATAGGTTGATGCATGACCCAATCAAAATGAAGGGGGCGAGGACATACCTCTGTGATCCTCAGATCTTCTCCAGTTCTCTATGTGCAGCAAGATAGGTTGGTCACGTTTTCCCAGCTGCTCCCAACAACGTTACTACTGTTACAGGTACAGTAATATTTTTCTAAAATAACTCCAGCTCTTATCTAACAGCCTGGTAGCCATCTAGGATCTGTACTAATTCTACCTACCTAACAACTTCATGTTAACAGAGTGTCTCAATAAGCTCTGGAAAACGTCAATATCTATTAGATAGTGGCAAAGGAAAATGGAAATCTCTACAAATAATCACCTCTAACGGGGCAGGTACCCCCTCCAGCAGCGGGTCCCAAACCCACAACCTCCTGCTGGGGGCACTGTGCATGTTGCAGCACTGAACTGCACATAAAAAGGAAAAAAAATCCAAACAGGCACACAGAGCATAGGGAACTGGCAGATATCCCCCCTCCAGTAGCGGGTTCTGCCTCTCCACTTCACCCACCATCTGCCAGATAAGGCTCAGAGCCTGGGTCCCTCATGTAGCGACTCCTGATCTATGAAAGTCAGCAACACAATCACCCTACAAGCATAGGCTAGACATAACATCTTGAACAGATTGCTTACAGCTAGTGGAGCTCCCTCCCATAGTGACCTCCACAAAGCTCATGCCTGATTCCCCCTAACTAATCCAGGGCTAACAATTTCAAAACGCAGACCCCCTGAGTGTTTTTTTCCTGATGACAAGCCCCTACCTGCACAAATGCAGTCCTTGGATGGCTCCACATCCCATCGCGGAGCACAGCTCATCCATAGTCCCTCCAGCATTAGTGGGACCTCCTTGGCACGAATCTGTGCAGTCCTTTGTCTCGGGGGTCCATAAATTATGGCCCCACGCCTCCCGAGACAACTGCAGCCATGTTCTGGGTCTCCTCCATCCCGACAAGCCCCATGATGCCCCACGACTTGCATGAGGGCTACAGCCACCACAACAGTAAAGGCTCTGTATGTCTTGTGCATTTTCCTGTGAGATTTCGGCACCATATTTCCTATGGCTGCACAAGGTACACAGGACTCCCAAATCCCGGCGGTTCCCATGAGATTTCACCGCTGCCATCTTGCCTGGGTACTTCCCTTGTTTTTTCTTGCACAATGAGATTCCTTAGCCCTATCTATAGGGACAGACAGCATTCTCTCCACCTTTCTCTCTAATAATCGGAGTAAACTATTTATTATGTGGCCTGCTGACATGCACGGACCCTTTATGATACCATCTTTTGTTAATCTCCACAGACCGAGCTGTACCATGACAAAATGCAGTGAATGTGGGGTAGCCTTCACGGCACTCGAGAGGATGACACAACGTGCTCAGTATGCACCCTCACCCCTCACAGGGGCATGGCAGATGCGGAAGAAGATGGATCTGCTACAAAATTCACATAGCCTCAATGGCACCTATCACATTGGATGCCAGCCAAGCACAACTCCTCTTCCAGCTTTTCAAATCCTTGAAAGCAGGTGCCCTGCTGTCACCCACAGGCACTCCAAAATGCCTGGAGGAACCCCCTCAACAAATGGCTGAGACAGGATACATGCTGCCAAGGAAGAGAATGTGGGTGGGTGCCCTTTGTATAAAATAGACCAAATGTTCCTATTGGGAGCTGGTTGAACGGTTGACTTCAATATAGTGAAAAAAGTTGCTGGAAACCAGTCACTCAGTTCATCATAAGAAATGTAACTACATTTCTTATGATGAACTGAGTGGCTGGTCTCCAAAAACTTTTTTTCACTCTATTGAGACAGGATACAGACAGCAGAACAACCGAAGCCCCAGCGGATCAGAAAGAGGCCATCTCAGACAAATCCACCAGGATGTGCCACGGCAACAATATTGATGATTTCATCACAATGGTATGCGCGGCTCTAAAAATATCACAGCAGTCAGAACAACCATCCACCTCGGAGGACACACTTCTCTCAATGGATGAACCAGAGGAAAGAATCCATTTCCCATCCTGCAAAACCATAGATACAATCCTCACAAAGGAGCATGAGGCCACTGAACCAACCAGACTCCCTGAGCGGAGCATGATGAGCAAGTGGTGCCCCATGGACCAAGAAAGATGTGATTTCTGGAGGAAGGTTCCCAAGGTGGACCAACCTATGTCCAAGCTCTCTAAACGTACCACCATACCAGTAGAAAGCATGGCAGCCCTCAAAGACCCAATGGACAAAAATTCGAGGAGCACCTCTGCAAAATTCACGAGGCCTCTAGTATGCTACGCTCGGCAGACATGGCGGTGTGGTTCACTTCCAGAGCACTATACAGGTGGCTGGACATCGTCACTGAGAACATTCCTGAGGATTCTCTGCAGGCCGATGCAGCAGAGTGCACCATACAGGCAGTTAAATACATTATGGATGCCTCCTCAGATATCCTTAAGTTTGGCACTAGAACGATGGTGCTCGCCAACAGGGCAAGGAGGGCACTGTGGCCTAAGCTCTGGCAAGCAGACAATGAATCCAAGAATGTGCTAATAAAGCGTCCCTTCAAAGAAAGTACACTGTTCGGAGAAGGGTTGATGCTGTACCTCAAACACAGGGGCGGAAAAAACAAGCGCAAGGAGATAAGGACGTCTACCTGCCCTCTGACAAATCCTTTCATCCCAAAAATAAATTTTTCAAACCCAAGGCACAGTCCTAGAACCCACTGCCCTCCAAACACTGGAACCACAGACCCCGTTTCCAGCACAGGGCCTACAATAACAAAGCCAAGTGTAACCCCTAGATGGCGCTATCCCAGGGGCTACTACCCCTGCCTGATTTGCCACTAACAGGTTGAGGGGCCTGGATCCAATGGCGGGTGCCTCCACCCAGAGGTCAGGGTTTGCAATAGTTAAACTAACTTGGTCACAGCCCTCTGGGACACTGCAACCCCCCTTTCTTCCCACTAGTGGCCCACACAATATATCAGAATTACCTTCACAGTATACACTTACCCCCAGGTCTGGTTCCGCACTGGGACCTCCTGTGAAATGAGATACAGTGCAACAATCACAGTACAGTACTTTAACATAGACAAATACCTCAAGCAGTATAACTTTGCTGAAACAAGCAGCTCTGATTTATTTAGGGGATATAACAAGACAGGGGAAATCAGGTTAATTAGCTTATCACTCTAATAATCTATTTATGGCTCTGTGCACAGGCCTATCCCTATCAGTTACTGTCCCTGGGTACCCAAGCCCTAGTGGCTAGTCCAAACCGTGGCAGCTGGTAGGGGCCCTTTCACACAGAGAAAAGGAGAATTAAACAGTCAGCAGTACAGTAATTCCATTTGGATTTAATGTGGCAATTCAACAGGGAGCGACCCTGAATTAGTACTCACGACCTCCAAATAAGATAGGGTCCTTCAATGTCAGCAGGGCTCACTTGAGGTACACAAACCTCTTCACACTTCCATATAAAAGAAAGCACTATACCAGGCAGGCTGCATCTGTATCCCGATTGCAATTACTGCACAATACCCGGGAGAACACACAGCAGATTCAGTTCCTGACAGACCGAGTGCAATTTTCAGCAATTCCTCCAGTCTTCTACAGGGTGAGCCTGGTTTCTACTCTTCAGAGATCCTTTGATTCTTTCACAGGACGGATTCAGTCCTAACAAGCTGTTACACAAGCTGCAGACCGGAACTCTGGGCCTTACACCGTTTTGACTAAAACTGCACACTGAAAAGCACAGGGCTCCTTCCTTCTTTACTGCCAAAGCTCAACTGAAACTCCAACCGACAAAACCGGGCACTTCCTTTGAGTTCCTCCCAGTTCTTGACTGGATTGGCTGTCACCACAATAGACTGCTGCTGTTGGTCCAAAAGGCACTGAAGTCTAAACTATATCTCCCAGAGTCACTGCCCATACAATCCTCTTGTGGCTGGCTCAGATTATGAGTCCAAGTTCTGATTCGTCCAAGGCACCATTTTAGAGCTAGCTTACCCCACACTGATTGGTCCAGTTCAGCAGTTCAGAACTAGAATGGGGAACTAGCAGACACAGTTCTGACTGCAAAGAAAGCAGGTTAGACAAACTGTAATTTCATTATTACTCTAAATAATTTCTGGCAAACAGTTACATCTTTCAGATAGGTTCACTTTGCACCCTAGTGACTGCAAAATGAAGTGAATTGGCAGCAGCTTGAGTGGTACTCAGAGAAGCACACAGTCCCCCATACAACTAATTATGTCTGCAAGCAGACAGCTCTTAAAGAGACAGTACCAGAGGTTCTAAAAACACTCACTGATAAATGGCTTAAATGCCAAACACCATTCAGGCTTGGAGCATTCAAGCAAGCTCCTGGAAGTCTTTTGGGAACCCCCATTTGCAGGGGGGTTACACAAGGGTAACACGGGGCAACATTTCCAACAGAGGCCGAAAACCAAACTTCAGACCACAAGGTAATAAACAGTGAAAGTGCAAGGGCCCGCGCAGACTGACCACTGATGGGAGACTCCTGTGGTATGCGCAGCTATGGGCCAAAACTACATCTTACATATGGGTACTAGAGGTGGTGACAAAGAGCTATGCGATAGAATTCAGCAGTATGCCATCTCAGCATAGACCCCTTGCTTCACCCCTCCCAGAGTGCCAAATTAAGGCACAAGCAATACAGGAGGCAATACTGGACTTACTCAACAATGGGGCTATCACGCCAGTCCCCACAGGAAAAACAGACACAGGAGTCTACTCCTTCTTCTTTGTTGTACCAAAGAAGACAGGTGGCATGTGAACTGTGCAGGACCTGAAGTACTTAAACCATTATGTGACATACAAAAAATTCAAAATGGAATCCCTGCAGTCAACACTTCTGGCCATACAACTGAGGGATTTTCTCACCTCGATAGGACTCAAGGATGCCTACCTCCATATCCCCATCTGACCCTCGCATCACTGCTACCTCGGGTTCAACATTCAAGGCCAACACTTTCAGTACACCTGTCTCTCATTCGGGCTTGGCATCAGCCCCCCAAGTATTCACCAAGACACTTGTGATCCTGGAAGCAGACCTAATAAAGCTAGGGGTGCATGTCATCCCATACCTGGATGACTGGCTAATAAGGGCCAAGACAGCGGACTGAGCACAGCACAGCATGCAGTAAGCAATAGAATGCCTTCCGCACCACGGCTGGATAAAAAACACAGCCAAGAGCCATCTAACACCATCACAAACAATCACTCACATGGGCACAGTGATAGACACCACAAACAACAAGGTGACACCAACAGCGGAAAAATCAATCAACATCCACAGATTGGCATCAGGTCTAATCAGCAGACTACACAGAGAGGTATGGGACAATCTCCAAGTTCTGGCAGCCCTCATAGATATGGTCTCGTGGGCGAGACTGCACATGCATATACTGCAGAGGTTACTCATAGAATTATGGGATCTGACAACACAGAATTTCAAGTTCAAATTAGCAACCCCGAGTTATCACCACACTCAAATGGAGGACTCGGCAACATAATATCCAGAAGGGGAGATCTCTGACACAGGGACCCCCTGAGGTGATAACCACAGACGCGAGTCTGCTGGGCTGGGGGACAACCTACAAGAACCATGTAATCCAGGGACTATGGACCCAGCAGGAGACCAAACTGCCTATCAAAATATTGGAAATGAGAGCTATTCAACTGGCTCTAGCATTCTTTGCACCCCTCATCTACAGCAAAACAGTCCTAATAAGGTGCGACAACCAAGTGACAGTTGCTTACATAAACAAACGTGGAAACCATAAGCAAGGCAATGATCAAAGAATCACTGCAACTACCACACTGGGCAGAGCTACACCTGCAGTCCATTGCAGCCATCTATCTAGCCGGGACATCCAGCACCGAGGTGGACTGGCTGAGCAGAACCACCATCAACCAGGCGGAGTGGAAACTCAGCCACCAAGTATTCCAAAAGTTACAAGCCAGATGGGGCCCCCTCCAAGTGGACCTCATGGCGTCTCACCAGTACACGCATTTACCCGACTACCATTCCAGGT
Organism: Neoceratodus forsteri; assembly: GCA_016271365.2. Classification (NCBI taxonomy): domain Eukaryota; kingdom Metazoa; phylum Chordata; order Ceratodontiformes; family Ceratodontidae; genus Neoceratodus; species Neoceratodus forsteri. The sequence continues at coordinate 518,068,890 of CM028136.1, read as the reverse complement.
TTTCAGACCCAAGGCAAGGGAGGTGGACACCTTCTTGGCCCAGTGGAACTTCAGACAGGCTTATGCCTTTCCCCCTATTCCAATGCTGTGCAAACTACTCCACAAAATTTGACACACTGGGGTGTCAGTAGTGGTGGTGGCACCCAATTGGCCGAGGAGGTCATGGTACTCCCTCATTCAAGCAGTGGCAGTGGACAGGCTAATGGCTCTACCTCACTGATAAGACCTTCTGTCACAGGGGCCGAGTTTCCATCTGAACCCGCCCAGTCTGAAGCTGACTGCATGGCTCTTGAAAGGCACAGACTGTTAAATCAAGGCTACCACACCAGAGTGGTGAACTAATTGTTACAATCCAGGAGACACTCCACCAATAAGACTTACCATAGACAATGGCAGATTTTCCACGAATGGTGCAGAAAAATAGGAACCTCACCATCAGTGTGAGGTCTTCCACAGATACTGGACTTTCTAAATGAAGTGGCAAAGAAAGGCCTTAGTCCTACCTCCCTCAAAGTCCAAGTGTCAGCAATCTCCACCATTAGGGGACCACTGCCAGGGTTAGCTCACAAAGGCTCACAGCCAGACACAGTCAGACTACTGAGGGCAGTATCTCTAGCATCACCGAAGGTAAGGCCAAGATGCCCCCCCATGGCATCTCAACACAGTGCTAGATGCCTTTCAATCCCCATCTCTCCAGCATGACAGCCTGCACTGGTGCACAATTAAGACAGCCTTCCTGGTTGCAATCTGCTCTGCAAGGAGAATCTGAAAGATTCAGGTACTGTCATGCAAGGAACCAGTCATAATATTTCACAGTGATAGGATAGTTCTAAGAGTGGTACCCTCCTTTCTACCCAAGATAGCTTCCACTTATCACATGAAACAAGATGTCCTTCTGCCCTACATGGCAGGTGACCCCACAAACATGTCATGGCCCCACCCGCTAGATGCCGGTCACCTGCTGAGCCAGTACCTAGACATGACAAGTGACATCTGTAAAACAAACAGACTATTTGTATTACACAAGGGGCAGAAAGCAGACCAGGCAGCCTCCAAAGACATCATTGCTAGATGGATCAAACGGACCATTACTGAGGCCTATAGGGCGGCAGGGCAGGCCCCAACAGAGGGAATAAAGGCACACTCCATCAGGTCAGTGGCGACATCATGGGCAGAATGGGGGAATGTATCAGTTGCAGACATCTGTTCGGCTGCAACCTGGTCCTCTATACACACGTTCACCAGGCATTATAGGCTAGACATAACATCTCAAGAAAGAACAGCCTTCGCCAGATCAGTGTTGAGGGCAGGGACATAGCCCCACATATCTACAAAAAAATGTGCCTCTTCTCTACCCTTCCAAGAGTAATCACTCATGATTGTGCACTGCTACTTATGTCCCACTGGTATTTGACTGCGGAGTACTATAAAGGGTACGAAATATAATGGGATTTACTCACCTGGTAAAGATGATTGTCTGAGTACCCTTTATAGTGTTCTGCAGCTCCACCTGGGATGGCAGATTACTATATGGGATGTGTCAACTAAGGCAGCCTCATGAAATGGGGCCAGTCAACCTCAATATGGAATGACTCCCAGTCTCTAACTGTCTGATATAAAAGGATGGAGTGTAAATTTATTAACGGTACATTATGATATTATATGTATTGATTTTACTATACTCAGGAATTGTTCCACAATAAAAGAAAGATAGTTACAGAGCAAGGACTGTCTTTTATGCGTATTCTAGTCTACCTTACAGTACAGGCTACTGGGCAATACAGCGAACACTACCTAGGGCACAGGGGCCTCCCTTGTGCACATAGGGTCCAAATCCTATTTGTTTCACTCTCTCTGCCCTGTATGTCTCTATTTCTTTTACCATGTTCTAGCTATTGAAGAATCACACTGGAGAAGATCTCAGGATCACAGAGGTATATCCTCGCCCCCTTCATTTTGATTGGCTCGTGCATCAACCTATGGGATGGACGAGGAATACCCACTGGTATTTGACTGTGGAGTACTATAAAGGGTACTTAGAAAATCACCTTTACCAGGTGAGTAAATCCCATTACCTTACCAGCTGGTTTCAGATAACTCATTTAGTAGTGAACAACCACTATAAGACAGTCTCAGTGCTGTTTGGTATTCACTAATGTATGCTTGCTACTTCAATTATGCACATATCTACTGTGGATGAAAAGCCTTTCAGTACTATCTCACAACTTTTTTTTTGTCAGTTCTCTTTATACTCCTGCACTAGCCCCATAGGACTCTGTCAGACAGGACACTTGGCACTGACCCTTTAACTGCTCACCCGAGACCTCCGTTCCTTGTCTCTGTCCCAGGTTGTTGCTCCTCTGCATCCCTGACTCACCATTCTCCTGGCTCTGAACCCCCGATGTGGGGCCACCAACTCCTGACCAGAGCTCTATCTATAATCTAGAGTGCAGTCACAGTGCAGGGAAGAACCAGAGGTTGGCTCAGTAGGTCCGGTGTGTGCGTGTTGGGTCCTCCGTTGTTCCTTTTATCGCCTTCCTGGGTGACATGGTGTTTCCGTTTTCTTGGTCCCGGAAGTGCGGATGTGCAGTGATGTCCAGCGCTCAACAGGCATGCTTCCGCACCTGTCTGCAGGATATCTGCCGTCACATCCCTACCTCTCAGTAGGTCTCCACACACCGTGATGCCTCCAGTATCCACTGTGGTCAATACAGTGGCACGTGACATAACCTTCCTTCCCCAGGAGAGGAGAGCAGTCCTACGAATGCTCGATCCTCTCCTTCCTCTGCCGACCCTCAAAAACATGAGCTTGTTCCCGAACCTGGGTCACTGGCATGGCAAGAGGTGTGGCATCCAGCACCTCAACCCTCATCGCCACCGGGCCAGCCCACTATCTCACAACTTAAGTATCTGGGTGTCACTTTTGATCAATCCCTTGACTTCTCTTTACATATACAGTCTCTGGCCTCCAAATGTTTTCAAATTTGGAACACACTAAAGGTAATATATCTTCTTTCTCAAGGGATGAGAAAGTATCTTGTGGAACAAACTGTCTTTCCCACTACTGATTCTGGAGATGTTCTCTCTCTCTTTCACTACCCCGGATGCATCACCTTTCTAGGCTAAATATGCTATATAACTCCATCTGTTGCCCTTTTTGGACCCACGACAGTTCCTTATGTAACCCCTAGGTGGTGCTATCCCAAGGGATACTACCCCTGCCTGCTTGGCTAGTAGCAGGTTAAGGGGACTGGGTAATGAAACAGGTGCCTCCACCTGGAGGTCAGGGTTGTTAGTGGTCAAGCTAACCTGGGCACAGTCCTCCAGGACACTGTAACCCCCCTCTTTCCCTTCTAGTGACCTGAACAATATAGAATAACTACTTTCACAATGACCCTTATTCACTAGGCAATTACCCACACTGTTTGAACTTACCACCAGGGCTGGTTCCTCTAGCTTGACCGTGGGACCCCCTGTAAAATAAGGTTAAAAACAGCAAATAGCAACAGTACAATAATTTTGGCACAAACTGGAACCACAGTCAGGTTAAATGCGAACAAAGTTAAATTTGATTTATTCAGGGGACTTGAACAAGGGAAGGGCATAATCAGGTTGATTTGCTTAAAAGCTATGTTAATCAGACAGTTATGCATGCAGTTCAGAGTCCCTACACAGTCACACACTCTAGGTACCCAGGTAGGAAAATGGTGGGCTGGCCAGGAACGTTGCAGCTGGTTGGGGCCCTGTGATGGAAGAAAGTAACATGCACAAGACACACTATTTGTAATCCAGAACTGGAGGGCTCAGTTTGTGAAAGAAAAGACAACAAGACAATCAGATGACAACACTTTTAGATTTAGCTGTTGTTGCAGGGAGCTACCCTGATGTTTTCTCACGATACCCAATACTGGACACTGGCAGGACAAAATTGAGACTGCGGGCTGTTGAGCTGGAGTGCCTGGAGAAGCAGGGCCCACACAAATCACCGAGGCATTGTTCCTGTTCAAGGTGTTGAGCAGGGGGCTGATCCCCAGGCCGGTCTCTCATTGACGACTTTTTCTGCGTAGCGGGTATTTTGGCTGGACCAGTGTAGCAGGGCCCAGGCAAATGGAAATGGATATGGATTCAGTCCGTGGAGCTGGACACAGCCTCCAGTGAGCAAAACACAGTTCAGACACACAGTGGGAGAACCAAATCATGACCCACTATAAAGCACACAGCACATTCACATGTAAGGAAATTCCAGAGTACCAGGCAAATGGCTCTCTGGTCACAATTACAGAGTCTCTGCACAATCCAGGAGTTCAGAGGTAGCTGAAAGTTCTGACAGGCAGATTGCATCCAGAAAATCTTTGGTCTTCTTCAGGTTAAAACCTGGTTACGATTAAGTGGCTTAATTTGGTCTCCAAATTCGGATTCAGTCAAAAAAAAAACACAAGTCCCCTCTCAGGAACAGCATGCAGGCCAAACTCAGGCCTTTCCACAGTTCTTTCGCATGAATCCACTATGGATTGCTGCTCGAACTGTCTTGAGCTGTTACTTCTTCACTTCTTCACTTCCCAGCTCAGTTATAACTGAAATTACTGTACAAGCAGTGTGGGACTTTCCCCAAGATCTAAAAGGTTCATTTGGCTGATCTGTTTGTCAGTCACAACAAGGGCTCCCCCTCCAGGTTATTTTAGGCACCAAAAGCCCAAAACTACAATTCCTGCAAGTTTCGGCCACACCAAGCTCCTGTAGGCAGGCTCCATTTTAGAGTCCCAACTCCCAAATGTACTGATTGGTCCATTCTGCAGTTGAGGACCAAGATGATGGAAACAAACAGAACTGTCCATGCTGCAAAGAAGGCAGGTTAGAACAAACTGCAATATTATTACTACTCTAACTAATGATCAGCAAACAAGTACAGCTTCTAACAGAGCTTCCGCTCAGATTAATTGTGACTGCAATCCAGGCAGCTCTTAAAGATACCGTACACAGAGGCTATACAAGCACTCTCTGGCAATACATTTAAACTGCTAAGACGCAGAACACCAGTGAGCATTTAGGCAAGCTCAAGGAAGACTTTTCGGGAACCCCCATTTGTAGGGGGGTTACACTTACATGACCAGTTGACTTGGTTGTTTCTTAGTTACAGATGTTCGCAGCACCTTGAACTGTTTCGGTTCAATAAACTTCCCTCTTAAAGTGACACTGTCAACCCTTTTTGCAACATACTATTTCAAGTTAAAAACCCACATGTTATGATTACTTACATTCTGTAAATGTCATTGGTGTTGCTGGTAGGTTAATCTGCTTCCTTTCTTAGTAGAACTGAAATGCATGGTAACTGTATAATTATACCCAGCCTTGTTTTATTTCAAATCCTTGATTTGCTCTTATTGCTCACTTCCTGAACATTAAGGACACCCTCAATCAGTGCAGCACCTCATCATGCAATAGTTTTCTGTGCTACCACTACACCGTTTTCTTTTAAGTTTCTTTATACATCCAGACCCCCCGGCATCCTTCAGGAGTGCCCACACGGAAGCTACCCTAACTCCCGGCCTGAACACCCTGCTTCTCCCAGGCTCTCCCCCCCCCCCGACTGACCTAGGTAGGCTGACCCCGGATCACCTACACGGTCTGGTTCCACCCTTCACTGGTGGTCAACTCTTAAGTGTGAAGGTGCCTTACCTTCAGTCACCGGGTTGGCCATGGAGAGAACTGGACGCGCTTGGGCCGACATTGGGATGCGGGGGCTCACTGGGGCCACCATCATCTCACCGACGATCTAGAGGATTTTTCTTTTGTTTTTCCCTCAAGTGCAGTCATGCAATGGCATCAGCACGTGGCTACCTCGTAGACACATGCCACGCTAGTCCCTGATTTCTGTTCCCACACCAGTAGTACCCCCGGTCTCCACCGGGGGTCTCTGCTGTGCCCTGGATCCCTCCCCAGGGAGAGAAGAGCTGTCCAATGGATGCTCAATCCAGCTCCCTCCCCTGCCGACCCCCAGCACCCAGGCTTGCTCCCAAACCCAGGTCGCTGGTGTGGAGCGAGGTGTGGCGTCCAGCACCTCAACCTCAGCACAACAGGGCCGGCTTTCCCACTGCACCTTGAGTGGCTAGACTGTGTTGGGTGTTCCCAAGTCCAGGAAAGATGCAGTGGGAGTTGATTAAAAAATGTAAACAAACACATTTTGGTGTGTTTTTCACTTTTAAAAGAAAAAAGGAATAAGAATCAAACTTCCAGTCACATCAGCACATTTCACAGAATGCAAACAATCATAAAATATGTTTTTAAAACTAGGGACTGTTTGAGGTCTAAATGGCTTAACCGTGTCCCTTTAACTAACTATGCTGCTTACCCCCGTCTCCAACTCGGAGCGCAACCCATGTTTACACGTTGGAAATAGATTCCTCATGCCCTGGCCAAACAAGAGTTAAGGGAAACTTAACTTATTTTATAGACTACCCAAGCTTTAGAATAATTTACCTCTGGGTCCTGCATCACCTACCAGTGTCCTATCTGCCAAATGGTTGCTGAAGACTACTCTTATAACTCACTGTGAGCGTACTTGATCTGTATTGGGCCTTGTTTAATACTACCTGGACTTGTTCCCAAACCCCCCACTCCATCCCAGGTGTGTATCTGGAAATCAGTCTCTGTATCATGCTGTATTCTGTACTGCTGCTTGGCCTATTTGTATGTCTTCTAAATAAAATCTTTGCACACCTGCTACTACTTTATTATCTGTAGAATTACTATGTTATGTTCAATTGTCCCCTGTTACCTCCCCCCATCTCCCGTTGCATCTGCAAACAAGATCTGTTTCTTAATCTCTAAAATTGTTTTACCAGGTAAACATAGAATCAGTCAGTAAATAGTACTGAACAGAAAAGCTCTGTTCCATCTCACTAAGGAACTGTTGTTGTGTCTCTGGGAACAGAAGACACCGTCCCCTTCTGTGACAAACAATTATATCTATAGAAATCACAGCTTGTGCATCAGCCTCTCCTCCTGTGTCCTAAAGTGTTGCTGTTTATAAGTGTCAGGTTCTGCCCCTGCTGTTTGTAAATCCGTTGTCTCTTGAGAACGGTAATTTTGTACCTTTGGGTAATTTCTTTTCTCCTAGTTGTGCAGCTGTCACTCTTGTGAGTGGGTAGCTTCACCCTCTGGTACTGGCAGGCAGGAGACCCAATGTGACATCCCACATAATGTCCCTGGGTCGCTTCTGTAGCTACGCAGTTCAAGGACTTCTATAGCAACCTAGACTCAAGCAAAATTAAACTGAATTCAGCATAACCCCAACTTTCGTATACTGTTTAACAGAACTAGGTACACCCAGAAGGGGCTAAGACAAGAGAGAGAGAGAGGTAGAAGAGGGAATGGGGTGACAGTTTCACAACTGGGAAAATTGCCTGAAGGTAAGAAATTTTATTCTTCCAACTTCTTTAAGTGGAATGTAAATAGCAGTAATCTCATAGAGGAAGGAAAGGCCAAATGTAGAAGACATACAAGCACAGTACAGATGAAAAAGCGTAGTGTAATTTGGCACTCCAGTTGATCACACCACCACAAAAACTTCAAGAATCTTATGACCCAGGGCCACATCAAAAGAAGCAGCCACATCCAGTTTATAGTGTCTGATAAAACTGTGCAGGAAAAAGCAGATGGCAGCCCTGCAGATGTCCATAAAGGATTCACCCTGCCCCTGCCCAGGAAGTTGCCAATTGCCATAGTAGAGTGAGCTTTCACCCGCATCCAAAGAGGCTGCCCAGTTGCCTTATAACCTATGAAATACAGTCTGTAATCAACATGGAAATGAACAGATTGGAAACCTTCAGACTCTTCTTGTGATGTTGATGAAGCACGAAGAGATTTTGAGAGGCACAGTGCTGCTCTGTCCTGTGCAGGTAACTCTTCACAGCTTGCGGACGTCCAATATGTGGTGTTCCAGATCTGACTGCAGATTTGGGTAAAAGGAGAGAAACACTAATTCCTAGTTAAGATGGAACTGCAAATTGACCTTGAGGATAGACTCAGGGAAGGTAGAGAGAAATGCCTTATCCTGATGGACAAATCAGGTAAGGTTCTGACATGGCTAAGGTACCAAACTCATTTATTCTCCTTGCCAAGGTAATAGCCACTAAAAAAGACAGCCTTCAAGATTAAGTACCACAGTGAGACAGATTGTATAGGTTTGAACGGGACACCAGTCAGAGCATTTATAACCATGGTAAAATCCCAGAACAGTACCCTTTTTTTGACCTGAGAGCACTGTAAGAGAATGACCTTGAGCAACTGAGCCACATGAGGATGCATGCCCAGGAGTTGGACCGCTGAGGGAAACAAGAGAGAATCCAGCACAGTAGCATGTACACACAGTGTGGCAGGGCACCCCCAAAGTTGAAATCCCTCTGGAGAAAGGAGAGCACTGAAGTGACATAGGTGGGGGTGATCTGAGAAGATTTCTGATCCCACCGCATGTAGCACTTCCAGATATGATGGTACAGTTTGCTCATGGAGAGCTTTCTGGACTTCAGCAAAATGTTGATAACTTCCGCAAACTATCCACACTGAACCAAAGCTCCTTGTTCAAAATTCATACTGCAAGACTCAGGTGGTGAAGGTCAGGATGAAAAGTGGGTTCTTGCAATAAAAGTTATTTCTGAGAGGCAGCATGTACTGTGGACCCATCCAGTGATGGAGAAGAGAACTGAACCATGAATCTCAAAGCCAAAAAGGGGGCCATGATGAGAACTTCAGCCCAGTCTCCGACAATCTTGTTGATGACCCGGAGTAGTATTGCTGTCAGAGGGAAGGTGTTGCAAGGGATCCCTGACCAGAAGATGCTGACAGCATCCACCACATGAGCTTTGTGCCTCACACAGAGGGAACAAAACTTGAGTACCCTGGCACTTTGGCTAGATGCAGATAGGTCTATAGTATCTCAGGGTGAATAAACCTCGAGATGTCTTGAAAGACTGATATAGCACTCATTCCCCAAGAAGGATGCAATGCCTGCTGAGTCAGTCCACTGTGGCATTGGATCCCTGCAGATACACTGCAGATATGGAGAGTAAGTTGTGTTCTACCCATTAGAGTAGGCACGTGGCTTCTTTTAGCAGTGTCTTACTCTTGGTTCTTCCTTGCTTGTTCAGGTAAGCTACAACAGAGTGGTTGTTGACAACGATCATGACAGGCTTCCTGCATACCCAGGGTCCAAAGGACCAGATCACTGCTGTCCTCTCCAAGATGATGATGTGAGACCATCTGTCTTTACTGTGCTATCCCCTATATGGGCCCCCCCCAACCGATGCATCTGGCATCCATATAGATCCTCCGGGGTTCCAGAGATTGTAACAGTTGTGCTGTCTTGAGGTTCCTGACCTTGAACCACTAGGAAAGAGAGGCTCTGATTTTCCTCGGAAAGGTAAAGTGGTGGAAGAGGTTTCCTGATTTCTGGGGGCAACAGCTGAGCAGGATAATCTGAAGGGGAGGAAGATGAAGTCTGGCCCAGGGAACCACTTCTCTGCATGCTATGAGAGTTCCCAGCATTTGCATTATGTTGTGAATTGAGACCTGTGGTTTCTTGAGGAAGAAGTAGATTTGTTGCCTGAGCCTCTTGTTTCCTCTCCCCAAGGGGAGAGGGGGGACAGAACCTTTCTTTGTGTTGAAGTAACCTACTAAAGTGGTTTAGCTGCTGTGATGGGTGAAAGGAGTGCTTATTGAAATTAATGACTCAGCCAAAAGACTACAAAATTGAGACTGAGGTCTGAACTGCCCAGTTCGCTTCCCTAAAGTTTGGGGCTGGGATCATGGTGTTATACAGCTATGGAAAAAGAGAGACTCCTAGCTTCTGCAGGTGAGCCATCAACATAGCCAGGACCTTGTAAAACTCCCTGGGAGCTGAGGAGAGCCTGAAGTGTTGGACAGTATGCCCGGAAGTGATCCTCAGCTATCACAAACCTGAGAAAATGGGAGTGAGTTGGCTAAATAGAAATGTGGTGGTATTCATCCTTTAGGTTGACAGAGCATAGGTAGTCCCCAGGGTATATATCCTGGACAATAGATGCCAGTGATTCCATCTTGAACCTCTTCAGGTGGATGAACTGGTTCACATACAGCATTTGAGGTCGAGGACTGTTCTGAACCCTCCTAACTTCTTGGGCACCACAAAATAAGTGGAGTAAACTCTCAAGACATATTCTGACTTGGGAACTCTCTGAATTGCTCCAGTGTCTTGGAAATGGGAAGTGGTCTTTACCACCACTGCTGTCTTCTCCGGTAACCTCAGTGACTGAACACCCAAACCTAGGTGGAGAAGTGGAAATGAACTCTTTTAAATATCTCTGAGACCTAGTTGTTTGGCTGAGTCCAGGCCCATTCTTCAACACAGATGTATAGCCTTTTTCCCAGTGGGTGCAGAAAACAGGCCAGTACTCCTCCAAAAGGAGGACTGCTTTAGGCCAGAGCTTACCTAACCTGCCTTGGACCAGATGATGTTTTCTCCCTGTCAGGACTTAAAAGCAGGGTCTGGCCTCTGAGGATCTGGGATTGTGAAAGGACTTCCTAGATTGAGAGCAGTTGACATTCCAAAAGAAGGGAAAGGAGGACAACGATCCCTTGTTGGACCTATCACCCTGCTCCTTGATCTTCTGAATCTCTTTAGATTCTTTCACTGCATTAGGAGAGGGTTCCCCAAACAGTAGCTTGCCATTAGGGGGGCTTTGAGGAGGAGCATCTTCTACTGAGTGCCCACTTTCTATTGTTTGAGTCACAATGCCTGCTGTGACACCACATAATCCATCACTATCTTAGAGGTGTCATTTCAGGCATACTCCAGGATGGCAGCTGTTAGTTCCACTGTTCTGACGTGCTTTGCTATAGTACATATGGGTGCTCTTCCTTTCCTGGGAGAGGAAGCTGACACCATTGTCATGATGCTATGGCACCAGTCCCACAGGGAGTGGTAAGGTAGGCTCCCACAGTGTTGATCTGTGGGGCATACATAAGTGTTTCATAGGTCTTCTTGAGGATACCCTCCAAAGGTTTATCAGTAAGGTCTTTTGTGGTGACGGCCACCTCCAAGGGGAGCAGGGTATCCTAGCCAGGGAAAAGAACAAGGTGTCCACTTTCAGTGGCTGCTCTATGTGGTTCCTCTTGATATCAATAGAATAACTCCATTCCTTGTTGATGGCTTTTTCATCGTTAGGGTGGAGGGAAAGGACCACTGTTTTCTCACGAGGTCGAAAACAAGAGGTCCTTGACTAACTTGGTGATCTTGTCAGAAAGCATTTAGCAATCTTATTGGCCAGGTATGACATCATATGAGCTACAGAATCTATTGCTGGGATCCTCTTTCCAAGATCCAGAGGACAGCTCTCCATGCGACTGTTCCATGGACATAAATGAGTAAGACTGGTGCCAGCCACCTTTGTGAGTCATAGAGCATTTGTGTGCACATTTGTGGGAGACCTATGGGTGTAGCACTATTTTTTTCTTGCCCCTGTCCTTACGGGACATGGCCTTAGGCACCACTAGAGAGCTCCTTGAGGCCATAGGAGAGGGGTCACAGAGACCTTGAGAAATTCAGTCTGGAAGGTGGAGGGGTCTGCCACAAATCCCCTGTTGAGGAAAGAAGGAAGAGATATGGGCAAAGAGTGGGGGTAGGGCTCCCCTGTTGAAGGGACACAGTGGCCAAAGATGCGACTGATGCCAAGTCCAGCTGAGAGGAATGGTTGTAGGTGCTCTCCTAAAAAATTTCAGAGGACCCCACTGCAGTCTGAGCTATAGCTCCTGACAAGGTTAAGACATCTTCTCCAGCCTTCTGAGTGTCTTTGTGATCCTGATCCCCATGCATTTTGTCTGAGTCGGAGTGATCAATGGCACAGTGGGAGCAACATGCCTTAGACACTGTACTGGCATGTTTGTTGTCCTTGTCTCTGCTGCTAGAATATCTGGCCACTGTAGCCCTTTCATTTTCTGAGCAGCTACCTCCACTGCCACTTAGAGACCTGGGTTCATGGAAAGTCATGTGGACCTCCTTCATGCAGCCTCTGCAGAAGAATCCCACCACCAGTGGGACCAGATGTTGAAACTGCTGCAGGAAAAAAAGACATTGTACTCACAAAAGGGCTTGACACAACAGTATCCTTTAGGAGATGAGCCACCACTGACACAGTTGCCAGAAAACTGCAATGGATGTGGCAAGAGGGAGAGAGAAGGGCGAGTGACGAAAACTTTAAAGCAAAAAATCTGGAAAAATACCCCAGAATCCAGAGTACTGGTCTGTCCTGTCCTACATTAAGCTAGGCAATTGATAAACTGGGGAGCTACTGAAGCAACCCATTGACATCACATGGAATGCCGCATGTGGCGAGATAAGGCCATACCTTATTGTTTTGGTCATGTTTTATGTATTTTTTTGTATGAGATATGCATCAGATGCCAGGGTGGCCCAATGTAAGTGCAAGGGATCATGGGTACAGGTACAGGTACAGGTACAGGTACAGGTACATGGGCCCTCGAATAATTTTGGAACTCTTGTTACTGGGCAGGAAAACTGTTTTGCTGCTAGCAGAGGCTAGCATTAATTAAATTATCTAAAAGGAGACAAAAGAATAATTAAGACTAGCTGGGAGGCCAGAGAGGCCCATTTGTTTGTGAAAGGACAGGACCTCATGAGGAGTTGGGATGTCAGGGCATCCTTTGTGTTGAAAGGTCAGCAGTGACTTAAACAGGTTACCAGATGAATAGGCCACCATTTAGTTAACTGTTTCATATTTAAGTGCAGTTTAGCTACAGCTATCTCCCAGAAGGGAGGCTGGACTATCCCCCAGAAATCTGTTCTGAGCTGGCTAACCTCATGTTTTTTTTTTCTATATTCAGAAAACCATATATCTGTGTTATTGTAATAAAATACTGAACTCTGATTACTTGGGTAACCATAGAAACAGAAATGCTAGCCAGTCACAGGGCCAGCCACTATCACTGGAGCTGCCCTCTTGAAACCCCTTTAAAACCAGGATGCAGAGGAGTATGTGAGCCTTTTGTTGCCTTTTTGCTTGAAGTCTGTGGGACCCTCTCTGTCTGTCTGTTGGGAGGACAGAGACAATTTCTCCTGGACACCGAGAACCAAGACTTCAACTATCACACTTCTAAGGACACCTTTGCACTTCAAAATTCAACTAAGGACTCAAGGTAGACTTTTAACCTCAGAGTTTAAAGTGTAGGTTTTTATGTATACTTTCCTTTTATTTTCAATATCCTATAACCAATCTTCAAATTATTTTGCCTTTATGCTAGTTACTGTTTTCTAATTAATGTAATTAATAAAGCCTTTGACTTATTTTAAAATAATTCTGCCTATGGCATTTGTGTGTGCTGCCTGGGTAAGAGTTGTTCCGACTATACTATGCCTGTGTGATCGCTTAAGGGCCAAACACTATCAAAAGTGAAGTACCATTATGGACTTCATGATGAAAGGAGGGGGAGGAAATACAAAGGTCCTCAATAAGAGCCTGTGGGGGTTTGAACCGAGCGCTATATTTCTGGGGAAAGACACAATAAAAGGGTGTATAGGCCCACCCCCAAGCCTATGCACGCCTTTGGCTTTCTGGTGCGTGGTGCAGTGGCCGAGGGAGTTCTACCTCAGGAACAGACTTGAGGCTGTATTTGTATCCCCACATATGGAAAAAGGCTATTTCTGACCCCACCCCCACCCCCGTCACAAGAGGAATTAGCCGTGAAGCAGAGAATCCCGCCCCATGGGAGTGGACTTGTGATACCATGTTTGATGATCTGCCTGCCAGTAGCAGAGGGTGAAGCCACTTACTCATAGAAGTGACAGCTGCACCTTTTATGCTGGAGAATAGTGGATTCTTTTGCCATGGTATCCAAAAGTGTTTAATCTCTTTAAATGTCTCTTTAAATGTATGTCTAAATGTCCCATACCTCATTGTGGATCCCATCTCCACTGAGTAGCATTTTCGTAGAGACTTAACATTTTTAATTCCCTTGCTTTTGTGGTGTTCAGATTTTATCTGTTTGATCCTGCCATCCCTCCCACCCCGACATTTTTAACAAGCGCCTCTAGCAGGGCATCCCACAAGCCCCTGTGGCTGACATCAAAGCCAGGGAGCAGCTTTGGGAGCGCTATTCAATATTCCTACATATGGAGCTATTAATAACTTAGATTACGATTTACTGGTCCTGATGCTATACCAAGACCAAGTATAGGCTAACAGTCAACTTAGAAAAGCACAGTCAAACTGAATACAAGTCCAAAATTGGAATTTGTGGAAGAATATTCAGGCTATCTTAGAAATATGAAATGCTAATGACTGGCCTGCTGGTGCACTAGTAGCGCTACTGCTTGCAGTACCAATAACTCAGGATCTTACTTTGAGAGGGCTCTTGCAGTAGGTAATTACATATAGGACTGAAGTCGGCAGGCGTGAGGACCCCCACAGAAAAATTTCTAGCTGGCAGTCTCTGGCGGGGGACCGCCCCCACATCAGGTGACTGACGCCATGCGACGTCATTATAAAGGGGCGGTTCCCCACACCCTCCTTCCAGTTCTTTCCCGCTGTTAGCTCGAGTAGCACCTCGCGTTAACTTCACTGCTTTGCCAGTCTATCGTTGGTAGTTTTACCGTCTTTTTGACAAATTGTATTCAATTTTCATCATCTTTTCTCTTCAGCTGCCATGTATGTCGTCCCCTAGTCCTTCCAAGCACAAAAACAAGTGTGATTCCTATGGCACCCAGCTCCCGCACATGGACGGATACTCCCAGTGCCTTTTTTGCCTAGGCCCTGACCATCCTGTGGAGAAGTGCCAGCACTGCCAGCAGTTCAACGCCACCACCCACAAGCAAAGGCAGCAGTCCCTGGAGGCTCTCATTTTAAAACTGAATTTTAAAACTCCATGGAAAAGGAGCTGAAAAACTTTGGCAGGCCTCTACTTCCCCTGAGGGCCATCGCAAGAAGAAGCATCAGGACCGGGACTCCTCTACTACGGTCGCCGTGACTCCAGCTGGAGTCGTGGTGCTGAAGGTAACATACCCTCCAGGGGACCGAGGCTTCCAAGGCGGCATCGACCCTCCCGTCGGGCTCACACTCGGGCCCCTCAGGAGCCTCCGGGTCAAATGAGGCTGTCGCTCCTGATAAGCTTGACATCAGCTCCTCCAATGACTGCCTGGGCAAGGCTGATAAGACGCCTGACCCTTTGGGGCAGCACACAGCCTCCAAAGCGCTCACCAAGGCCGCCCCTTCCTTGCGGCCTTTGTTGAGCATAGAGTCTGATAAGTCGGACGCCGGCTCCTCCGAATCCACCTGAATCCTGTCAGTAAGCCAGATGTCAGCCCCTCCAACAGCCACACAGCATTAGAGCTGATGCCGGACCCTTTGGACCTGTCCATCGTCCCCGGCTTGCCACAAAGCTTGTTGCACTCTGAGGCTCCAGCGTCTCCCTTGCTGGATTCTGGGGATGTTAGCCCCCCTTCCCCAGGTGACACTGAGGATGTAGGCACGCTGCCGTTAGGTCTCCCTCCCACTGGGCTGGATGACCTGACGTCGAACCCTCGGATGCCATCTCCGATGCCGGCCTACCCAACGCCAGGAGACATCCCCTTGCTGGACGCCATCCCTATGCTGGGACCATTGCCCGCTGGGCCTCCCGTTCTGGGCCCACCCGTTGGGTCATTCCCAGGGCCTTCTGCTCTGTCAGAGTCCCTGGTGCCTGGGTACCCGATTCCATCGTATCTGACGCCATCCTACCAAGGGCCGCAATATCCGGCACCACAGTACCTGATGCCAGCCTACTCGATGCCGTAGTACCCAACACTGGGCTTCCCGCCGTTGGGTTATGGATACTCTCCATACGATAGCCCCAGTATCCGTCCCCCCTCCTCCTCCTCCACTGCCCCCTCAGCCACCGGTGGATCTGAAGGAGACTCTGGCTTCCTGGTGGGCTGAAGCCAAGTCTTATCTCACCAAGGAAGTAGAGAGCCATCTTCCACTGCTGGACCCAGTTCCAGACTCCCGTCATTGGAGGCGACAGACTCCCTTCCCCCCTCCTGACACCAGAGGCGAGCCCTCCGGTTCCAGGGCAGGGGAGGACACGCTTCCCTGAGGGTTTCCCAAGTGGTCCGTTCCTTCCCCACACCAGGAGGGGTCTTCCTCTTCTTCTTCATCCTCTTCAGGGTCGTCGGATAACTCTGATGAGCTCTCCGACCCAGACAATGAGCCACGCACTCCAGACAAACCCAGGCCGAGGACTCCTCTGAAGTCCCCTCTGGAGGATTCTTCCTTCCTGGAGTAGCTGCGTAAGATCCAGGCTGTTCATCAGTGGCAATCTTTGGAGCCAGATCCACAGCATAAAAAACTTGCTGTGCACCTGGATCTGCCTGAGACCGCTCCAACTCTGATTCCACCCTGGATCGAGCCTCATGCCAACCTTGTTTCCACTATTTGGAAACAACCATCGGCATTAGCCCCCCTTCCGAGGAAGGCAGACAGGCTATAGCAGGCTCCGGAGGGTGTTGATTCCCTGAACTCACATCCCAAAGCTGATTTGGTCATGATTAGTGCTGCTCACGGCCATACGGCCAACCCCAAGCATTTGAACTCGTCACCACCCGACAAGGAATCCCGCCTTCTGGACCAGTATGGGAAGAAGGTCTATGCTTCTTCCACTCTGGGAATCAGGGTCCTGAACTACATTGTTCACATGGGGATTACCAGAACATGATCCTTAGCGAGGTGGAAGCTAAATTGGACTCCCTTCCTGAGTCTCAGACTGAGCAGCAAGTGGAAAATATGGTCTGGTCTGCGCATTCGGCCAGTTGGAATGTTTCATGCCATGTACAACGCAGTGGACGCTGCTGGCCAGAGCTCTGCTTTCCCCATGGGTTTGCAGCATCATGCCTGGCTCTGAGTGTCAGATTTGGTCCCGGATTGCAGACTACACCCCCGGGACCAAATCTGACACCCGGAGCCAGGCATGATGCCGCAAATCTATGGCAAAAGCAGAGCTCCAGCCAGCAACGTCCACTGTGTCGTACGTGGCACGAAGCATGTGCTGAACACGGTGGCAGCTTCAGCCATGGTGCTGCCCCACACCTCCTGGCTGCTCTCCTCTTCCACAGCCTCCGGGTAGGAGGGAGAGTTCCCTTCCTTCTACCGGGTTGGGAGAGGCTAATTTCCATCACTTGGGTGCTCCAGCTGTTAGCAGAAGGACACTCAATAGAGTTTCTTCAGAAACCACCAAGGAAACCCCCACCAAGTCGTCTTACTCCTCAGAACATCTTCTTCTGGTCCGGGAAGAAATATCCTCCCTTCTTCTAAAGGCGGCGATAGAACCCGTCCCATCCCACATTCGGGGGATGGGTTACTACTCCCATTTCTTCCTGGTTCCGAAGAAATCAGGAGAACATGAGGCCTATTCTAGACCTCAACTCCCTGAACCTGTTCTTGCAGTACAAGCCGTTCAGAATGCTCTCTTTGCAGAGTCTTCTGCCCCTACTTCAGCCAGGAAAGTGGCTGTGCGCTCTGGACATGCAGGATGCCTACCTGCATATCCCCATTCACCCTTCCCACCACAAATATCTTCATTTTTCATTCCAGGGGGTCCACTACCAGTTCAAGGCCCTCCCATTTGGTCTTTTCTCGGTGCCCCAGGTGTTCACCAAATGCCTTTTAGTGGTAGCGGCCTACCTGCATACCCAGAGAGTTCAGGTTTTCCCGTACATGGATGACTGGCTTCTGGCGGCCTCATCCAGGGAGGAGCTCCTGCGCTTCCTTTCCCTTACTCTGCAGGTTTTCACCAGCCTGGGTATCACCATCATCCAGGCCAAGTCCCATTTGTTCCAGTCCCAGAGGCTCCAGTTCATCGGGGCGATCTTGGACATGATCTCCGGCATAGCGTTCCTGCCACTGGACAGGGTGGCCACCCTCCAGGCTCATGTCAGCCTGTTGTCCAGCTGCAGGTGGGTTAGCGCCAGGTCAGTCCTTCACCTCCTTGGGCTCATGGTGACTGCCATTCCGACAGTCCCTCGTGCTCGGCTCCACAGGAGACTCTCTCAGTGGACGCTTCGGTCTCAGTGGGATCAATTGGTGGACGACCTAGATCTACAGGTCCTGGTCTCCAATCCTATGGTTTGGGACCTGCAATGGTGGATGGTTCAGGATAACCTTTGCCAGAGAGTTCTCTTTTGCCTGTCTCCCCTCTCCCAGACGTTGAAAACAGACACCTCGGGCGAGGGTTGGGGAGCCCACCTGGGGTCTCACAGGACCCATGGCTCCTGGTCCAAGCTCGAACAGACTCTTCACATAAATGTGCTTGAGCTCAGGGCCATGATGTATGCTCTACAAGCTCTGCATCTATATCTGCTTCCCGGTTATCTGGCTGTCCGGACAGACAATATGTGCATAGTCTGGTACATCAACAAACAGAGAGGAACCCCGTCCCTACCCTCTTTGCAGGGAGGCAATGCGAGTTTGGGATTGGGCAGTGCAACACAACCTTCACCTCACAGCAGTTCACATTCCGGGGGTCGAGAACACATTGGCAGACACCTCAGTCGGTCATGTGCCCAGGCTCAGGAGTGGGAACTGGATCAGGGGGTAGCAGACGATATCGTCCTACACTGAGAAACACCTCAGGTAGACCTGTTTGCGTCTCCTCAAAACACAAAACTTCCCGCCTTCTGCTCGCTCACTCCAGGACGAGGCATTTTTTGTAGAGGCGCTCTGTCTCTAGACTGGAAAGGCAGATTTGTCTGTGCCTTACCCCCGAGTCCCTTGATTCCAAGGGTCTTACAAAAACTCAGCTCAGAAGGAGCTTGCATGATCCTAATCGCTACTTTCTGGCCCAGGCAAGTTTGGTTCTCTCTTCTGCAACAGTATTCAGAGGAACCTCCTCTTCCTCTTCCTCTTCCTCTGTCGCAACTTTTGCTGACCCAGGATCAAGGAACCCTGGTCCATCCAGGCCTCAAGTCCCTTCAGTTGCACGCGTGGCTGCTGCAGACGTAGCTCAAGCCCAATTCGAGGTTTCCCCCACTGGTGGCTGAGATTATGGTGGAGGCCAGAAAGCCCCTCCACTGGATCTATGAAATGGAGACAGTTCTCTATTTGGGCCTCTTCCAAAGATTTTGAGCCATTCTCTTGCACTGTCGGGAGGCTTCTGGACTACATGCGCCATCTCTTTGATCTGGGTTTCAGTCATTCCTCTCTGAAAGTTCCCATGGTGGCCATCTCCACTTACCATGTTCCTTTTGGGGACAGAACCTTTGCACAAGTGGAAGTCTCTAAGACTTTTCTTAGAGAGGTTCTCCACTTGAGACCCCCTATTCACGTTCCTGCCCCTCCTTGGGATTTGAATTTTATTCTTGAGAAGCTTACCCTTCCTCCTTTCAAGCCAACAGCCTCAGCAGACCTAAAGTTCCTTTCCTGGAAAACTGTCTTCCTAGTGGCCATTACTTCTGCTTGAAGGATTTCCGAGCTCCAGGCCTTGATGTGCAAAATCCCGTATTTGATTTTTCACAAGGAACGTGTGGGCTCTGTGTACCAACCCTAAGTTTCTACCTAAGGTAGTAGCAGAATCTACTCTGAATCAAGCCATGGAACTGCCTGCTTTCTTTACGCAACACTCCAATCAAGAGGAGTACCTTTTGCTTACTTTGGATGTTCACCTAATTCTAAGATACTACACCACCAGGACAAAGGATCTCAGAAAAACTGATCAACTGTTTGTCTCTTTTTGCTTGCAAAAGAGAAGGCAATGCTGTCTCCAAAGAATGCCTGTCTAAATAGTTGGCTCATTGTATCACTTTCTGTTATGAAAGTATCACAAGACCCTGCCGGGTCAAGTCAGAAGCCACTCCACCAGGGGTGTCGCTGCCTCTGCTGCTTGTTTCAAGAATGTGTCAGAGGCAGACATCTGTGCAGTCGCAACTTGGACTTCTGTCCATACCTTTATGAAACACTGCAGTTTGGACATTGCCTCTTGCCGTAGAGCTGGCTTCAGGTTGGCTGTACTGCAAGGTCTTCTTTCCTAAGGACTTCACAGCCAAAGGGCCTACATTTGAGTAGTTTCCTCCTCCCATGTGCTTCTCCTTGTTCCAGACTGCTTGGGACTCAGTCCTATATGTAATTACCTACTGCAAGAGCCCTCTTGAAGTAAGATAGTACAGTTATGTAAGAACTTACCGTAACAGTAGATCTTCGAGAGAGGCTGTTGCAGTAGGTAATACCTTCCCGCCCTCTGTCCCGCTTAGCTTTTTCAGCTTCTTTTCCTGGAAGGGAAATATCCGCTTTTCTCTTGTCTTGCCTTTTTGGCCCTTGGCAGGGAAAGAACTGGAGGACCGTCCCTTTATACTGACATTGCATGACGTCGGTCACCTGACGTGGGGGCGGTCCCCCGCCAGAGACTGCTATAAGCAATTTTTCCGTGAGGTCCTGCCACCTGCCGGCTTCAGTCCTATATGTTATTACCTACTGCAAGAGCCTCTCAAGATCTACTATTACGGTAAGTTCTTACATAATTGTGCTTTCAGGAATAAACCTGGTCATTAGAGGGCTGGCTTCTTCCTGGGAAGGAGTACTGTCTCTGCTGCAATACCACTACCTGGGTGACCACAGGTGGTAGTGCAGCTGGAGCCATGGGCTGAGGGAGGAGGATGTCAGTGACATGACACATTGTGTCAGGAAGGTCTTGCCAATGTCAAGGTGCAGGACAGAAATGCAGAAAGACACAGAAAAATACTCCAACTGTAGCAGGATGCTGTCTACTGCCCGCCACAGGCCCCGCACCGTGGACTGGGTTCTGTCTTGCCAGCTGACACTTAAACTGTGTCTGGGGGTGTAAGGGCTGGCACCCTGGCAACCCTTCCCCTGAGGGGCATTCATGGGAGAAATGGCGAAAGAAGGTAAGTCCCAGAGATGGCTGGTGACAGGGCTGGGTGAGTTGGCTGGACTGATGGGGGCCGGTCAGGCAGAATGCAGTAAAGTGCAGTAAACTTAAAAAAAATATATGAAATGCTTTGTTTGCGCAATGCCAGAGAGCAAGTTATGTATTGCCAGTTATGCCTTAATGCAAATGTTTTAATTGCAGTTTAAATTTTCTCCCTTTGTTTGGTGCTCCCATCCTTTCAGTTGGGTACAGCCCCATCCCTCCACATCTCCAGCGCTTTCCTCCATG
This sequence comes from Neoceratodus forsteri, assembly GCA_016271365.2. Lineage (NCBI taxonomy): Eukaryota > Metazoa > Chordata > Ceratodontiformes > Ceratodontidae > Neoceratodus > Neoceratodus forsteri. The sequence continues at coordinate 518,047,704 of CM028136.1, read as the reverse complement.
CCCCCTGATCCCACAGCTTACTCCCATGGTGGGGCCTAGATACAGTCAGGCAACATCCAGCACCGCTCATGCAAATGCGGTGGGAGACACCCACAGTGGGGACAGAGTGGCTGGTGGCAGAGAGCAGGGCCCAGACGTGCTGACTATCATGCTGTTTCTCTCTAAAGACTTTTCTAGTTAGCACTCCCACTATTCTGGCAGATAGCGAATGAGTGCCTGCAGCACCAACCTGGTGGGGAGCTGCGGACCTTGTGTGGTCACCCACAGGATCAAGGCAGTCCCTCTTTGTCGCCTGCAGGCAGTGCTCAGAGAACAGAAGGCTGAGCACCCTCCCCCCAGGGTCAGCACATAATGCTGCTACCGGGTGATATTCTCACACGGAGAATGTCGTAGGACAAAACCACACAACAGGAACAGCGCGAGTCATAACAGCTACAGGGTACACAATGCCGCATGATGGACATAGCATGTGACCCTGTAGCTGTTTCCAGTAAAGAGGGTAAGAGGTCTGCAAGAAGGGGGTCTGCTGAGCAGCTGCCGTGGCTCAGGGAATAGAGCCACCGGCACTGGAGAGCAATGGAGTGGCTGTGGACAGGGGTTCTATTTCCAGTCCCAGAGCAGGTAAACACTTTTGTTTTTTGTTTGTCTTGTGCCCCTGCCCGAGTGTCACCCTCTCCTCGAATTGCCCCACTCCGGAGGCAGTTATTTTAGTAGAGAGGATGGGGGGTGCAGTCCCCCATAATGGTAGGTGTGGGGGGGCAGCACCCCCTGCAGGAAGCAAATATATTTGTCTTTTTGGGTGGTTGCTGTTTTGATATGCGATATTATGATTCCGTGCCCATAATGCCTCTGCATTGCATTCCAGAACATACCGGCCCGTAAATGGGAGTTGGGAACCAAGAACTGATTCTGGGCCTCCCGTGTAGTGAAGCACTGCTCTACCAGCCGGCACCACTGGGTTAGACGCCTTGATGCAGAATTAACAATCTGCTTCACTACAGGATGTTCAGTTACAAAGGAAAGCAGAAAGCCTCACAAAACATGAATTGTCATTGGATCATATTTCAGCCAAACAACACCAAGTAATGACAAAAGTATTACTGCAAGGGTAGTTTAATGCAGTAACAAAAAAAAAAAAAAAAAAAACAGTAATAGCTGTTCTAAAAAAAGTTCATTTTACAACAAAAGCAAATCTTCCAAATACGCTGTTCATAGAGCTAAACCATTTACGTACCGAACATGGCGCTGAAGATCTCACTGATTTTAAAGTTGAGTCACACTGATTACACTCACCATTCCTCAATAAGGGATTTTCAATCAGCCATTGCTGCAGTCTGCTATGATTGAGGATAACATCACCATAATAAAACACAGTCCTTCCACCAGCCATCTAGCACAACAATATTGCCAGTGGGGTTATGCCCAAAGCCGGGGACGTTTGGTACAGATTCATGAGGAGGGGTTCTTCTATCTGTCTTGTCACTGCACAGCTGCCCCTGGTGCCCCAGGGGGAGGCCGTGTCATGCAGGAAGGAATAAGTGGTCCCTCTGTGGTGGCCTTTCATTGGCAAGCACCCGCTTGCCTGGTAAGTAACGCTGAGGCATCACAGGCCCAGAGTGGGGCCGGCAGGGGAGTCCCAAAGTTGAGATAGAGCTCATCCACCATTCCCACAACCCTTACAGGCACTCTGCTAGGTCACTTCTCTGGACCATGCCCCAGAAAGGGATAAGGGAGGGTTTAGTGGGGGGAAAATGTAACCCCTAGATGGCGCTATCCCAGGGGCTACTACCCCTGCCTGATTTGCCACTAACAGGTTGAGGGGCCTGGATCCAATGGCGGGTGCCTCCACCCAGAGGTCAGGGTTTGCAATAGTTAAACTAACTTGGTCACAGCCCTCTGGGACACTGCAACCCCTTTCTTCCCACTAGTGGCCCACACAATATATCAGAATTACCTTCACAGTATACACTTACCCCCAGGTCTGGTTCCGGCACTGGGACCTCCTGTGAAATGAGATACAGTGCAACAATCACAGTACAGTACTTTAACATAGACAAATACCTCAGGCAGTATAACTTTGCTGAAACAAGCAGCTCTGATTTATTTAGGGGATATAACAAGGACAGGGAAATCAGGTTAATTAGCTTATCACTCTAATAATCTACCTATGGCTCTGTGCACAGGCCTATCCCTACCAGTTACTGTCCCTGGGTACCCAGGCCCTAGTGGCTAGTCCAAACCGTGGCAGCTGGTAGGGCCTTTCACACAGAGAAAAGGAAAATTGAACAGTCAGCAGTACAGTAATTCCATTTGGATTTAATGTGGCAATTCAACAGGGAAGCTACTCAATTAGTACTCACGACCTCCAAAGAAGATATGGTCCTTCAATGTCAGCAGGGCTACTTTTGATCTCCAAGAGACCTCACACATTTATATGGTAAAAAAAAGAAAGCACTATACCAGGCAGGCTGCATCTGTATCCCAATCGCATTACTGCACAATAACCAGGAGAACACACAGCAGATTCAGTTCCTGACAGACCGAGTGTAATTCAACAATTTCTTCAGTCTTCTACAGGGTGAGCCTGGTTTCTACTCTTCAGAGATCCTTTGATTCTTTTCACAGGACGGATTCAGTCCTAACAAGCAGTTACACAAGTTGTAGACCGGAACTCTGGGCCTTGCACAGTTTTTGACTGAAACTGTGCACTGAAGGAGCACAGGGTTTCTTTCCCTTCACTTTCAGATCTCAACTGAAACTCCCAACAGACAAAAACCGGCACTTCCTTTGAGTTCCTCCCAGTTCTTGACTGGATTGGCTGTCACCACAATAGACTGCTGCTGTTGGTCCAAAAGGCACCAAGTCTAAACTACATCTCCCAGAGTCACTGCCCATACAATCCTCTTGTGGCTGGCTCAGATTATGAGTCCCAAGTTCTGATTCGTCCAAGGCATCATTTTAGAGCTAGTTTACCCACACTGATTGGTCCAGTTCAGCAGTTCAAAACCAGAATGGGGAACTAGGCAGACAGTTCTGACTGCAAAGAAAGCAGGTTAGACAAACTGTAATTTTATTATTACTGTAAATGATTTCTGGCAATCAGTTACATCTTTCAGACAGGTTCCTTTGCACTCCTAGTGACTGCAAAATGGGGTGAATTGGCAGCAGCTTGAGTGGTACTCAATCAAAGAAACACACAGTCCCCCATACAAACTAATTATGTCTGCAAGCAGACAGCTCTTAAAGAGACAGTACCAGAGGTTCTAAAACACTCACTGATAAATGGCTTAAACGCCAAACACCATTCAGGCTTGGAGCATTCAAGCAAGCTCCTGGAAGTCTTTTGGGAACCCCCATTTGCAGGGGTTACACCCTTCCTGGTTTGGGAAAAGCTTGACGTCCGCGTCAAGCAAGTACTCTATGTTTCAACTGCAACCATATACATTTGCATTAGGCTCACACATGTAATCATCAGTCAATACATCATTTTACCAAGAACCATTTCTGAAACATTGCAGTACGTCACTCTTACACAGTATAACACACACATTGTACCATAACTCAAGTTATTACCTCTTGTACATGAAACCTGAAGAGAGGGACCCTTCCTATCCGTTACCTTGGGGCTGGACAGGGCAAGGGCACCATACTTAGAGGGCAACACAAGTAACTTGGAGTTAGCACTAACGCTCAGTTTGGGCAATGAGCTCGGGGACACATACACTCCTTTATGGACAACATTGAGAGGCAGGTCCACTGGCCGCCCAGGGAATCATAACTGAGGTGCACCACAGGCTTTACAGCTCGACCAGTCTTTCTAGGGGGAGCTGTTACAGTCTCTGCACTCTGAGCCTCATTTTCAGCATTGTTCTCACTTGTCAGGGAGTCTCCATGGGGGTAGAGAGGCTAGAACTTGGGGCACTTTCAGCTCCAGGAGTTACAGTTTCTGAGTCCACAACATTTGGCTCGCATGGAGAGCTTTCAGACACTGGCAGTGGACTGTCAGGGCACTCAAAATACTCTTCTTGTTCGGGTGTATCACCAGTCTGCCCCAATCTATCATTTTCCTCCCCTGAAAGCTCAAACAGTTCAACCATGCACAATGATTCCATTTCATCTGATCTGATGCTTTGCACTTCACTTTCTGGAGCATTGGCTCAGGGATGAAGCTGGGGGCATAGACAGTCCAGAAGGCCCAGCTTTGTCTCCAGTATTGACTAGGGGATTGCCCGAAACAATTGACTCAGTTCGTAAGAAGGATAGTATTCAAAGTCACTCTCACTTTCTTCTGATATGGACTGACAGTCATGCTCAACTGGGACTTGTGCAGGGGAACACTTTAACTCTGCTTCTGTAGGTGCAGACTTCCTTGATCTTTCTTAGCAGCAGCTCTAGTCACTGGTCCAGAGGGGCATCTTCTGGGGCTCAGACTCAATCAGGATTTGTCCAATGGGTAGTAAATGATTTCTATGCATTGTTTTTACATCTTTGAATTGTTCTCAGGCCTTACTTTGTACACTGGCAGATCATCTAGTTTGCCCACTACAATGTGAGGGAGATGGTGCCATCTGTCAGCAATCTTGTGTTTGCCATGCAGTCCCAGATTTCTTAGCAATACCCGATCTCCCTCCTGGAGTTCCTGTGCTTTCACCTTTTATCATACCTTTCTTTGTTGGCCAGATTTCTTTTTGGCAGCCATGGTTTGAGCCAGTTGAGTACGCATGAGTTAGCTGGGCCTTTAACTTTTGCACATACTGTAAATAGTTGTCAGCTTGAACCCCATCAGGAGAGACCCCAAAACACACATCTACCGGTAGTCGAGCTTCTCTTCCAAACATCAGGCGGTGGGGAGAACCCAGTGGCATCACTTTTGGTGCAGTTATAAGCATGTACCAGGGTGCTAATTTGTTGGCTCCATCTAGGCTTGTCCTTTGGGTGCAGGGTGCCTAGCATATCTAGCAAAGTGCGGTTGAAACGTTCAGGCTGTGGGTCCCCCTGGGGTGGTAAGGAGTGGTTCTGGACTTTCTCACTCCCCACAGAGAAAGCATCTCTTTGATCAGACGACTCTCAAAGTCTCTCCCTTGATCAGAATGGATTCTTTGTGGAGCCCCATAGTGAACAAAAAAGTTTTCTACGAGTACTTTGGCTACAGTGGATGCTTTCTGGTCTTTGGTGGGAAAGCTTGGGCATATCTCGTGAAATGGTCAGTGACCACCAGCACATTACTGATATTTCTTTGATCTGACTCCAAACTCAGAAAATCAATACAGACCAGCTCCATGGGTGCACTGGTGGTTATGTTAACAAGGGGCAGCCCTCTGAGGTAAAAAGCTTTCCTCTATAGCAGCGACTACAAGTTCGTATGTGTTGCTCCACATCAGCCCCATCTTAGGCCAAAGAATCTGGATCTCACCAAGTCAAGTGTTCTGTCTATACCAAGGTGCCCCATGTGGTTGTGCAAGGACCTCAATACTGAGTCTCAAAAGGCAGTGGGCAGCACTAGTTGTTGTTTGTCTACTTGTCCCCTCTGTCTACTGTTTCTCTGTATAACAGTTTATTGATCAGTTTCAACTTAGGACCTTCTTTGTATAACAGTGCAGTTCTCAAATCAGTGGGCGTAATTTGGACACATCTTTTCCTGCGTGAGGGCTTCTAAAGCTGCTTTGATCATGGGATCGCGGGATTGAGCCCGCCGAATACTGTCATTGTCCAGCTGAGGCAGTGCACCAATGTCTATTGCAGAAAAGTGGCAATAAGCGGCAGGTATGCAATTCTCAGAGGGTCCCAAGCAATCCACCATGCAGTCCACTGCGTCCGTGGACATTTGTTCCTCCCTGTCAAACTTCCAGAGAGTGCCCGAATGTCAGGTTCTGCAATCGGACCCAATCATTCTGGGGAACAGGCCTCCGGGAGAGAGCATCAGCATCTATGTGGTTCAGACCTGCTCGGTATTCAGAGCATAGTCATATGTAGATAATGCAGAAAGCCACCTATGGCCAGTGGCATCCAACTTAGCTGAGGTCTGCACATAGGTCAAAGGATTATTGTCAGTTTTACTAGTATTTTAGCCCCATACAAGTACTCATGGAATTGGTCAACAATAGCCCACTTCAAAGCTAGGAACTCTAACTTATGTACAGGATAGTTCTTTTCGGATGGGGTCAGGCTTCTACTGGCAAAGGCCACTGGTCTCAGGCCATTCTCGTGCTCTTGGTACAACACAGCCCCAACCCTTGCAAGCTAGCATCAGTGTGCAGGACGTAAGGTTTTCTTGGATCGGCATAGGCCAGCACTGGAGCATGGGTAGTTGATATATGATCTCATGAAAAGCAGTCTCAAATCAGGAGTCCAGCGGGCCCCAAATACTTCACTTGGATGAAAATACACTCTTTTCAGTCTTGAGGACGCTGACTTTTGGTATTTTTTGTGGGTTGGGGATACCCTTGAGTAAGGTTAAGTAAAGGGCGGATCACTCTTGAATAGTCCTTGATGAAGCGCGATAATAACCACAGAATCCCAGGAATCTTTGCAGTTCTTTAGATTTTTGGGCTGTGGCCAGGTGGTCAAGGCCTCAACTTTACTTGGCTCGGTCTCTATTCCTCGGTGGATACTAGTATCCCACATACTTTACTGATGTTTGAAAGAATTGACACTTATCAATGGACAGTTTAAGGCCAAAGTCCTCCAGTCGGTCCAATACCTTAAATAATCTGCTTTCATGTTCCTCCAGTGAGCTGCCAAACACAATAACGTCATCTAGGTATACCAGGCACTCTAGTAAGTTCATGTCCCCACTGCACGCCCATCAATCGTTGAAAAGTGGCTGGGGCACCTGAAATCCTTGAGGCATCCTCATGAATTCATAGAAGCCAAGCGGACAGATAAAGGCAGTCTTCACGGTCCTCTGGGGCCATCGGGATCTGGTAGTACCCATCATGGAGATCCAGCACAGAGAACCACTTGCTCCTGCTTAGGCAGTCCAAGGCATCCTGAATGCGGGGCATTGTGTACTGATCAGGGATAGTCCGCCGGTTTAAGGTGCGATAATCCACACATCCTTACTGTTCCATTCTTTTCCTCACTACCACAATGGGGAAGCATAAGGGCTTCTGGATTCTTGTATTACACCAGCAGCTAACATCTCTTGCAGATGCCGTCTCACATCATCTATGTCAGCAGGTGCCAGGCGTCGAGACCTCTCACCGAAATGGTCTTTGTCATGCAGCCGGATATTGTGCTCAGCTCCTTGCACGCATCCTACATCCCATTCCTTTAAAGAAAACACCTGGTCTTCTGGGCAAGCTTTCACTGATCCTCACTTTCCATTCAGCTGGCAGCGGAGTTGCCGAAATCAAACAAGTCAGGCGTACTCTGTCATTCTTCCTTGAACTCTTGCTGCTGGTAGCACTGCAGTGTCTGCACAATGCACATTAGCCAGGATGCAACCTCTGTTTACTCGAATGTCTCTTTCAGACACATTATGAACTTGGACCATTACCCTTCTGGCATAAGCATGGGCTCTAGCGGGCAAAATACTAGGCTTGACCAGCAGTCCCTCTGGCAATTTTCCATCGCCTGGTGCATCCAACATAATATTTTATTCTTAACATCCTTTCTGAATCGGACCTCTCCCTGTAAGGTACACTGGGCATTTGGCGCCAGGATCAGAGACTCAGGATCCTTCTTCCATACAATTCGACCGGTTCCTCTGGTTCTGTTTTTCAGCATCTCTCTGTGCCTCATAGGCCTTCTTAATTAAAGCCGAACTCTTAAAGCTCTACTAGTCTTTGACCCTGTTTTCATAACACAACTGTGCCAGCCTTCCAACATATGAGCATTTGTTCCAATCAACAAAGGGACACCATCATACAGTCCAGTGGGGACACACTAAGGCTGGGTCTCTACTTGTTCGGCCACTCCAGTCACGGAGGTGGGAAAGACAGCCAAATTGGATATACCGGAATAGGGGTAGGCCTTCTCACTTAACCCCCATACATGCAGTCCTTCTAATGGTTGTAAGGGTACGTCTGACAAATGCTTCTGATACCAATCCTGGAACATAATTGTCACTTGGGAGCCACTGTCTAATACAGCTCTTGTAGACACTCCATTCACCTTTACAGTGGTCTCCATGGAGGGACCCACTATTCTGGACCAGTCTGGAGAGGCGGTAGTGGGGGCCTGGGCAACTGACCTTGCCACAAAAGGACGTGAATTAGCATTTTTGGTGCCCTCACTGGGATCATGTCGCACCTCTTAACCACTGATTTCTTCTCCAAGCTCTCCTTGTAGCCTATATGCAACTTTGTCAGTGTCTTTTGGGACTGGCATTCTTTCATGTGCCCATCTTTCCACAATTATAGCAACATACTTTCTGGAGTTTGAGCTGGCCGAGGTGCCACACTGGGAGCCAGGGCGGGGTATTACTAACTGGAAACCTGGGTGCCATCTCTGTTCATGCGTGATAAGCATTTGGAGACATCTCGTCAGTTTCTCCACTTCCATGGTCAAGGAATTGAGTTTGGAGCTGTTATCAGCAGGAGATACATGGGTGGTACCCCACCCCACAGTGATGCAGTCGGATATAGTCAGGGGCCCGATTGCAGGCGGGCTCTCATAAAGGGACTGTTTTTGAATTCCCGATCTCTCTCAACAGTTTGCCCCATTGTGGCATATCTTTTTCCTTGTCAGAGCACTCATTGACTGTCAACCTCTGCCCCTGAACTTCACTTGATGGGTCACCCTCAGTCACTCGGTCGTAGCCACAGCTGTTGGTGCAGGTACCTCCCGAGGCTTCTTTTCTCAACTCCTCGAATTTCTCTCATTAACTCATCATAGGAGGGTGGGGATTCCAGTCGATTTGCCAGGCGTAACTGAAGCAACAGCAGTTCTGAGAAGGGAGACTTAAGGATTCTGTCCAGTCTGGTTCGTCCAGTTCAATCGCTGGCAAACTACCCTTTCTGAGGCATTCTTGCAACAATTTTTCCAGCCGAGACATACACAGACAACAACTCCCTTGGTACTGTTGTGCATTTCTTACTCTCCACCATAGGTCCTCATCAGAATCTGGGCTCTTACACATTCTCCAAGGCCTCAAGATAGGCCTGTGCAGTCGCTCAGGGTTACTGGCCCGTTTAGCACGGATGGTAGCCAGTGGCAGGACCTCGGAGGCTCTCACTAACCCTCTTTCGCTTCGCTCCGAGCATTGCCATTCTAGCACTTGGGGGGCAACATAATCTATCCAGGTCTCCCAGTCATCCTCCCCTTGGGGGGTGGGGAGGGTGCCAGAGAAGATCCTCAACCTTCGGTAAGAGTCGTGACTAATGGCAGGTGCAGAAATAGGAGTCTGCATTGGTTCAGCCACCATTACGGGCACTGGAGCAGGAGAGGGTGTTGGGGGAGGAACACCCCCAGGTGGCAAGAATAGTTTCTTCAAGTCCTCCACAGTTTTCCCCTCTCCCAGCAACCATTCAGCAAATTTCTCCTCAAAGTTTCAGATAGTGGTGGGGCTGATTCCCCGGTCTTTACTGTCCTAGTTATCACTCTCCAAGCAGTGAGGGCTCCTCTGGGGTAATGGTCTGTGGCACTTTGGAGCTATCTATGGGATCCTTAAACTCTACTAGGGCCAGGAAAGTGTGGGTGAGCAGATTAGCATGCCGACCCACCACCACAGGGTTTTGTAAACCTTCCACCTTGGAAAGTACTCCCTGCACAGTGTCCGTATTGATACCCAGGGGATGTCCAGGATAAGCATAGCATTTTGGGGTCGATCTCTCCCAGTACACCACTCCACCAGCCGTGCACAGCCACTCTGTCGGGTACCCATTTTTTCTTAACAGTGGTTCGAATATGGCCACTAGAGGACACACAATCCCAGCGGTGAGCCTCCAGATGTAACCCCTAGATGGCGCTATCCCAGGGGCTACTACCCTGCCTGATTTGCCACTAACAGGTTGAGGGCCTGGATCCAATGGCGGGTGCCTCCACCCAGAGGTCAGGGTTTGCAATAGTTAAACTAACTTGGTCACAGCCCTCTGGGACACTGCAACCCCCTTTCTTCCCACTAGTGGCCCACACAATATATCAGAATTACCTTCACAGTATACACTTACCCCCAGGTCTGGTTCCGCACTGGGACCTCCTGTGAAATGAGATACAGTGCAACAATCACAGTACAGTACTTTAACATAGACAAATACCTCAGGCAGTATAACTTTGCTGAAACAAGCAGCTCTGATTTATTTAGGGGATATAACAAGGACAGGGGAAATCAGGTTAATTAGCTTATCACTCTAATAATCTACTCTATGGCTCTGTGCAGGCCTATCCTACCAGTTACTGTCCCTGGGTACCCAGGCCCTAGTGGCTAGTCCAAACCGTGGCAGCTGGTAGGGGCCCTTTCACACAGAGAAAGGAAAATTGAACAGTCAGCAGTACAGTAATTCCATTTGGATTTAATGTGGCAATTCAACAGGGAGCGACCCGAATTAGTACTCACGACCTCCAAAGAAGATATGGTCCTTCAATGTCAGCAGGGCTACTTTTGATCTCAAGAGACTCCTCACACATTTATATGGTAAAAAAGAAAGCACTATACCAGGCAGGCTGCATCTGTATCCCAATCGCAATTACTGCACAATAACCAGGAGAACACACAGCAGATTCAGTTCTGACAGACCGAGTGTAATTCAACAATTTCTTCAGTCTTCTACAGGGTGAGCCTGGTTTCTACTCTTCAGAGATCCTTTGATTCTTTTCACAGGGACGGATTCAGTCCTAACAAGCAGTTACACAAGTTGTAGACCGGAACTCTGGGCCTTGCACACGTTTTTTGACTGAAACTGTGCACTGAAGGAGCACAGGGTTTCTTTCCCCTTCACTTTCAGATCTCAACTGAAACTCCCAACAGACAAAAACCGGCACTTCCTTTGAGTTCCTCCCAGTTCTTGACTGGATTGGCTGTCACTCACAATAGACTGCTGCTGTTGGTCCAAAAGGCACCAAGTCTAAACTACATCTCCCAGAGTCACTGCCCATACAATCCTCTTGTGGCTGGCTCAGATTATGAGTCCCAAGTTCTGATTCGTCCAAGGCATCATTTTAGAGCTAGTTTACCCACACTGATTGGTCCAGTTCAGCAGTTCAAAACCAGAATGGGAACTAGGCAGACAGTTCTGACTGCAAAGAAAGCAGGTTAGACAAACTGTAATTTTATTATTACTGTAAATGATTTCTGGCAATCAGTTACATCTTTCAGACAGGTTCCCTTTGCACTCCTAGTGACTGCAAAATGGGGTGAATTGGCAGCAGCTTGAGTGGTACTCAATCAAAGAAACACACAGTCCCCCATACAAACTAATTATGTCTGCAAGCAGACAGCTCTTAAAGAGACAGTACCAGAGGTTCTAAAAACACTCACTGATAAATGGCTTAAACGCCAAACACCATTCAGGCTTGGAGCATTCAAGCAAGCTCCTGGAAGTCTTTTGGGAACCCCCATTTGCAGGGGGGTTACAAAAAAAAATACTGCATCAGCCAAAGGCAGATGAAGCCGTACCACACCCATGCTACAGTAGGGCCCTGACAACTCATCTTGCATCTCACCAGCTCCTCCTCCTCCCAGACTTTGATGGTTGAGTGAAGTATCCGCCTTCCAGCTTGGAGATCTGGTGGGGGGTGCACACCACAGGGGTCGAGCTGCGGGTTACGGTTGTGGATTTCAGAGAGGATGTTGAATGGAGGCTGGTGACAGGTTTGATCATTGGAGGACTCAGGTGGCTGACAGAAGTGCTTAGGCAGGTGGAGAACCTGGCAGCTGTCAAGGAGAAATAGGGGCAAAAATAGACAGTAACAAAAAAAAAGAAGAAAAGCGCAGTCCTTGCTTTAGTATTCTACTAGAATCTACAGATAATATGGTGGAGCAGAATTTCATATGGTTTATGTAGGCTTTCTCAGTATCAACTGTGGTTTGTCTCAAACACATTTCTTGACTTTAACACAACTCCCTGCTGCTACTACTGAGCAAACTGTAATACAACTGCTTGAATGATTAAAAGACAAGGCCCAAATAGATCTAAACAGTATGTGTAGTGTTGCCACAGATGGGACAGTATCCTTGACAGGGGTCATGTCTGGGGTGGTAATAGATCAAAAGGGAAAATATCTAGGAATTCTGTCATGTCATTACATTACAAACAGAATGTCCCTAATTTCTGCCAATGCTGCTGGACAGCATACCTTATCTTGTCAAATACCAGGAAATACTCAACAGCATTTTCAAGTTCTTCGGCAATTGACATAAAAACTCCAATACTTTGTAAGATTTGGAGGTTACACTTTATTTTGTGTCACTTTACACTGTAGTTATAGTGTAACTACATTGTAACTGCATTGCATTTACAATGTAGTTGCATGCAACAAACTTGTAACTACAATGTAATTACCCTGTTGCATGCAATTAATGATTAGTTACATTGAAACTGACACTTAAAGTGTGACTGATTCAGAATGTACTTTATGAAAAAGAACAGAAATTTAGTGAAGTATTTCACACAAGGTGGCTGTCTTCTGAGGACACAGCTTTATTTCTTATTACTTTTTGTCGTCTGATCAGGGTGACTGCTGCAATCAAAACAGCCAAAGCAGAAGGCTTGTTGAAATCTTATTTACATTTACAAATTTCTGTGCGTCACATTTTTTGCCTGATATGCTACACTAGATTGGCTTTATAATTTGAGCTTTCCAGTGGGAAGATTTTCATTTTGATAAAATACATGACATGATGTCCATCACTGTTCAGAAAGTAACAGAGCGTGAAGTAGGTACAGGTGTGCCCATGCCAAACTTTAGAGAGTTGACACCGGAGGAAGTGGGGTGAGTTTTAATTTTCAGGAAGATTGCTTGGTAGTGGCAAACAAAGGACAGAAGCTGCAATATGTAAATAATTCATCAAAAAAACTTACAGAGGCTCAATGAGACAGTCTAAGAAGATGCTGATGGGTCAGAATGATGTATTCTGAGGTTTGTCTTGCTAGATTTGTCTTGTGATTTTTGTTCTTCAGATGTAGAGTTTTGTTCTTTATGTGTAATAAAACCAGACTGTAGCCATACTGGTCCCTGGAGAATGGGAGTTGCTGGATAGTGTGATACCTTTTATTGCATCAACATATGCCTTGTACAAAGGTTATATAATACATAAGCTTTCAGATCCACACAGGCCATTCCTCAGGTGTAATCAGTGTTCTTTTAGTTTTTTTATGTCATGAGGAGGCATTGTCTGCTCCAGTTCTATCCATTTTACAGCATTTTAGTAACATGCAGTTTGTTTTATTTATTTATTTAAATGTTTCACCAGGAAGACATATTGAGCAAAAATTTCTTGTTTCCAGATGTGTCCTGGGAGGAGGGGAAAATGAGATAAGTACAGCAGGTATTGACAGTGACAACAATTTGTACAGGGGAGGAAGATACTGAGAACAAGGGAATGGGGTGCTTTTGGCTAGGATAGGGTAGGCTGGTCAAGAATTTAGGTAGGTGCAATTGCATGTGAGTGAGGTGAAAGCATGCAAGAGAGAGGAGAGGTCCCAGGATGTGTCCTGGGGGGAAGGGAAATGGGATAAGTACAGCAAGTAATGACAGTGACAACAATTGGTAAACAATGGCAAACAGGAACAGGCATTACAAAACAGATATGATGAATTAACATACATAGTAAGTGCTTTAGTACTGCTTTAATGGAGTACATACAACTTCCAAGTACAATAGCATAGGTTCAATGGGAAACATACTTTTTCAGAGTGCAAATAGCTTAGGGTACAGGGGAGGAAGATACTGAGAACAAGGGAACATAGTGCTTTTGGCTAGGATAGGGTAGGCTGGTCTAGAATTTAGGTAGGTGCAATTGCATGTGGGGGGAGGTGAAAGCATGCAAGAGAGAGGAGAGGTCCCGGGATGAAGGAGCATTTCAAATGTCAGCAGGGAGCGAGTTCCAAAGCTTGGTAAAGCTGTGGGAGAAGGATGCCTGGCCAACAGTTAAGAACCTGGTGGGGATATGAACAGAGCTTCTCCTGAGGGAACAAGAGGAGCGGGGGAAGGAAAGTGAGGACAAGAGGTAAGATGGGAGCGCACCGAGCCAGAACTTACCAGTGAAATTGGTGCAATGAGCCAGGCGGTGATCACTGAGGGAAGGGAGTGCCAGGGATTTATATAAGGAGCAGTGGTGTGTGTGGGGCGGGCAGTCAAGAAAGAAGCGACAGAAGGAGTGGAAGAGTGTGTCCAGTCTGGCTAGGGTGGTTTTGGGGGCGGTACTATAGACTACATCATTGTAGTCAAAGGTTGGAAAGAACATTCTCAATAGAATTTCTCTGCGGGCCGATAAGGGGACGCAGTCATGATTCTGGTAGAGGGTAGCCAGCTTGGGTAGAAGTTTTTGTGAATAGCATCAACATGGTTCCTGACCAAGCAATCACCATCCCTGGCTACAATGTATTCCGGATTGATTGAAAATCTAAAAGAGGTGGTGGGTGTGCGTTATACTTGAAAGACTCCCTCATGGGCCACCCCATTGACACCACACCTCCAGCTACCCCTGCGCAGATTCTTCCAATCAGAATCCTATTAGGTGCTCACAGTAAAGCCTTCACTGTTGTCACTGTCTACAGTCCACCTAAAGAACAAGGACCTGGTCTCACCACCATCCTGGATTTCATCAAATCCCAACCAGCAAACTCTGAAATCATCCATCTAGGTGACTTTAACATCAACTGGCTCTCAGCAGAAGGTGGGGCGTTTAAGGGCTCCATTGCATCAGCTAATCTGACGCAGATGGTTGACTCCCTCACTCGAAAGAACTACAGAACTGGGACCTGCACTCTACTTGACTGGATCCTAACCAACCACCCATCTCAGATCACGAATACTACAGTCCTCCCTGATTCCCTCAGTGACCATTCCCCCATCAGCTTCATCTGGTCAAACAAATTCTGCAAACCTCCTCCAAGGACAATCACTAACAGAGTCCTACCTCGGAGTCAGCTATCCCATCTTAAAATGTACCTTCTCCAGCAGGACTGGTCCCCTATCTTTAATGCAACAGATACTAACTCTGCATTGGAGCAATTTATCTAAATCTTCAATGAAGCCTGTAATAAATATGCTCCACACAAAAAGCGCAAAGTTAAATGGCTGAATAATCCTTGGCTATCTGGAGACCTCCTAAAAAGACTTAAATCCAGGGACTGCCTTTGGGAACTGGCTAGAAACTCCGGTAAGCAAGTTGACATCCAAAATTACAAACGGGCACGGAACGACTGCACCAAAGCCATTCGGCAAATGAAATCAGACTACTACAAAAATGCCCTCACCAACGCCTGGGGAAATGGGAGGTGCTTCTGGAAAAACATAAAAGAAGTCACAGGGAAGCAGCACAAAACCCTACCAGACGTACTCAACATAAACGGGAGCACTACACCAGACTTAAAAACTATTGCAAACACTTTTAACGTTATGTTCACTGACCTAAGCAGTGTTCTTCCTGCTAATTTCTTCCAAGATGCAACTAGTCCCATCCCCCTAACCCCACCACTCATGCCAGTCACCCATCCTTCTACTTTAAAACAGTAACAAAGCATCAAGCCCGAAAATACATCGCTAAAACCATCAGCAAATCTAGAACAAGCAATGGTACGCTAGACCTCAAGCTGCTGGCCCTCACACTTGACGAGGTACTTGGACCCCTCACCAAGATTTTTAATCTCTCCCTTTCCCTCAGCCAATTCCCAGACAAATGGAAAATGGCCACTGTCACCCCGATTCACAAAAGTGGTGATAAGACCGACCTCACGAATTTACGCCCTATATCCATCCTGCCTCCCCTATCAAAGGCACTGGAACATATAGTTGCAGCCCAACTTACTGAGCATCTGGACAAATATAACATTTTCTGCAGTCAGCAACATGGCTTCAGAAAAGGTCATAGTACATCCTCTGTCCTGCTCGAATTCACCGGTTCCTTTCACAGCTCCCTCGACAATGGTCAACTAACTGGTGCTATCTTCACTGACCTGACTAAAGCTTTCGATACTGTCCACCATTCCCTCCTGCTGGTCCAACTACAAAACGCCGGCCTCTCCCTGATGCAATTTCCTGGTTCAAAAGCTACCTCGGAAACTGCACTCAGAGGGTAAAAACTGTAGACGTGCTCTCTGATTCTAAACCTGTTCTCTCCGGAGTCCCCCAGGGCTCTATCATGGGACCCCTCCCTTTCAGCCTATTTCTTAACACACTACCTGTCTCCTGTACTGAACAAATCATTTTGTACACTGATGATACTGTCCTCCTTGCCTCCCTTCAAGACCCGAAGAAACTGCAAGATAATCTCCAACTCGGCTTCACCTCGGTTGAGAGCTGGTTCACAAAGCACAAACTGCTCTTTAATCAAAAAAAAAAACAAGGCCATGCTATTTAGGAGCTCCCACAATATTCATAAGCACCACCAACTCTCTGTTATCACTAGACAAGGTGCTGCCCTGGAGCAGGTCCAAACCTTCAAATACCTTGGGATCACCCTGGAACCTCTCCTCTCCTATACCGCCTACATTGATAATGTCTCCAAAGCTGCTAACTCCTGATTGGGCTTGCTTTTCCGCCACAGGAAAAACCTGACCTCCGAAGCTCTGGCTGTTGTGGTCCAGAGCTCCATCATCTCCATTATTGATTATGGCCTCATAATTTACAGCTCTGCTTCAACTACTGCACTCAGACATGTATCCACCGTGCTCAACACAGCCGTTTGTCTTGTCACTGGTTCCCAACGCCTAAACCATACCTGTGACCTCTATTCTCTAACTAGTTGGTTGAATCTTGCAAATCGCATAAAACACCAAACTTGCACCACTACTAAGAAAATTATGCTTGGCCTTGCTCCACCAGGAGCCTGCGCTCTCCTACAACTGAGAAACCACAACTGCCTTACCAGGGGATCAAAACAACAGCTCCTGCAAATCCCCCATTGCCGCACAACCCAAGGCCGAAGATCTTTTGCTTACCGAGCCCCCCTTTGGTACAACGGTCTACCCAGCAACATCTTATCCGTGCCATCTCTCAGCACTTTTAAGTCCCGGCTCCACCTATCACTCATCGGCTCCAACCCTTGCAGCTGTTGTGGCTAAGCACCTTGATTGTTACAATAGCTGAAGGTACAGACTTGAATCCCCATCCCCTCCTGCTCCTTTCCAACGCCTCCCCCCATCTGCACATTCACCCACCTACCAATGGCAATGCCTCCTGGCAGCTCAATCTCTCTTCTTTCCCCCTTCCACCTCTCCCCCTCTGCCCTCCTCTACCTTCTCCCACTACTCTCGCCCTTCACACTCCTATCCTTCCCTCTACCCTCCCTCAGGTCAAACAATTGCTGTCATTCATATCTATATATTTTTACATTATTTAGATGATGTTAAGTTTGCTCATGTTTGTCAATTTTGTTTTTTCTATGACGTGGAACCTTTGTAAAAGTGCCTTGGCTCAAAGGTATTGTAATCCTAGATTCTAATAAATAAATAAACATGACTAGAGAAGTTGAGGTGTTTATCAAGCCATACCCCTAGATATCTGAAGGAGGCAGTGTCTTCTAATGTAGTTCCATCAAGAGTGCGGAAGGCAGGGGTGGATGGGAGCCTTGAGAGTCTCTGCCTTGTGCCAAAGGTCATGGAGACTGTCTTCTTGGCATTGAGGAACAAGTGGTTGGTACATAGTCACTGCTGGACATTTATCAAAGTCCTGCTGAAGTGTGGATGCCACCATGGGGGAGGTGGGACCGGATGCATATAGCACGGTGTCATCTGCATACATACTTAATACTTCAGTTAATACTGCAGTTTTAGGAAGGTCAAGACCCATAAGTGTTGTCCCCACTACTCAGTGGTGATAACTGGAGTTATCATCCCTTATGAACTGCTCTAGTCTGGTCTTAAAATTTAAGAATTTAGGTGCTTCAACAACTGACCGAGGTAGGTGATTCCAGAGCCTTATAGCTCTAAGGATGAACGCGAACTTCCATAATTCACTTTTTGGTGTCTTTTCACATATGAATGAATGCAGACTTGCAGGTCAAGGGGCGATCATTGAGGAAAATGGAGAATAGAATTGAACCAAGGACTGAGCCTTGAGGGACCCCAGTATGGATGGGAAGTGACAGAGAGAGAGAGAGAGAGAGAGAGAGAGAATCCCCAGTTCTGACTGATTGTGATCTGTCCACTAGGTGGGATTTAAATCAGTTGGTGGCAGCAGGAGACAACCCAGTGGTAGAGAATTTGTCCAGTAGAAGCGAATGGGAGACAGTGTTGAAAGTCTTGACAAGGTCGACAAAAATGGCAGAGGTAATTTGTCTCTGATCCTTGCCAGAAAAGATGGAGTCAGTGAGCCATAGTAGAGAGGTGGATGTGGAGTGGTTCTTCCTGAAGCCAGACTGGAAAGGGATGAAAAAGGAGGAGTCATCAAGGAATGGAGAGAGCTGAGAGAGAACTATGTGTTCATGAAGTTGGGCAAGGAATGGGAGAAGGGAGATGGGATGGTAGTTGCCTGCTGTTGAGGAGTCACCTCCTTTGTGGAAGGGATGACGGTGGCTTGCTTTCAAGCATCTGGGACAGAGGCTAGCTTAAAGGAGAGATTCAGTAGCTCGGCAATGGGGTAAGCGATGGCAGGGGCAGACAAGCATAGTAGTTTGGTGTCACAGTCATCCAGACTTTTGCCTTTAGTGGGGTTCAGTGTCAGGAGTGCCCGGAGAGTGTTTAAGGGGGAGATAGGTGAGAAGAGGAAGGGGGCACAGATGGCATTGGGGGTGATGGGGGGGAGAAGCAAGGAATGAGGAGAGAAGGGAGGAGGCGCAGGAGATAAAGTAGGTATTAAACACTTTGGTTAACGAGGGCGGGTCCAAAAGGGTTGAGTCAGCCACTATAAGGGTAGGGGCAGGGGGCTGTTTGGTGGTGAGAACAGAGCTTGTACCACCTTCCAACATTTAGATGGGTGGTTTATTTTGACTGAAAGGTGCTGGAGAAGTATTTGGCTTTGGCTTGATGAACTAAACTGATGCATATATTGTGGAGTTGGCGGTAGTTTTGGTAGGTGGAGGAGGAAGGTGATCATTTGTGGTCTTTCCAGTCTTAAGTCCTGAGTCCTTAGACAATCCAGGAGATAAGATGTGATCCAAAAGAGGTGGGAACCGCGGACTCTGGTGCGTCTGAGTGGAACATGTCGATTCCAGATATTGAGGAAGACTGATCTGAAATACTCAAGTGTATCGTCAATTGAGTTTGAAGAGGTGAAGGGGGACCAGTCTGCCCTGGTCAGATCATCAAGTAGTGGTGTAAGATCTAGTGATTTGAAGGAGTGAATATGCAAGAACTTGGAAGGGTTCAAACAGGCTTTGAAGAGATGTGCGAACAGGAATAAAACCACTTTAATTAGAACATTAATAGAGAGGAAACCATTTCTGTCACCTGGGGAAGGTGTTTATCCATATTTGTAAATGTCCTGCTTGTGTTTCCCTATATATGCCAGTGTTCACTGCTTATACATAGATACATAGACAGTGTCGGCAGATAAGGGCCTATGGCCCACCCAGTCTGCCCATTTGAGCTTGTAAGTTCAGTTTATGTTTTCCTAGAAGTCTGTTGCCCCTTACCCCTGACCTCCAGAATTCCTTTATGTCTATCCCCTGCATTCTTAAATCCCGTGATTGTTTCAGCCCCCACCACTTCCTCTGGCAGGGTGTTCCACTTGTCCACCACCTGCTCTGTGAAGAAATTCTTCCTCACGTTTCCTCTGAATCGCCCTCCTCCAACTTCATCCCATGCCCTCTAGTCCTGGAACATCTTTTTCGCTTAAAAATAGTGTATTCCTGCACCCTGTTCCTCCCTGTAAGATACTTGTATGTCTCTATCATATCCCCTCTCTCCCTCCTCTCCTCCAGGGAGTACATGTTCAGTTCCTTCAACCTGTCCTCATAGGACTTGTGATGAATCTCTGCACCATCTTGTTTGCCCTCCTCTGAACCTTCTCTACCCTATGTCCTTACGTAGGTAAGGTCTCCAGAACTGTACACTGTACTCCAGGTGGGGCCTCACTAGTGTCTTGTATAGTGGAATTATGACCTCCCTTTTCCTGCTGGTGATGCCCCTGCCTATGCACCCCAGCATCCTATTTGCTTTACCTGCTGCCTTGTCACACTGTTTCCCTATCTTGAGGTCATCAGAGATGATAACCCCAAGATCCCTTTCCTGCTTGGTGCATGCTATATCCTCACCCCCAACTGATATATTGTGCCAGGATTTTGTGCCCCATATGCATTATCTTGCACTTTTGCATTGAATTTCAACTGTCAAACCTCTGACCATTCTTCAAGTTTCTGCAGGTCCTTCTCATTCTGTCTACACCTCTGGTGTGTCTACTCTGTTACAGAGCTTTGTGTCATCAGCGAACAGTGAAATTCTGCCTTCTAGGTCCCAAGCTAATGTCACTGATTAAGATGTTGAATAGGACCGTCCCAGCACTGATCTCTGTGGTACCCCACTGGTCACTCTTCCTCTGTGGAGGACAGCCATTTACCACCACCCTCTGTGTCCTGCTGCCCAGCCAGTTACCTACCCACCACACTACTGTCCTGCCCACACCCATATTCCCCAGTTTGTGTAATAGTCTTCTGTGTGGCACAGTGTCAAAGGCCTTGCTGAAGTCCAGATAGGCCATGTCCACTGCCCTCCCCTGATCCACCTCCCTAGTCACCCGGTCAAAAATTCAACAAGGTTGGTCTGACATGACCTCCCCCTGGTGAAACCATGCTGCCTTGGGTCCTGTAGTCCATTGACAACCACATGTTCCACCAATCTCTCCTTCAGTAGTGCTTCCATGATCTTCCCCACTACCGAGGTGAGGCTGACTGGTCTGTAGTTCCCCACTTCCTCTTTGTTCCCACCTTTGTATAAGGGGACTACATCTGCTATCCTCCAGTCTTTGGGTACCTCCCCTGTTTCCAGTGATCAGCTAAACAGGATAGCCAGAGGTTCAGCCACCACCTCTCTTAGTTCTTAAGGACCCTGGAGTGCACCCCATCTGGCCCCATTGCTTTATCAACTCTTATTACTTCCAGTTCCTTCAGGACTCTTTCTCGTGTAAAGGGACTTGTGTCCATTTCTGCACCATTCTCACCCCTTGTACTCCCTTCAGACCCAATACCCTCCTCTTCCTCAGTAAAGACTGAGCAGAAATACCTGTTCAATATGTCAGCTTTACTGTTGTCATCCTTCACGCAGCCCCCATCCTCCGTCTTCAGTCTCACTATCCCTCCCTTTGCCTTTCTTTTTTCACTTATGTACAGTACCTGTAAAAGGTTTTGTCTCCTCTACCCACTGATTTTGCAATGTGTTCTTCTGTCTGAGCTTTGGCTTCCCTTACTGACCTCCTGCCTCCCTTGCTTCTCCTGGTACTTCTCCCTGTCCCCTTCTGCCTGTGTCTTTTTGTATTGCCTGAATGCAATCTTTTTGGCTTTCACTTTCTTTGCTACCTCTTTGGAAAACCATAATGGTCTCCTCTTCCTTTTCCTCTTGCTAACCTGCTTAATGCATAATTCTGTTGCTCTTGTAATCCCCATTTTTAATACTGCCCACTGTTCTTCAACCCCTGATTCCTGCCCCATTCCCCATGTGGCTTGAGTAAGTAAAATCTTTATCAGAAACTGTTTAAACATGAGACTTTAAGATGGCCTGTTGACACAGAGGTAGCACTACTGCTTATGTCGCTGATGACCCAGATTCGTGAACAGGCTCAAGGCATCAGAGGATTGGCCAGGGGATGAGAATCGAGCGCCTAATGGACTGCACTCCTTCTCTGGGGTGGGTGGTCTACAGTGACTGGCAATCACTTGACCCCTAGCAGTAGCTGGAGGTGAGGAAGTCTGAAACTGCATGATGTAGGGGGGCCAGACATCTACGCACCATGCATGGGAGATGTACTGTACTCTTTATCTGATAGCCCATTGGTGGTTATTTGAAACTGGAGATGTTGTGCCAGGCTCTTTTATGATAGTTTACCCAAGGGCTGGTCCAGTGACGTGGCAGGCTGAGGCACCGGTCTTTTTACCACCTGAGACACCAGCAACCTGGTTTCTGGAACAGACCAGGGTCATGCAGGGGTGGCAGGTTGAGGGAGGATTGAGTATCCTAAGGACTACTCTCCTCCCTCAGAGATGGGGTATCCTGCTTCCCATTAAATGACTGCCACCTGGTGGAGGCTGAGTGGCAGTGGTGGCAGGAGCAGTCAGACGTGGGAGAACACTGGCAGAGGCACTGTGTCATTGCATGCCAATGTCCCCTAAATAAAAAAAAAAGTCAGGGGAGAAAAAAGCCCCAGACTGCTTGGCTTCCCCTGTAGGCCCTGCATAACCTTAACTAGCAGGTCACCCTAGTGGTGGATAACCAGTAAGGCCATTAAACAGTTTGGTGACAGGGCTGGGGCAGGGCCCACCAGGATCGAGGGGCAAGGCACACAAAGTATAGATTAAAAAAATAGGGTAGGGGCACCAGAGAGCATTGGTCTGGACAGGACACTTTGCAGCAAGGCTCTCCAGAATAGAAATTACACTTTATTTAAAACATTGGTTTAAACAGAGACTCTAATGAATATTTTTAGATATCTCAAAAGATAAAAGAGGAGCTACAACCTTTTGTAAATTTGAGGAAGACAGATCATCTGAATGGTGCAGTAATGGGTCCTAATCTAAATCAGCACACTTCTAAGCAGGCAGTCCTCAGCAGCAATGGACTACAGTCAGCAGGAGATGTGAAGAGGGAACCAAACATGCAGGCAGTCCTACAAATGGTACATGTAACAGGCCAGAAAGTGGAATCCATTCTGGCACAGCTACAGGTGCACTCACCTTGAATGGATGCACTGCAAACAAAAGTTGACAGCGCTGATGAGAGGGCCACCAAGGCTTTGGGCACCACCGCAGAACTAATCAAGGAAAACACCACATTAACACGTAAGCTGGAGAGGAGAACATTAAAAAACAGCTTCACTTGGCAAACATTTGAACTGTTGGGATGCCAGAGCAGAAAGAGGGGGCTAATATTTCTACATTTATGTAGCACAGGCTCACAGAACAGCTGAATATTGAAATAGAGCTTACCTTCAAAACTGTCTACAGAATCACCCCTCATATGAAACTTTCCACCCCAAACTATACTGTACTAGAACAGTCTTGGTGGTAACAGACAATATGGTGACCTGAGACCTGATACTAAGTATAGCCAGATCATGTTCCACACTTTAAACAGAGGATAAACAAATTTGCATCCTTCCTGACCTTAGCTATAGTGCCCACACCCAGAGGATGAGTTTTAATGGCGGAGGCTGGGTGGCAGTGACGGCAGTCACACCCTCTAGGTGGCTCACTGTACTTTACTTCCTGAACGGCTTCACATATAGTACAGAGGAAAAGTATATCAATTTGCTGACCTAAACCACAGCCAAGAAATGAACTGTGAAAACTGCATTAGAATTTGCAAGAAAGACTGATGAGTCAGAAGAAAGAGGATGAAGACTAATTTCAGAAACTCTTGGCTTGTTTTTCCCAGGTCTGAGTTTTCCTTAGTAGTGAAAGTGGTACAATAAACAATTCAGGACTGAAATAGCTATAGTTATTCCCAGCTTTTACTTGTTCTAGCTAATCCCAATTGTTATTTGTTCCTGGGGGAGAGTAGAAGACCTGTGGGAGAAGGCATGGTATGCTTAATTGGGGACTAAAATGATTCCTGAATTTATAAGACATTTATAAATATTTGTAAAATACATTTATTGCCAATGTGGCATCTCTGTTGTGAAGCAATTTAAAACTACAAGATTCTTCCTTGATGGACTGGTCTCCTATCTTGGGGGGAAGGATGTTGGGAGCTCAGTGTCCGCAACCCCGGTGGAGATTGGGGCTGAGAGCTTGGGCAGCACGTGACATAACGTGGCCCAACACTGGCAGGGCGTCACAAACCGAGAAGTCAGGATGCATGCACCAGGCACGGAGGGTGGAAGGGGGAAGAGGGGGTAACAAGAGGGAAAAACCTTCCTCAACCAGATAGGCGATGGCTTCCTCCAGTGCCAGTACCACCGCCACATGCCCAATGCCGATCTCTCGTCACTACCACTTCGATCTCTCCAGGGCTGTTAGGGGGATCGCGACCTCAGAGAGTCGTAACAACTATGAAGATGATGGGAGGGATGGCAGGTGGTAGAGCGATCAGGCCAGTGGGGTAAGCACGAGAGAGTTCCAGACTTGAGGAGTGATGAAGAGAATCTAAAAAAAAAAAAAGATTCTTCCTTGAGTTGCAGCTCTGTCGCCTGCCATTGATAGTTTGAACATGCATTGTTCACTTTTTGATATGTTTATCTTCAATGCAGTTCTAGTTCTTATTTACTTGCTATACTCATGTTTGTATAATATGTATTTATAGAACAGTTAAAAAGTTAAAATGGTATGTTTAGGACAGTTTGTAAAAGCAACAATCACTGGTCAGAGCTAAAATGGCTGCTAATGCATTAAATTGATAAGAGATATAGAATTAAAGTGTGGGTGAAGTAACTTTCGTGAACAGATGCAGTTGCAAGGGAAGACTCTGTCTGCTAACAGAATGGGGGCCTTGCACTTCCAGCAGCAATGGATATCAAGAATTCATAGGGCTGTCAAATGGACTGTGGAAGCGCAGGGCCCTCTGATTCCTGTGCCTCTATGTGGTCATAGACACAAATGCACAGAGCAAATAATCCATCTCTCAGCTGAAGCACAGGGCCCTCTGGCACCCACGAGTATAGAGGTGTAGTGCCCTATGCCAAGAGAAGAGTTCTCTTCACTAAATGTTACTTGGGCCTGTACAACCTCTGCCTGTCCAGCTGGGTCACTGAGCTCACCCCCGAACTCAGCTCACCAATACAGGATCACAAATCTCTAAAGGCTGATACTACACACAGTGTTTTTTAATAGCTTTAAAAAAAACTTTTACCCCAAATTTTCAAGATAGTCTTTTTTTTTTATCATAGTTTATTGAACTTTTCATAAACTTCTACACAATCAGACAAACATGTATCGAGACTGACAATACAGCATCTATGTAGCCAAACTAAAAAAGTTCATACTATGCTTACAGTTTTTGGTTACCTCAGTTTTGTTATAGTAATCCTGATCAGTGAGTGTGTACCCGTACCCTTGATGATTTCTGCTTTCAAAATAAGCAAAGTACTTTACCACAGACACAACAGCATGTTATACATTATTCATAGAATAGAAAAAAACAAAAAGAAAAGAGTAAACCAAAATACATACAATGGCAGTATTTAATAACGTGCCTTTGTTGTCATAGGCAGCTGTTCTTTCAATCATGTGTTTCAACTCTTGGTAATGTGTCCTGTTCTTAGGGCATGCTAGCTGAGTGCTCCAAAGTTGGAGTTCACGCTACCATTTCTAAATAATCAAAGAAAGGCAGCCAGTAGGATTTGATTTTATGCACTGTAAATCTGAGCTTTGCCATGATTCATTCCATTAAAAGGATCTGCTTGTAGGTCTAGATCTACTGATCTTGTTGGGGGGGGGGGCAGGTTGCAACCACTGACTGCTTTCAAAGCTGTGGTGGTTAGGATTTGGTATACAGTAAGTATAATTTTCCTTTGGACCTTACCCCTGCTGCAGGCAGTCCCCACTGGAGGTGTTTAATCTGATTTGGTGGGGCTATGGAAAATATCTACCCAATAGCATCTACCACCATGCCCCAATAGGACCCCTTAACTTGGGACAGCTCCACAATATGAGCTCATGATGTCCCCTTTGCCAGCACTGCCTCCAGCAGTGGTTCGTATCACCTTGGCCAAAGTGGGCTGTGGTAACTGGAGTTCTAAAGAATCAGACCAGTACTTTCCAGTGGTGTTCCCTCCAATTTTTTAACAGTTGTCCCATTCTGTTTATGTAAGGGCTGTTCCCGCCTCCCCCTCCCCTTTAATGCTGACAGTCCTTTCATGCTGTTAGGCAAGGCTGTTGACATTCCTCATTGAAGTGTGACACTGGGTGATCTAGTTTGAATCCTTCAGTCACTGCTCCTGCTAGTGACCGCAGGGGTCCTAACTCTCCCTTCAGTAGTGACCTAGTGGGTTCCTTGGTAACATAATCCCTGACTTGAACAGTAAAATCCTGTTGGGGCAGATGGATCTCCTAACTAAGTTGCTGGAAAGATTTCACCTTTCTGTCTGTTAACAGCTGTCCAGGTGGCTTAGACCAGTCCTCTCCCAGCTTCGAAACATTGGATCTATACACCCTGGCAGGAAGCCCACCACCCACTTGGTGGGGGTAAATTTACATGTACCCTTGCTCTCCTTCCCTTCTTTCAGGGCCTAATTCCGGGTTTGTACCATGACTTTAATGTTAGCATTTTGTATTACTCTTCTATCCCTGCTGTCTAAGGCTTATGTGGCCGAATCCCCACCCCAGTACTTTCCAGGGCCGCCCAGCTGGGAATGTTTTCTGGTAGTAGTTTCATGAGGTGTTGAATTTGAGATGCCCAGAAATAAACATGTAGGTCAGGGAACCCAAGTCCTCCAGTCTCTCTCAAGCAGTAATGTTTTCCATGGTATCCTAGACCTGTCCTTATCCCAGATTAATTTAACCCATGCTTTCATAATTCTGTGCCCTCTGTGGCACTTGGTCACTTGCTGTATTACCGTCACCTCTGACTTGTCTGTGTCAGCCTTAAATCTGGAAAACTGTCCATTTTCTTGAAGGATCTGCCTCAGGAGGGCAAGCTGTTCACTGGATCTTGTATAAACAGAAGTGTATATCCCCATATAGAGATGTACAAAGTCTCCACACAAATCCCTTTAATCTCCATTGACAACCTCATCACTGCCATCAAGGGTTCTGTGCTAAGGGTGAATAACAAGGGGGATTACGGGCACCCATGCCTCACCCTTCACTCAATTTCTGCCTTGCTAGGTAAAAACCACATTTACCTTCATTTGTGCTGATGGGTTCCCATACAGTGCCTGGACCCTGCTGATGAACAGATCATCCATATCTAAGGTTTCTAAAGTTTTTCTCCGAAAGAGCCAGTCTAGGCAGTCGGACCCCTTTTCTGCATCAGTCATGAGCAACATACTGGGTGCCTCCCTCTGCTTCATGACCTCCTTCACATCTGGGAGCTTCCTAATATGATCATGACTGTGGCACTGGGCTATAGATCTTGTTTGGTCGTGAAGCATAACCAAGACCATTGCCTTTTGCAGGCTGTTGGCCAGTACTTTTGCTAACATTTTCGCATCTTGATTGAGCAGTAACATGGATCTGTACAAGCTACAGAACAGGGGGGTCTTTGGTTTTAGAAATACTGTTACCTCTGCCAGGTGGGCAGAATATCATCCTTGTCTTGGATGTCATTAAAAAAGGCTTTTAGAGTTGGTATCAATTGAGCCAAAAGTATTTTATAAACTTCTGGCCACAGGGATTTGTTATTAGGGCAGCTGTTTTATCACCATGGCTATCTCTTCTAAATATGTACTCACTAGAGGAAAGGAGAGAAAGGGGAGACATGACAGAGACATTCAAATACCTCAAGGGTATCAATAAGGTACAGGAAGGTGGCATATGGCACAAAAAGAGATGCTCAAGGGCAAGGGGGCATGATATGAAGCTGGAAGGGGAGAGACTTAGAGGTTTGTGAGGAAATATTTCCTCGCAGAAAGGGTGGTGGACACCTGCAACAGACTCCCAGCAGAGGAGGTGAGTAACAAAATGGTAACAGGCTTCAAACGTGCATGGGATAGACACAGAGGGACCTTAGTAACACGGCTTTGGGGGGGGGGGGTAAGGCCGGAGATCATTTAAGGTCTATGGTGGAACAGTAGGTAGAGATTTTAGGGCAGACTAGGTGGGCCAGGTGGTCCTTTTCTGCTAACAGCTTCTATGTTTCTATGTTTCTCCCATGACTGGCGTATATCTTATTCTGGGCATAATTGTGGATAAATGGGCCTTGTCAAGGAATTGTCTGATGTCTTTTTCTGCATTAACTCCCCTTTCTTGTGTGCACAGTTTCCTGTAAAACCTTTTGAATTCAGCTACTATGTCCCTTGACTAGTAACTAGTCTCCTATGGGTTGTCCCCCTTCTGTATTTTAGCAGTATACCTATCTGCTCCCTTTTTTCGGAGCCACAAGACCAGTAGTCTGCCTGCTCTATTTCCCCATTCAGAGTACTTCTGCAGTTGGGCTTTGACCTTATTGTGGACTAGGGTATTGAGTTCTGTTCTCACTCTCTGTAGCTGGGCCAGAACTGTCTGGGAACCAAGCTGCTTGTGTTCTGCTTCTAGGTTTTTCAGTTGCTCTTGGAGTTTGAGTTGTTTCTCCATTTGTTGCCTCTTTTTATGAGCGGTATAGGCTATAATATGACCTCTAATTATAGCTTTTAGACTGTGCCACACAAATTTATGGACTGTCTCAGATATTGTATTAAATCTAACGTATGTTCGCTCGTTTCTGTAATTTTGGAACTATATTGTCATTTATTTATTTTTTTATTGTTTTGACTTTATTTCACTCCCATCACAGCCCCGTGGGACCTCTCTCAGGCATCCTGTCCTTATCCTGCCTTCCTGAGGATCCTTGAACTATGCCTCCTCTCTCCCCCTCTCCGCAGCCAGCACCCCCAGTTTAACCCATCCGGGGTGGGTCACCCCTCCTCTTTGGGCGTTCTTAGTAGGGCAGTCTCCAGCTGTGGATGAGGGGCCATGGGGAAACTGAAATGGCAGTCGAGGGAACCCGGCATAGGGCATGGACAGGTGCTGTCGCCTGATCCATGGCGCCGGTGTTTTCATTGTTCTGCGAGACTTCCCTCCCCTTTGCGTGGGCACCCCTGACGCAATGGTGCACGGCAATCCTGCCTGTGTCAGCCATGTGGGCTATGTGTAGCCTGACGCACTGCAGCACTCCTGATCTCCACCTGACAGCTGCTCAATCCTTACCCACCCCTGCCGATCCCTATGCTCCTGAGCTCACTCCTGAACTCGGGTCACCGGCATGGCGCAAGGTATGGCATCCAGCACCTCAACCCTCAGTGCCACCAGGCAGGCCCTATATTGTCATTTAGCAGGCTGTTGTTCAGCCTCCATAGAGTCTACTTTCCCTGGTCCCAGCTTTAAGAGCGACTGAATGGAGCTGGCCCGGTGGTGCTGAGGGTTGAGGCACTGGACACCATACCTCGTGCCACGCTGGTGACCCAGGTTCGGGAACAAGCTCAAGCTGTCAGGGATCGGTGAGGGGGGAGTCCGGGAGATGGATTGAGCAGCCTTAAGGTAGCTCTCCCCTCCCAGGTGGGAGACCATGCCACTTCTGCTAGGGGCTGCCCTCAGGTGGAGGCCTGGAAGTAGTGTAGTCAGGAGCGACTAGAGTAGGGGTGCCCACGGGTTGCCACATGCGTATGTGCCTCCACACGCCGGCAAGCAGCAACCGTGGCAAGGGTGGGGAACAAACAAGTAAAATGGAGTTCTCAAGAGGCTCCCTGATGACCCCACAGTGCCCATGCCGCCCCCAGAGTCTACATGTTGGTCTCCGGGGGGAAGGGGAAGTCCATGCCCTTCACCCTTGGTCCTGCCATGGGGGGGTAACCCGTGGGAGACTGCTGGGTGGGTCGCACGCATGGGAGAAGTGGAGGTCTGAAATTGAGCCCTCCTGAGGGGGAGGGGCCAGAGCCACCTGTCAGCTCCGCCATGTACCCCCGTCACCAGTCAGATGGGAGGTGGTGACGGATGTCAAAAAGTTGAATTAAAAAAAAGAGCAGCTGAATGAGGGCATGATCTGACAGAGTAATCTGTATTATAGATTGTAGGAGCATCCCTGACCAATCACAGCCCCCCCTTCAGTTGCACGTGAGGTACTGTTATTACCGTAGGAGTACCTCATGCACTAAGCCACTGTAACGTGCATCTTGCTGACCACTTGTGTCATCAGCATTTTAAATTTAAAAAAAATTATTTTTTAAATTTAATACATTTAGCGATCTGCAGTAGTTTTATTGGTCCATTTGGAGGGCCTCTTATATCCATACAAAGCCCTCCAAATGGACCTGTAAACTTATAGAATGTCCACTGTGTGTACTAATGTAACAGACGTGACCACCTCATTTCAGTCAACCCACAGGATATATTGCAAAATACAGGGACTTATCTGAGTGCAGGGTGCCAAGGGGTAGTCCTGGGGAAAGGTAATCTGCCACAGCTGTAAAGTAAAGGAAGTGGCTTGGGGGAGCAGACTTGGCTAAAACCCCTTTGCCCACAATGGTGGCTGAATGGCCAGTATTTTATTTAGTAGCCAGGTGCCTAGTGAAGGCTAGTGGGTGCTAGTGCCCTTTTGTTATGTGAACTGGGGGGAGGGAAACAGACACAAGGAAAGAGAGGATGTAAGCAGACAGCAGCAAAAGCCCAGAGGGGTGTGTATGTATGTGTGTGTATATATATATATATATATATATGTGTGTGTGTGTATATACATATATATACAATGTAGCTATAAAATAACATGGTTACGGGGTAGGCAGTCCTCATAGCAAGCTGCAAGCAAGCCATGTTGTGTAAGGTCTGTTGGCTGGATCTGATGTCACTAGGACAATGTCAGCAGAAGAGGAGACCAGCTGGATGAAACAAAAGATAAAAGGAAAAGAAGGGAGTGGTCTTTGGGGGAGGGGCACAACAGCAGTAGAAAGAAGCTTGTTCAAAAGTTCCTAATTTTGAAAGGGGATCAAGCTCTTTCCTGATTGGCTGCCAGTGACCTCAGCACCAAATGCTCCAATCAGACACAAGAAGGGTGAGCGGGAGTGTTCAATAGTGTAGCTCAACCTTTTGTTCTCTCTATTCTCTGAGCTGGCAAGCAGCAGTGTAGTGGCAGGGCTTAGCCACTCACTTCAAGAAAAAAAGAAAGAAAACATGGAAACCAAGTTTTAAAAGTGATAGGTTAATTAGCTAAGGAGCTACCACTGCCAAGATAAAAGAAAAGTTTTCTAGCTAGGAAAGCCAGTTAGAGTAATTGAGTTCCAAATGTTTTGAGCCCTTAGACCAAGCAAAGAAAGAGGGGCAGAAGCCAAGTTTGCAAGATAACAGACAAGACCTGCAAAGAGTTTGTTATTTTCTAAAGTTTGTAGGGAGGATTCACTTGTTTGGCAGAGGACCGAAGAGGACCAGAGGTTCAGCAGAGCAAAACTAGGACCTGGGAGGACTGAGAAGCAACAGAGCCGTCACTGGACATCTTACGAAGACTTCTCATCAATCCCTGGCCAGGGCAGCACAACAAAGGAATTAATTCTTCAAGGACTACACTCATTTTAGGTTAAGATACCAGAGACTGTGACTTTTAAAAAAGAGACTTGAAATGATTTTGTAACATTTTACTGCTTATCTTGGGGGTGGGATGAGAAATGTGTGTTGCAATCAAGTTTAGATTTTTTTTTTGTCAGAAAAGGATAAATTATACTGTTTGAGCTGATGTTATTTTACTGTTTAGGCTACGCAGCCATAGGTTTGGATTTTTAGACCATTGCTGAAGTAAGATACATTAATCACTGACTGCTAAATAAATTGGCTGTAATTTAAAGAGATTTTCTGCCTCTGATAATTCCTGTAGCACTGTTGTTATGGTTAGAGGGTCATACTCCAAAGTAATATCTGCCAGCCCTGTGACTAACCTTCCTTGCACCTAGCCAGATTCCATCACCCAGGTAGGTGAAAGCAGTGTGCAGGCAGGTGTTATAATTGGCACCCAACATGGGGCAGACCTTTTAAAGTTGTAACGGCAGGTTAAGCCAAAAGAAAAAAGGTGCATTTTAAAGTAAGTGAAAAAAAGTGCTAAAAAGGAAAAGGCAGAAATCTCACTTGTAAAACTACTACAGACATTGGCCCAGATATTCAAAAGGGTTGCGCATGGCGCAACAGTGTTGCACCATGCACAACCCACTGATGCGCCCCAGCACGATATTCAAAAGGGAAAAGTGCGCGGCACAAATCCCGATGCACTGCAGCGCATCAGTAATGTATGCAGGCATAGGTAGGGGGGGCGTGCCCATGCATACTCTGCACAGCCCAATATTCAGCCCAGGATGTGCGAGCCATGCATGCGCACCTCCTACCTGCGCCAGCACAAAGTTGATCCCCCAAATGAACAAAGGATGGTCACCCACAGGGGAACTGCCACATTGCAGGGCGCAACACGGCAGCTGCCACCTGTGGGTGGCCACCCGAGCTCCGGCTGCACCTGGCGGTGCCCCCCATGCCTGATTGCGGGCATTTGTAAAATAAAAGAACCCTTATATCCCTGGTGACCCAGTGGACCGCTGTCTGCCCAATCATAGGCATTTGTAATAAACAGAAGATTCATGTCCAATATCCCTGGTGGTACAGTGGACCGCAGACTGCGCAATCGCGGGCATTTGTACAAACAAAAGAATTATGTTCATTATTCAGGTTCAGTGATCACCGTCTGCTCGAGCGGCATTAATAAACAAATATGTTCAATATCCCTGATGGTCCAGTGATCTAGAAATTGATCGCAAGCACTTATAATAAACAGCAGAATTATGTCCACAGTCTTGAGGATCTAGCGTCCACTCCTCACCACTGCTGTTCATCGCCTGCTCCCCCAGTCAGCCAGCAGAGCAGCAACACTTATTTTACCTGCCGACTGACAGAGCATGCCCATTGTTTCACAGCATGAGCCACTGGGCGCAGCCATTAGCATTCATTATTATTCCAGATATGTGAATGGATCCATTCACATATTTGAATGTAGTACGGTATGGTTGCATGCCCTTGGCTCACGCCAGGACCAATGGGCGACAGCCCTACCTATGGTGTCAGTCGGCGGCGCAGGGCAGGGCGGGCCACACGCTGGCTGATGGGGAGCAGGGCAGTGGGGCACGGTGGGCGGTGGGGAAGGGAGTACCGCCAGACCACCAGGGATATTGGACATAATTTTTTGTTTATTACAAATGCCCACGATCGGGCAGACAGCGGTCCACTGCACCACCAGGGATATTGGACATCATTTTTTGGTTTATTACAAATGCCTGTGATTGGGCAGACAGCGGTCCACTGGACCACCAGGGATATTGGAATTTTTTTATTTATACTGAAGCCTGCGATCGGGCTGTGGGGCACATTGTCGCGCTGTGCAGGGGGCGTCGGTCCCCGACGGTTGCTGCCTGGCAGGGCGCCAGGTGCAAGTCGCTGGGGATTGGGGCACCTGCATGCAAATGGAGCCATAATGACATGCAAATGGCCCCATTTGCACCTTGCATACATTATGGCCCCATTTGCATGTGCACTTTTGAATATCGCGGTTGCTGTGCATAGCACAATGGAACTTGCGCTAGCGCATCCCCCGCTCCACTCTGGGCACTTGCGCTGGCACAGTGCCACTACGCCATGCACACTGCGGGTGGCTAGGGTGCGATATTCAACGATGCTGTGCCATGGTGCAACTCCATTGAATATCGCCCAGTCAACGCCCCTGCACAGCCAAGCTGTGCTGCACCCAAGCTTGCGCCACAGCCTGGCGCAGTTTGAATATCTGGGCCATTGTTTCTAACGTGTTCAGAACTCAATGGCCCAGGGTTCCTCAGACACGTATGAGGAGTGTGAAGGTTTTAGGAAGTTAAGAGCGGGAACGCAGCTGGAGTTCAGTGGAATGGTGTATTGTGGATCAGGTGGGCTCCAGCAATTCCTTTGAGCCATGGAGGAACATGCAAGGGTTGGATGCCAGTACAGGTCCCCTGCCGATGTAGACTATACTAGCTGGAATAGGTTGTGAATGGGCAAAACTAAGTGTAACAGAGAGCTGAGAAGAGGACAGACAAGTTAGAGAGAGAATGGAGAGGCTGGAAAGCATGCTGACCAAGCTTGTCTCCAGTGCGGAACATCTCAGTGTGGAAATAGAGAATAGAGGGAGAGATAGAGAACCAGAAGTACAGAGGATGTGGGACTCTTATCCCACATCTACTCCAGGAAGTCAGAGAAATGCAGAACAGGAGTATGTTGACCACATTCAAAGTAAATATAGACAGTGGCGAGACAATACTACACCACCCATTGTCCCTATTTTCACACCATGGATGGGAAATAATCTACCCACCTTTGCAGGTGACTCAAAAGAGGACCCCAGAGGCTTCTTGAGAGGATTTGAGTGAGTACTCGGGCAAGCTAATATCCCTGAAGAGAACTGGCTACAGCACTGGAGGGTGCCTTGCAAAGACATGCCAACAAGTGGTGGCAGTACAAGAGCACTCAGATTCAGAACTGGAGGCAGTGCAAGCTGCACTTCTTAGAATATTTCGACAGAATCCATAACAGGCAGCATCTTAGAAGGGAGCTCGATCAGCTACAACAGCCAAGAGATGAAATTAATGACTTTATCCTGGACAAATGGGAGGTGTACTGACATCTGTACTCTGGAGCATGAGAAGAGGAAGGAGTGGGGTTCATCACAAGCACCTTAGACCCCGAACTGCAAAACCATTTTGTGTGCACCAAGCCCTTGACTATTGAGGACCTGGTCCAAAAGGCCCAAGAGCTGGCAGATAACCTGAAACGGTACCGAAACCCATCCAGGGTCAAGTCTTTTGACAGTCGGGCCCCACCAATGAGCCCTCCATACTGGTCGCCAGAGGGCAGAAGTGGTCAAACCAGGCAGCCACAGCCAAATCAAGATTGAGGAGCAGCACCAGCATCAGGAGAAAAGAGGTGTTTCAAATGTGGCAGTCCAAGTCACCTCAGTTACAACTGTCCTCAGCAATCACCAGCAGCTAATGTTGTAAATGTTACCAGTCCGGTGGAGGGAACCAATTTGGCTACCATTGCAAGTCCACAAGAAACTGCAGCAGTCGCAGAGGAAGCAGATGGTCCAAAGGAAAAAGGGAAGGTACAGTTGTTATACCTCACAGTTATGCTGGCTGGGACTCCAGTGCAAGGTCTGGTTGACACAGGAGCAACCCACACCATTGTCTCACATAAAGCATAGAAGAATTACCTGGAGACATGGACTTGATACCAAAAAGGAACAGAGGTGGAAGTCAGGCTCACTTCAGAAGAGTTAAACATTCTCACAGATTTGTTGCTGTGTGCACTCTGTTAGGGGTTCGGTGCAGTGAAAGGGGGGTTGTTAACCCCTGTTCTTACTAATTGTCCTGAATGTCACTACATTCCAATGTAGAAGGAGGGTGAGATGTTGTAACTTATTTCAGGGGGTCCCTGAGGAAGACCACTCCCTGGTCAAAGCTGGGTAGGAGTGCATACTCCACGTTGGTGAGACGAGCCGTTTGTTGAGAAACTGTTTCACAAAATAAAAGTTTTGGATTTGAAATAAGTTACAGCGTCTCATCCTACTTTTACATTGGAGTGCAGTGACATCTGGGACAATTCACTTCAGAAGAGGCCTATCATCCGTGGGGACATGGTGAGGTAGAAATTGGCACAGTCGGAAAGAAGTGGAAGGGCCATGCCCTCACCTTTGATCATTCCGTGGCAGATGTGATACTGGGTATAGACATTATCAGAGACTTAGAACTAACAATTGATGTCTGTGGCAGGAGTGTGTCCACACCACAGGGTTCAGCAGCCCTAACTTCTGACAAAAACCCAGTTCTTGAGCCAGCCTTATGGCAGTTACTGGAAGAAGGAACCACTGAACAGGTTACAACCATCTTACAGCTAGAACCAGTGCAGATCTTATTTGATGCAGCTTCACTAATCTGCAGTGCTACCAAGGAGGGAGGAAATATTGAAACCATGGCAAAGTCTCAACTCCAGGAAGTTTTACAACAAATCCCTGAGGCGGTGACAGATCAAGTGAGACATACTAAAATATTGAGCCATGTTCACCAGGAAAAGTGCTATGATCAGAAAAGAAGGTGTGTCACTTCTGAAATGGGGGGCATGGTGCTCTTGAAATGACACATGCAATCGAGCAAGGAAGATTGCTTCTGTACAAAGGTAGCTCGACCACGGGAAGAGCCCTACAGTATTTTCGAGAGCTTTTCAGATGTTGCAAATGGACTGGTGGAACCTGCCGCTGGACAGAACAAGGGGGTACACCACGTCTCAAACCATAGAAACATAGAAGTTGACGGCAGATAAGGACCGCAAGGCCCATGCAGTCTGCCCATTTTTTTTTTCTACCTTATAAATGTGCCATCGGCCTTTGCTCTGTCAGTGGCCTATCTATTCATACTCATTTGTATTGCTCCCTTATGCCTATCCCATGCCTGTTTGAAGCCCTGCACTGTATTCATAGCCACCACTTCTTGAGGTAGGCCATTCCATGCATCCACCACCCTTTCTGTGAAAAAGAATTTCCTCACATTCCCCCTTAATCGGCCCCCTCTAATCTCATGCTGTGTCCTCTTGTCCTGCTATTTTTCTTATATTTAAACATGTTAGACTCTTTCACCTTGTTAATGCCCTTAAGGTGTTTGAATGCCTCGATCATATCACCTCTCTCCCTCCTTTGCTCAAGGGTATACATATTGAGCTCTGTTAATCTGTCCTCATATGTCTTCTGATGCAGTCCCTGCACCATTTTGGTTGCCCTTCTCTGGCCTGTCTCAATTTGGTTAATGTCCTTGTGAAGGTGTGGCCTCTAATACTGCACACAGTACTCCAGATGGGGCCTAACCAGTGTCTTGTAAAAAGGGATTATTACCTCCCTTATACGACTTGTGATACCCCTACTAATACACCCTAACACCCCCCTAGCCTTACCTACTGCTTTAGAGGTCTGCTTGGATGATTTCAGGTCATCAGTGATGATGATGCCCAAGTCTCTTTCTTCCTTTGTGACTGCTAGCAACTCCTCCCAGCTTATAGGTGGCTTCAGGGTTTCTTCCTATGTGCATGATCTTGCACTTCTTTGCATTAAATCCCAGTTGCCACTCTTCTGACCATTTTGCTAGTTTATCCAGATCTCTTCTCATTCTGCCCACCCCATCTGGATCATCTACTCTGTTGCAGATCTTGGTGTCATCTGCAAACAGACAAGCCTTACCCTCTAGTCCATCTGCAAGGTCACTAATGAAGATGTTGAAGAGGACTAGCCCCAGGACTGATCCCTGAGGTACCCCTACTTGTGACTTGCATCTCTTCTGACTGTATACCATTTACCACCGCTTCTGTTTTCTGCCCACAACCAGTTTGCCACCCAGTTGACCAACTTCTGACCCACCCCGAGCCTACCCAGCTTATTTATCAATCTTCTATGTGGAACAGTGTCAAAAGCTTTGCTGAAGTCAAGGTAGGCGACATCAACTGCTTCCCTTGGTCCACCACTCTGGTTACCCAGTCAAAGAAATCTATGAGATTAGTTTGACAGGACCTTCCTTTTGTAAACCCATGCTGTCTTGGATCCTGTGCACCTATGGATTCCAGGTGTTGCACTATCCTTTCCTTAAGGAGTGCCTCCACAATCTTGCCCACTACTGAGGTAAGACTGACTGGTCTGTAGTTCTCTGCCTCCTCCCTGCTACCACTCTTGTGGAGCGGGATCACATGAGCCCTTCTCCAGTCTTCTGGGACCTCTCCTGTGCTCAGAGACTCACTAAACAGTTCTGCTAATGGCTCTGCTAGTTCCACCTTTAGCTCCTAAGTACCCTGGGATGTATGCCATCAGGTCCCATTGCCTTATCCACCCTGGAGCTTAGATGTTTGTAGGACCCTTTCTTTGTGAAGGGAGTAGTGCTCACCTCTCCCCTGTGTCCATGGTGCTGAGTCAGGCCCTGTCCTACCTCTCTTCAGTAAATACTGAGCAACAGTAACTATTTAGGATAGATGCTTTTACATGGTCCTCCTCCTCACATGCTCCCTTTTCTCCATTAGCTTAGCAATACCCTCTGGACTTTCTCCTTTCACTAATGTATTTATAGAAAGTCTTGTCACCTTCTTTACTGTTCGTGCTAGTGTTTCCTCAGTTTGGGACTTTGCCTGCCTTACTGCCTTACCTGCTTCCCTTAGGGCAGTTTGGTATGCCTCCCTATCTTCATCCTGTGTGTTCCTTTATATTTCCTGAAGGCCAGCCTTTTGGCTCTGACCTTTTCTGCTACAGTATTTGAGAACCAAAGTGGTTTCTTCTTCTTCGCACTTCCTTTTCTGTCTAACATAATGGGATGTTGCTTCAAGTATTGCATCCTTTAATGCTTGCCCACTTTGCCTGTACCCCTCACCTGTGTTTCTTTTTGCCAGGGCTAGCTTAACTCTGTTGGCCATCTTATCAAAGTCAGCTCCTCTGAAGTCCCATATTTTTGCCTTAGAATAGGATGATTTAGATGTAGTAGCCAAATTGGAACCGTACCATGTGATGGTCACTGGCCCCCAGGTGACGTTCTACCTGGAGATCTGTGATCCCTTCCCTGTTAGTCAGTATTAGATCTAGGATAGCCCTGTCTCTTGTGGGTTGTTGTACCAGTTGTTTGAGGCCCTCCCTGCAGGGAATCCACTATGTGTCTAGTTCTGGCAGATGTTCCTGCTGGTATTGACCAATCTGTATCTGGCATGTTGAAGTCTCCCATTATCAGAACCTCCCCTTTAACTGTCATGTTTTGTATATCTTCTAACAGTAATGTGTCTGTGTCCTCCCCCTGGTCTGGGGTCCTGTAGACAACCCCAGTTCTCGTGGCTGTCCCATTTCCTGTTTCCAGGGTGACCCACAGTTCTTCTGGCTCCTTATGTGTATTTTGAATTTCTGTAGCTTTGATAATTTCATTGACATACAGGGCCACTCCTCCCCCCCTTTTTGCACCTCTGTCTCTTCTGAACAATACATAACTAGGTACTGAAGTCTCCCAAGTGTAGCTACTGGTAAACCACGTCTCACTAATTGCTGCTATGTCCAGTTTAGCCTCTGACATTATTGCCTGCAGGTCTGGGATCTTATTTCCCAGGCTGTGAGCATTTGTGTACATGATTTTCCATTGGCCAGATTTCGCTGTGTTAGTTGTTGGGCGAGGTTTGCATTACCCACAGCGCCGTATGGGAGACAAACATTTTTTCTTACCTGGTGATGCAAATGAACTGCAAACATGCTGAATCCCTGTTTGACCACTAGCTGAGGGGAGGGTATTCTTCCATTCGACGATGGGGTGCTGCAACCCCTCCCATTTGCTAGTTTAAATATACTGCAAAGACGTCAAACTTCTGCCCCAATGCACTGACTCCTCCTTAGTCAGATGCAGTCCATCAAATTTAAAGAACTTTCGCTCCCAGAATTGTTGCCAGTTCTACAAATCTGTGTCCTTTTTCTTGGCACCAGCCCTGAGCCACGTGTTTAGCTCCCCTATCTCCCTCTCTGAGCTCCGCCCATCTGCCCCCTCTCCCAGACTGGCAGGATCTCAGAGAAGGAGATGCGACTAAATTGATGATAGTTTGTCATAAGCCTGGTCAGGTGTCTTGGTCTCCACAACTGACCGGCTGGCGAGATCATTAGTCCCTATGTGTACTATGACATCAATGTTTTCTCCTGCTTTGTGAACAATTTAATGCGGTCAGTGTCTCCATGCTGATGTACCTGGGAGACATCTGACCATTACCCTGGCTGGAGATGGGTATCAACTCTCAATCATGGACTCTCCTATGATCAGAAGTTTTTGGATTTTCTTTTGCTTTTTTGTTTTGGTTCCTGATTTGGGTGAGTTTTGTTGTGCTAGCTCCTGTGCCACAGTGTCCTGCTCTGCAGTGTCTTCTGCCTCTTTGTTTGATTTCAGAGATAGAGGCAGATACCTGTTTGTAGTGTTTATATGGCTTTTGGAGGTAATATGTTGGGGAGCAGAGAGTGATGGGGCACGCGATTTGCCCCTCCTAACCACCTGCCAACCTCCTGGACCAACTACCCTCTGCGGTCGAGGTTTTTCTGTTGGATGCTGGGGAAATGGCAGGTGGTTCTTATAATGTATTTCCTCTTGAATATGAAATTTGAGGCATGCAATCTTTGCCCATGCTGCCCGGAGCTGAGCCCTAAGATCTCCAATGGCCCAGCATGTAGGACAGTGTCCTAAATCCTGTAAGACTGTCCTTCTGAAAATTGTTCCACAGTACCTGCAGTTAATTATATCCATTCCAGATAAGTTGCTGGGTTTATAACCTAGTCAGAGTAATTAGAAGGAAAAAAATGCAAGTAATGGTTTGATTGGGTTTTGTTTTTGTTTTACTTGTTATAACAAGTTAAATTACTAATGCCCCTGTAAATGAGCTCACCTTGTGGATGCCCCACTGATCCGCCCCTTCCTGCGCTGCCACAGGAAATGTCACAACTGTGGTACCCTATAAAAGGAGTGTAGTGTGGGGTGGTTGGGGATGGGGGTGGGTGGCTGGGCCCTTCCCCTGCCTAAAAAGAAGAACCACGGACGAAAGAACCGTAGGAAGTTCAGGGATAGGATAGGACACATGCACTCTAACACTGAAGTGGGGGAGAGACCAATTTTTCTCATGCTCCTTCAACTGGCGTGGAGGAGGAGAACCAGAACAGGGAATCGGGGAAGACTAGGCTTAGACCAAGAGTAACAGTATACTACAGAACTCTGCACAACTGGGGAACCATGGGGAGAAGTAGCAGCTCTAATCATTGCGCCAAAACTGTCATGCCATGAAAACTGAATGATAGTTTTTTTAATAGTGAAAAGTTAATGTGTGTATAGTAATGAGTTGCTACTTCTGTGTTTAAGCCTGCCAATTGGCAGTCTCGTCAACTTTGTTGATACATGGGGGAGGGGAATGTAATGGGCGTGACCACCTTGTTATAGTCAACCCACCAGATATAATGCAAAATACAGGGACTTATCTGAGCCATGTTGTGTAAGGTCTGTTGGCTGGATCTGATGTCACTGGGATGATGTCAGCAGAAGGCGGGACCAGCTAGACGAAACAAAAGATAAAAGGAAAAAGAAGAGAGTGGTATTGGGGGGAGGGGCACAGCGGCAGTGGAAGGAAGCTTGTTCAGAAGTTCCTAACTTTGAAAGGGGATCAAGCTCTCTCCTGATTGGCTGCCAGTGGCCTCAGCACCAAATGTTCCAATCAGATACAATAAAGGTGAGCTGGAGTGTTCAGTAGTGTAGTTCAACCTTTAGTTCTCTCTCTCTCTCTCTCTCTCTCTCAACTCTTTGAGCTGGCAAGCAGCAGTGTAGTGGCAGGTAGTAGCCTCTCACTTCAAGAAAAAAGAAAGAAAAAGTGGAAACTCAGTTTTTGGAAACTCAGTTTTAAAAGTGATAGGTTATTTAGCTAAGGAGCTACCATTGCCAAGATAAAAGAAAAGTTTTCTAGCTAGGACAGCCAATTAGAGCAATTGAGTTCCAGAAGTTTTGAGCCCTTTAGACCAAGCAAAGAAGGAAGGGCAGAAGCCAAGTTTGCAAGATAACCGACAAGACCTGCAAAGAGTTTGTTATTTAATAGTTAAAGTTTGTAGGGAGGGTTCACTTGTTCGACAGAGGACCAGAAGTGCAGCAGAGCGAAACCAGGACCTGGGAGGACTGAGAAGCAGCAGAGCCATCACTGGACATCAGCAGAAGACTTCTCATCAATCCCTGGCCAGGGCCGCACAACGAAGGAATTCATTCTTCAAGGACTACACCCATTGTGGGTTAAGGTACCAGAGTCTGTGACTTTTAAAAAGAGACTTGAAATGATTTTGGAACATTTTACTGTTTATCTTGGGGGTGGGGTGAGAAATGTGTGTTGCAAGTTTAGATTTTTTTGTCAGAAAAGGACAAATGATACTGTTTGAGCTGATGTTATTTTACTGTTTAGTCTGCACAGCCATATATTTGGATTGTTAGGCCATTGCTGAAGTGAGAGAAAAAGTTAATCACAGACTGCTAAGTAAATTGATTCTAATTTAAAGAGATTTTCTGCCTCTGTGATAATTCATGTAGCACTGTTGTTACGGTTAGAGGGACATAACCCAAAGTAATATCTGCCAGCCCTGTGACTAACCTTCCTTGCAGCTAGCTGGATTCCATCACCCAGGTAGGTGAAAGCAGCGTGCAGTTGGGTGTTATATTAGTAGGAGGGTATGCCACCCTTACAGTGACACCAACACAGCGAAATACACACCTGTCAGCAAAAACTGACACTTTGCCAACAGGTTGCTATGTTGGCGTGCCCAAGACAGGGGCATGCTGTCTCCTGGTCCTGCAACCCCACCCCGAATTAACTCCGACTGGAGTTGAGAATCCTAAAGATGGGGGGGGCAGGGAAAGAGCCCCCTCCCTGGAAAAAAAAAAAAACAGGACCGGGAGAGACACAGGAATCATGTAGACCGCAACTTGCTGTTGACATGATTCCTGTCGGTGAGATGCCAGTCGACATAAAGGATGTTGAACCGGCATGGTAGAGCCCTAGTGGGATGCATAACTTGTGTAAATAGAACCTGTCAATACTGGAATATCCTCTGGTTGGGTGGAGAGTATAATGTATAGTTTTTAACTTTAGGATTCCACTCTCCCCAGGGATCTATCATACACAATTCCTCCCTGAAGCTTTTTAAACACTTGCTTGGTGCTTCCCCATGATTGTGGATCCCGCGTGCAGTGATCTGGTGTCGATTGCTCTACTGTGTTCCAATTTCTCCTGACCACTAGAGTCCCTGCAGTTAGCTCCGCTAGTCTCCAGAACACTTGTCTGAAAAAGCTGATGTAGCAGGAACAGGGCTGTATAAAAACATTACATGTACTAACTGGTGTCTGTTTTGTAGGGTCACCCCTGCATATCTACCCTCCCTGTCTGAGTATCTCTTGGTTACCTTCCAGGGTAGCCCTTTCTTAATTAGGATGGCCACTCCTGCTATATTTTTACCTGGGATGGAGGCAGTTTTCACAAATGCACTCCGCAGGTCAGGCCATCTGCTCCCACAGTGCCAAACTCCTAGCGCAATAGTGTGAACAGGTAACAGACAGGGTAACTCTCCTGTCTGCTTTTGGGTCCGAATCACCTTTTAGCCTCAAGTTCTGGGGGGGAATCAAACTGTGAACCTTATGCTAGCGTATCCAAATGTACAGGCTCAGATAATATTCTCTTCGGGGGGATGCAATATATCTTTTTCCTAGGGGCACCTAACCAGGTATCCAAAATGAACCCTTAGAACTCTATAAGAGACCTTAGGTATATTCTTACCTTTTACCAAGCTTAGTAACACCATCAAGCACTTGAACAGTTGTCAGACTTAATATCCGTTCAGCAATAACATGCAAAAAATGACTGCGGAGACCCAGGCAGTATCTTAAGAAAATGTTTACTAAAAATGGATAAAAACAGTAAGATAAAATACAGAACAAATATCAAAGAGCGTCACAAGCATATAAAAGAAAAAAAGGAAAACTACAGAACAAACTCCTACCACAATACATTTAGATATTCTCTATCTAATGTATTACCTCTGTAAGTGCCTTTAAATTAGAAAGATCTTTGTTTCTTAAGAGCCCAACAGGATATGACCCACATTTCAGACACAAGTATCAGTTTAAAGATCATGTGCAATGGGTTTTACATATTTCTAATAAAAGCTTAAAAAGCTGAAATTCAAGTCCTTGTGTCATGACTAGTGTTTCCTGAATATGTCATGTTGTTTGGTTTTGTAGTTTTCTTAGCTTGCTCTACAGTGGTTGAAAACAGTGGAGTTATTTCTGTCCTCTCAGTCAAGCTTGGAGAGCGATGACGTCATTTTGGAGTAGCTTGCTGTTTCAGATTCCCAATCAGAGCAACACTCTTTAGAGTTTATGGTTTGCTGAGCTCTCCAGGTTTCTTACAGACCCAGTCTCTGGTTTGTGTGTAGATAGATCAGCGTAAAATGTTATCATTCTCTCTCTCTTTAAAAAGCTGTACATTTCAGTTTCAATGCTGAATTGAAGTAGTGGAAATCTTTTTATCTGAGAAATCAGCTTGTCTGTATCACAGCTCTGTTCTTTCTAATGAAACCTAATTTTTTTTCTAACTATATAACACAGGGCTGTTTAATGCATATAAAATAAATCTAAATTTTGTTCATTCACAGAAACAGTTTGTCTTTGATGTAGCATTCATAAATACAATCATGTAAGAAAATTTTTTCCATGTTAAATTGACAAACAGATGCTTATAATGTATGGGGAGACCTTGTTATGCACTGCCTGACATCTTTTAATTTTCTTGTAATCTCATCGTTCTGACATGCAAGCT
The DNA here is from genome assembly GCA_016271365.2 of Neoceratodus forsteri. Classification (NCBI taxonomy): domain Eukaryota; kingdom Metazoa; phylum Chordata; order Ceratodontiformes; family Ceratodontidae; genus Neoceratodus; species Neoceratodus forsteri. The sequence goes on along the minus strand of CM028136.1, from coordinate 518,003,462 downwards.
GTAAACCTTGCTTGCCTACATCAGATCGATGAGATTACAAGATGGAATCAATGTTACCTGCCGACATTCCGACCCCAGAATGTTAAATGCGAGCGTTTTAAACTGAGCATCCTAAGTGGCAGTTTAAACGCAGTTGCAGAGCAGTCAAAACAGCCACCTAAAAATGTCATTACCTAGCACACACATTCACTGGCTAAAAGTGTTTATTTTTTTTATCTCTTCTTCGTGCTTTGTCTATTACCTCCCACCTCCATCCGCAGGCGGTTTCCCGTGAAGGCTGGCATTCCATCTCGGACATCGAATATTTCCCACAACCCATTTGCTCCACGCAGTTGACGTCTCCTCTAATGATGTCCAACTGCATCCCACTTTAACAGCAGCAGCAGTAAACGGACATTTGTTTTGTTTAAAATACAAAGTTTAACTGTTTCTAAGTGCAAATTGGATCTAAATAAATCTTTTTTGATGACCGTCAGTGGCGTGCTATACATATTTAAGGTAAGATCAACGAGAGCCATATTTTTGTGTAAACGCAAAGTGTAAAAGCAGTAGTCAGTTCATTTAAGCAGCTCAAACCCCCATACACTATAAAAGATAATGGCTAGGGTTCTGCAGTTTACCAGGTTGAAATCACCTCTCACAGTTGCCATGCCGACAGTAAACCTCTTGAGCTGTGCTCTTGAGGTTTACAAGCTTGGCATGGCAACCGCTTGAGGTGATTGCAACCTGGTAAACTGCAGAACCCCTGCCATTATCCTCTATGTCACACTCTGCTACAGTATTTCAAGCACATGTGCTGTCAGAACTCAAAAAGGTCAGTTCTTTGGTGGCTTCTGTGTGAAAATACATTATGTATGTGTATAACTAGAAACACTGTGTGGCATCCCGATGCACCATGTCTCTGCCCCACAGCTGAGGCAGCTGCAGGATACTACCACCAATCCCCTGCCCCACAAGCCACCTGCCTTCTGCTCCATATTCGAGGCTGCTGCACCCTGCTGCCCACTGTCTTCTCTCCCACAGACAGGGATTGTGCACCCTGTTGCCTCTATTCCCCTGCCTAAAGAATCAGGACTACCGTACTCTGCCGCCCCCTGCCCAAACAATCGGGGTTGCTGCACCCTGCTGTCCTCTCTCCCCCATCTTCACAGTTATGGATGCTGCACCTGTTGCCCCCTGATCTTATCTGTGTCAATCTTCACCATTCATCACCTTTGGGTATAGTGGCCAGAGGTCACGACCCCGTGGGAGCTCTTTTTTTTTTTTCCTTTGGGATGGGTGGAGTCGACACACCATCGGCACCGCCCTCGAGGCCGACACACTGCATGGCACTCACAGGTTGGCTGTTAGGCATTGTCGACTCTGCCGTCCTGCCAGTTCTTCATCTCCCGCCATTGAAGTCGCACCTCATGGGTAGCTCTGCTGTGTGAGAGGCCTGTTGTCCACTTAGAAGCCTTTGGCTCCATTCTCATTTGAAGTCCATCGACTCCATTGAATTTAAAGTTTATCCTGCCGGTTCCGCTGTTCGTTCCACTCGACTTTGCTGGTAAGACTGTTCCTTTTCTTATATTTTTGCGGCGTCAGTCTTGTTTGGTGTTCTTTTCCATAGGTCATGTCACCGGTGGGGACGAAACTATGAAGGCGGGATGACCCCTATGCGTGGTTTGCCGTGCGGCTGTAGGTATTCCATCACCGACCAACATGACCGTTGCCTCGTGTGTCTTGGCCCACTACATGACATGGATTCGTGTTATTCCAACTTCTCCATGGATGGTCATGTAATTGAACAACTCGCGTGGAAAGTTGGATGAGCTCTGCCGACTTTTGGGGGATGGGCGCGCACTCATCGGGCCAAGCCACACTCTCTCAACCTTTCCTCTGGGTCCTCTCCCGGTCCTATATGGGCTGCGGAGGAGGGGGCTTCTGCTTCTAGTAGCCTCGCCATTATAAAAGGCCCTTCCATGGTGCAGGAGGCCCAGTCCATTCCCCTTGGGGGATGGGTGGGAGGCACCACCTTGGCAATCACCCCCTTCAGGGGTTAAGGCTCCCCCGGTGTCACACCCTCGGCTCAGAAGGCCTGGGTCAGCCATTCACGGCCCCGTGGGCCCTGATGGTGCTGTTATCGGCGTCGGTCCGTCGCTCAGTGTCGTTTCTGCTGTTGGCTCTGTTTGCACCACTGATGGTGCTGGCAGTGCCATGGGAGGCTGTATGGCACTGTCCTTTACTGTTTCTCGCCTCGGTGCTGTCTGCGGCACCATGGTTGAGCATGGGGCAGTGTTCAGCTCTGGAGTCGCTTGCGGTACCGAGCAAGGACACGGCATCATGGGGGGTTCGGATCTCTGTGCTGTTTGCGGCAGCGAGAACACAGTCGGAGCCATCGTTGGCACCATCTCTGGCCTCAGCATCACTTGTGGTGCCGTGGGTCGGGACAGTGCTGTGACAGGCTCCAGCTCTCATGCTGCTGCCATCATCGGTGCCGAGTCTTCTTCCCATATCATTCGTGGTGCGGCTGAGGGTATCAGCGCCGGCTCTGGTGCAGTCACTCAGTCTGGTACCCCATTCAGTCGGGATGGCAGCGGGCGTCCACATACCGTTTGGCACAGAACTTTGATCTCCACCTCCTTGGAGGAGGAATCTGATTCTGAGTCAGACAGGTAGTCTAACTCTTTGGAGTTGGCTGCTCATGTGGACACTTTAGTAGTGTCCGCAACAGACTGGAACCAGCCCCCCACTGTGGAGCGGACAGTTGCTCCCGGGTCCAGGGTCAGGGGTGCTGACCAGCAGGCAGTGGTGCAGGCCACCATTGCTCTGCAGCCAGGCCTCGGAGGGTGTTCTGACCCCTCAGTGATGGTACCCCCTCAGGTGGTGTGCCTGGATCGCCAAACTTTGGGACCAATCAGAACACCCACAGGAGGGAGGGTGCTGCTCCCTGGATAGCCCCTTCATGGGCTGACCAGGGTTGCCAGCTTCCTAGGCTGGCTTTTTCAAGGAGAAGGGCTCTTTTGGATTCCGAGGGGTCAAGGGGTAGGGGTTCGCTGCGGCGACCTTTTTCCTGGGACCCATCTGGGCTCCGGAAGAAGTCATAGCGCGGATCCCCACCCTTCCTTTTTGGTTTCCTCAAGAGGGCCCCATTCTTTGGAGATGGGGGACTGTCCTTTTGGACTTTCATGGCCCCGGTCGCCTCACAGGGGATATTCTTCAGAGCTCAGTCTTGGCAGTTCCAGTATGGTTGACCAGCTGTCAATTGTTGAGTATTCCGGAGCTCCCTCTTCTCTTGGGGCTCCAGGTGCTCTCTCTAACCCAGGCAGAGGACAGCCGATTCCTGTTGTCGGCTCTGCCTCCTCCTCTGCCACATTCTTCTGATCTCCTAGGTATTCTTGGTCCTAGCGGTCCTCTCTCCTGGGAGCAGTTCAGAGCTGTGGCTGCTCAATTTCCCTCTTATGTTAGGGCCATGGACAGACAGGTTTTTCAACCTCCCCCTGAGCAGCCAACCTCTGAACCTTTGAGGTCCTCTGACTCCTCATCCTCCTCCTCTTCAGGAGGTGAGGAACTGTCTATCCACATCTCCCCAGCTGCTGATCTCGCTGAGTATCAGCGTTTTCTCGTGAGGATGTTGGAGGACCTGCATGTCTCCCCACCCACTGAACACAATCCAGAGCATCTGACCCGTGCCTTTTTGGGCGATTTCATTGTGGACACTCTTGTAGTGCCCTCCTGGCCCGCTCCCTTTAGGGAGGCATCGGTGCGCTTCTGGCAGAGACCCTTTTCCGGGGTCCCAGCCCCTAGGGATCTCCACCAGAGGTAGTGTGCCCCTCCGGAGTCTCCAGGTAATCTGCCTCATCCTAGCTCAGGATTGACGCAACTGGATACTCCCGATGGGCTTCGCGTCCTTCACTGTGACCAGCCCCTAGATGCAAACTCCATGGATTTTGACTTCTGGGGTAGGAGGATTTTTCACTTGGCATGGTTGCTTCTTTCCTATATCTGCTCATCAGGCCCACTATGCTACCTATGACAGGTTCCTGTGGTCCAGGCTAGGTCAACTCCTAGCCTCGATGCCTGACACGGAGGAAACCAGACAAGCCATTGCATTCTCTGCAAGTGGGCTGGAGCTAGCAAGGCAGCAAGCAAGGGCATCATGTGATGCCAATGAGGTAGATACCAGGGTCGTAAGGACAGCGATCTGCACTAGGCAGATGGCATGGCTGCGTCTCTCCCAGTTGTCACCCATGGCCCGGCGTAGGGTGATTAACTCCGCTCACCAGAGAACCTACCTTTTCTCCCATAGGGTGAGATGAAGTCTGTCAGGGCAACTTCCTACCCCCTCTGGGGGGTCTCCATCTCACTCGTCCCACTCTCAGGCCTCTCCAGACCCATGAAGGTTCTCTCTCTTGGTGTGCCACCCACTGAGAGCTAAGGGACTTAGTCCCTTAGGATCGAAGCCTACTTTAGGTGGGCTCGGCACTCACTCAAAGGTGATGAATGGTGAAGATTGACACAGATAAGATATGAAAATTACGTATCTACCATAATTCCGATCTTTCTGTGTATCTTCACCATTCATCACAATCCCACCCTCCATCCCTCTGGGGCCTCAGTCTCTGGGTCCTCCCTCCCTCTCTGTGTCCTCTTTTTCGCCCCCCTCCTTTCTGTTAGTCAGGAGTGGGGTGACCTTGGGCACATGGGGGGATATTTTTCTATAGGGGGAGAGTGGTCTGGATGGGGGGCACTCCTTCCTCAGTGCCTCGGCTCCACCCCCATGGGGTGGGGGTTGGAAGTTGCCCTCTTTTCTGCTCTCCCCCCCTTCTCCCTGTCAGCTTTACTTTGATTTCCTTGTCCTTGGACACAACCTTAATTTAATTTAAGAAACTATGTTTCTTACACCAAAAATTTTATTTTGAGGGGCTATTCCCTGTATCCTGTCTTTTCCTCCAGAATAGCCAATTCTGCTTATGTTGGAGTTATTGCCAGTAATTCTGTGCCTTGAATTCTGGCAGTTTAGCCTTCTAGCTACTCCTTCGCAGTTACTGTGCAATCTGGAGACAGGTCAAGGTTCCAGAGTGTGTTCCGTTCTCTCCCCCCCCCCACATCTTGATCCCCAAATTCCTTAACCCTCCCTCCCTCCTTTCTGCTTCCAGACATTGGGGCCCCTTCCCAATCCCTTAGTTTTTCCAGCTTATTCTGTCCTCTCAGTCATTTATTTCTCCTTTTATTTATATATCTTTTCCTTTGTCTGTCCTTTGGACTTTCTTGTCCCTCCCTCCCCTTTCTTTCTCTACGCCGACTCAGAACTGGCAGGAGAGTGGAGTCGACAACACCAAACAGCCAACCCACAAGCACCACGCAGTGCGTTGGCCTCGAGGGTGGTGCCGACTCCACCTATCCCCCCCAAAAAAGAGCTCCCACAGGGTTGTGACCTCCAGCCACTATACCCAAAGGTGATGAATGGTGATGCACAAAAAGATCAGAATTATGGTAGGTATGTAATTTTCATTTCTTGTCTCCACAGTCAGGGCTGCTGTGCTATGCTAAGCCCTAGAGTGCCAGGTTCAATGCCTCCACAGCTGGGGCTGCTGCACCATGCTGCCCTAGCCACCAGAGGTGGGGCTTTTGATACACCCTGCTACCCACTTCCATTGCCCCAAATGATCAGGGCTGCTGCCCCATGTGTACCCCATCACACAGTTAGGGCTGCTGTACCCTGATGCCCCATATGTCCTGCCCCACAGTTGAGACTTCTGCACCATGCTGTCTTCTATCCCATCACCCACAGACAGGGCTGCTGCACCCTGCTCCTTTCTACACAGTTGGAGTTGCTGTGGCCTGCTGTGCCCTAGAGCCCCATGCCTCTGCAGGTAGGGCTGCTGCACCATTCTGCCACTTGCCACAAGATTCAGGGCATTTGCTGCACCCCTTTGCATGCCTCCAGAGTTGAGGCAGTTGCACCCTGCTGTCCCCTGCCACTAGAGTCAGATCCTTTACTACACCCTGCTGAGAGAGGAACAGGGGGCAACATGTGCAGTGTCCCTGACTGTGAGGTTGAGAGACAGAGAGAGAGTAGCAGGGTGCAGCAACCTCAACTGTTCTGGAAGGGTGCAGCACAAGAATAACGGCATTTGCTGCACCCTGTCCCCTGCCTGTGGAGGCAAGGGGCTGTGTGGTGCAGCAGGGCACAATGGTGGCAGGAGACAAAGGACAGCATGGTGCAGAAGACTTGACTGTGGGGCAGGACACAGGTGGGCATCAGGGTACAACATCCCTGGCAATACCAAAGGGTGCACATTCTGCGGCAGCCCAGCCTATTTGGGGCAATGAAAGTGTGTAGCAGGGTTCAGCTGTCCCAACTGTGGATGCAGGCAGCATGAGAGTCTAGGGTGTAGTACAGCACAGCAGCCCTGACTGTAGAGATAGGAACAGGGGGCAATAGGGTACTGTGGCCCTGACTGTGGGGGTGGGGACAGAGGGTAGCAGGGTGCAGCAGCCCTGAATGTTCAGGCAGGAAATAGGGTTGGCATCAGGATGCAGCAGCCCCAATTGTGGGACAGGGTGCAGCAGCCATGTCTGTTTGGGACAAGGGAAGTGGGCAGTAGGGTGTAGCAAAGGATCTGACTCTGGTGGCAGGGGTATAGCAGGTTGCAACTGCCTCAACTGTGGAGGCATGCAACAGGGTGCAGAAAATGCCCTGAATCTTGTGGCAAGTGGCAGCATGGTGCAGCAGCCCAAACAGCTGAGGCATGGATCTCTAGAGCACAGCAGGCCATAGCAACCCCAACTGTGTAGAAAGAAGCAGGGTGCAGCAGCCCTGTCTCTGGTGACAGGGTATAGAGGACAGCATGATGCAGAAGTCTCAACTGTGGTGCAGAACACGGGGAATCAGGGTACAGCAGCTCTGACTGTGAGATGAGGTGTGGGTGGTGCAGCAGCCCTGCCCATTTGGGGCAATGGAAGTGGGTAGCAGGGTGTAGCAAAAGCCCCACTTCTGGTGGCTAGGGCATCATGGTACAGCAGCCCCAGCTTTGGAGGAAGGGAACCTGGCACTCTAGGGCTTAGCATAGCACAGCAGCCCTGACTGTGGAGACAGCAACAGGGGACAACAGGTATAGCTTCATTAACTGTGAGGGTGGGGAAAGAGGGCAGCAGGGTGCAGCAACCCCAACTGTTTGGGTAGGGGGTGGTAGGGTGAAGCAGCCCTGATTCTTTAGGCAGGGGATGGAGGCAGCAGGATGCACAATCCCTGACTCTGTGGGAGAAGACAGTGGGCAGCAGAGTTCAGCACCCTTGAATGTAGAGCAGAAGGCAGGGGGCTTGTAGGGCAGGGACAAGTGGCTGTACACTGCAGCTGCCTCAGCTGTGGGGACAGAGACACTGTGCATCAGGATGCTACATAGTGTTTCTAGTTATACACATACATGATGTATTTTCACACAGAAACCACCAAAGAACTGACGTTTGTGAGTTCTTACAGGTGCCTATCACACTCTGCTACAGTATTTCAAGCACATGTCATTTTTGTCAATATGACATGAAAAAAAATTTCTTACATGTGTAACCCCTAGATGGCGCTATCCCAGGGGCTACTACCCCTGCCAGATTTGCCACTAACAGGTTGAGGGGCCTGGATCCGATGGCTGGTGCCTCCACCCAGAGGTCAGGGTTTGCAATAGTTAAACTAACTTGGTCACAGCCCTCTGGGACACTGCAAACCCCCTTTCTTCCCACTAGTGGCCCACACAGTATATCAAAATTACCTTCACAGTATACACTTACCCCCAGGACTGGTTCAGGCACTGGGACCCCCTGTAAAATAAGAAGATACAGTGCAACAATCATAGTACAATACTTTAACATAGACAAATACCTCGGGCAGTATAACTTTGCTGAAACAAGCAGCTCTGATTTATTTAGGGGGATATAACAAGGACAGGGGGAAATCAGGTTAATTAGCTTATCACTTTACTCATCTACCTATGGCACTGTGCACAGGCCTATCCCTACCAGTTACTGTCCCTGGGTACCCAAGCCCTAGTGGCTAGTCCAAACCGTGGCAGCTGGTAGGGGCCCTTCACACAGAGAAAGAAAAATTAGTTAAACAGTCAGCAGTACAGTAATTCCATTTTAGATTCAATGTGGCAATTCAACAGGAGGCGACCCTGAATTAGTACTCCGACCTCCAAACAAGATAGGGTCCTTCAACATCAGCAGGGCTACTCTTGAGCTCCACGAGACTCCTCACACATTTATATGACAAACTGCAACAGGCAAAAGTCCTTTAATGGCAGCAGGATTCACTTGAGCTACACAAGCCTCCTCACACATTTATATGGTAAACAGTAACAGGCAAAAGTCCTTTAATGGCAGCAGGATTCACTTGAGCTACACAAGCCTCCTCACACATTTATATGGTAAAAAGAAAGTACTATACCAGGCAGGCTGCTTCTCTAGCCTGATGCATATTACTGCACAATACCGGGAGAACACACTGAGATTCAGTTCCTGACAGACCGGCGCAATTCAGCAATTTCTCCAGTCTTCTAAGGTGAGCCTGGTTTCTACTCTTCAGATATCCTTTGATTCTCTTCACAGGATGGATTCAGTCCTAACAAGCAGTTACACAAGCTGCAGACCCGGAACTCGGGGCCTTACACACGTTTCCGACTAAAACTGCACAACAAAAGCACAGGGCTCCTTCCCTCTTCACTGCCAGAGCTCAACTGAACCTCCAGCAGACAAAACCGGGCACTTCCTTTGAGTTCCTCCCAGTTCTTGGCTGGATTGGCTGTCACTCACAATAGACTGCCCCGTTGGTCCAAAAAGGTGCTGAAGTCCAAACTACATCTCCCAGAGTCACTGCCCATACAATCCTCTTGTGGCTGGCTTAGATTACGAGTCCAAGTTCTGATTCATCCAAGGCACCATTTTAGAGCTACCTTAACCCACACTGATTGGTCCAGTTCAGCAGTTCAAAACTAGAACGGGGAACTAGGCAAACACAGTTCTGACTGCAAAGAAAGCAGGTTAGACAAACTGTATTTTCATTATTACTCTAAATTATTTCTGGCAAACAGTTACATCTTTCAGATAGGTTCCCTTTGCACTCCTAGTGACTGCAAAAATGGAGTGAATTGACAGCAGCTCGAGTGGTACTCAAGCAGAGAAACACACAGTCCCCCCCATACAAACTAATTATGTCTGCAAGCAGACAGCTCTTAAAGAGACAGTACCAGAGGCTCTAAAAACACTCACAGATAAATGGCTTAAACGCCAAGCACCATTCAGGCTTGGAGCATTCAAGCAAGCTCCTGTAAGTCTTTTGGGAACCCCCATTTGCAGGGGGGTTACACATGAATATATTTATGAAGGCTACATCAAAGACAAATTTTCCGTGAATGAATAACATTTATATTTATTTTATATTCATTTAATAGCCCTGTGTTATACAGTTAGAAAAACAATATGATGTTTGATTAGAAAGAATGGAGAGCTGTGATACAGACAATATGATTTCTCACAGATAAAGATTTCCACTACTTCATTTCAGCATTGAAACTGAAATGACCAGCTTTTTATGAGAAGATAATGATATATTTTAAGCTGATCTATCTAAACACAAACCAGAGACTGAATTTGTAGGAAACTTGGAGAGCTCTGCAAACCAATTACTCTACAAACTACTGCTCTGACTAGGAATCTGAAACAGCAAGCTACTCCAAAATGATGTCATCGCACTCTTAAGTCTGACTGAGAGGACATAAACAACTCCACTGTTTTTAGCCACTGTAGAGCACACACAGAATCAGACAGAATTCACAGAATTTATACAAGTTCAAGTAGACCAAAGTCCAATAGAACTTGCCACCATTTTAATTTTTAATGGTGGTAATAATGTTTGTCTGCCACGTAGGCATCTAATCTTCTTTTAAATATCTCCATAATATTACTTTCAACAGCATGACTAGGAAGTTTGTTCCAAAGTTCAGTAACTCTTTGTGAATACCAATGGTTTCTTTTAGAAGTTCTGTTCGCCTCACCTTTGAATTTATACTTATGCAATCTTGTATTTAGATTGCACATACTTTGTTTATGTAGTCCTAGTGTACATTTTAGAATTTCATCTGAACAAGCTCTAAAAGCCAGACATAGGTCTCCTTTTATCCTTCTGTAATCCATGGAAAATAGCTTTAGTGAAGATAATCTCTCACTATATGTTTTGTTTTTCATATTATTGATTCTTTTAGTAATTTTTCTCTGCACTTTCTCAATTTTGTGTTTTCCGTCTATGGTATATGGAGCACAGAACTGGAAACAATACTCCAGATGTGGTCTTATCAGGGACGTATACAGTGGAATTATGACCTCAGCAAGTTAACAAATGCTGATTTAAAGAAAACCACAAAGCCAAACTGCATGAAATTTTCAGGAAACACTAATCATGACACAGGGACTTGAATTTCAGCTTTTTAAGATTTTATAAAAAATACGCAAAAACCATTGCACATGATCTTTAAACTCTGTGTCTCCACACCCCTTCTGTGAGTTATCTAGCTCCTCCTTTTACAATATAAAATTATGGACATGATTTCCTACCAGGAGGTATTTTAAATAATGTGAACATCAGCAAAAACCCATTTCCCCAATTTTTTTTTTTTATTTAAACAGCAGTTTGGAAAACCTTTGAGCCATAGGCTCATTTACAAAGGTACCTTGTCACAGTAAGACAAACCAAAATACACAGTATAGCAGTACAACACATAGGTATAACAGTAAATTAAGACATAGATACAAACAAGCTGGTACAGGTAGGATGGATGCAAACAATACCAGAGTTATGTTGTCCTTAGCAGCTTAGTAATAAGCTTTGTCATAAGTATTGAGTACGGCTTTGACTAGCGTCAGTTACAGCATCGGGTGTTAATAAGGTGTTACGTAAGGAAGTTTTGAAGCACGATATAGTTAAGCTTCGGAGATGGAGGGGCAGTGTGTTGAACCAGGAGGGGCCCTAAAGCTGAAGGCTCTTTGGCCGTGAGAGGTCCTAGCTCTAGGGATAACAAGAGAGGTTTTCCAGAGGTCCGAGTATGAACTAGTGGGACAGAGCGCGTATGGTGGTGGTCAATCCTGGTGGGGAAAGCCCAAGAAGGGTCTTTTTGTAAGGGTACAGGTAAGATATTTGAGGCGCTTTGTTTGGATCCAGTACCAGCCTTTAGCATACAGTAGACAGGTGTGTGTCATCCTAGGTGCTCCAGTAATTAATCTGCAGGCCTTATTCAGAGAAAGGAATTTTATGGAGGCGGTCTGATCAGCAGCACCATACACTGGCAGTCCATAGTCCACTAGGGACAGGATAGAGGAGGTGACTGAGTCAAGAGCCTCCGGGGAGGCAGTGTTTATACCGATGTAAGATGCCCAATCGGATATTAGTGGCAGTGGCTAGGGCAGCGATGTGTCCATGGAAGGAGAGGAGGGGCAAAATGGATCCCTAGGTATTTATAGGAGCAAACTTGTTCGAGTGGAATGAGGACCCAGAGTGAATGAGGAGTTTGAAGTTGCAGGACTTGTTTTGGGGATGAGAGAAGAACATAGTTTTGTTTTTTAAGATTTATCACCAATCTATGTTCCTTGAACCAGCCCTCGGCTTCAGTGAAGGACTTCTGCAGCGAGTCCTGGAGGGCAATAGGGTTACGACTTGAAGCAAAGATGACTGCATCATCAGCGTCACAATAGAATGTTCCCGAGCAAGAGTGTGGAAGGGTGTTAAGGTAAAGGAGAATAGTAAGGGCCCAGAATGGAGCCCTGGGGAACCCAGAAAGATGGGACAGATGTCTGAGCAGGTCCCATTAATTTTTACATGCTGTGAGCGGTCAGACAGATAACTGGTGCACCAGGAGATAGGCCCAGCAGCAAAACCAGAGAGACTAAGGGCATCAAGAAGGAGGGTGGGAGACAGTGTCGAAGGCTTTGAGAGGTCAATGAAGACAGCACCAGCCAGAGAACCAGTGTCTAAGGAGGAGTGGAGAAAGTTGGAGAACTCTAGGGGGCTGTGTTGGTACTGTGGCCGGCTCGGAAGCCATGCTGCTCAGGACAAAGAACATTGTAGGTGGAGAGGTAGTCAGAGATTTGAGAGGCCACCACTTTTCCAAGGCCTTGGAGAGGAGAGAGAATGGAGATCGGTCGATAGTTTCCAGTCACAGTCCTATCACCACTTTTAAAGATAGGGGTGACAGTGGCAACTTTCCAGGCAGTTGGAACCTTCCCCAGGCAAAGAGAGTGGTTGATGAGGCATGTGATCGGGGTAAGGACTGTGTCTAAGACCAGCCGTAGGATACACGGATCCAGGGTGTCACTGCCCATACTATTACTCTTGAGAGCAGTGACAAGGTGCGGCCTAAGTTCTTGGGCAGAAACACGGCGGAGGAGAAAATAAGGGCGAGAAAGATTTACGGCAGGTGCTGGGGGAGGAGGGTCAAAAAAATTTGTAGGGAGGATAGGGCTAAGGTCAGTGAATGAGATGTTGAGGTGGTTGGCTATGAGGGCTGGGTCTGAGGAGATCACACCATTAATGTTGATCTGGGTGGGGGGGTGCACCCCATTTAACTGTTTAATGTTATCCCAGAAGGTTCTGGGATTCCCCATGAGGGCAGTGAGTGAGGACCGATAGTGCTCAGACTTGGCCTTTCTGATGGCCCGAGTGCACTTGTTTGGCGGCAGCATATAACCGCCTGTCATTGGGCGCCAGTCTCAATGGCACGGTGCCATAGGTTGTCCCTATGTTTGAGCTGGTGGATCAAAGCTGGGTAACCCAGGGGCATTCTTCCTTTTAGAGCGGCGGGTCAACACTGGGGCAAAGATATCACAGGCATTATTAAAAGTTTGGGTAAAGAAGGAGAGAGCTTTGTCGATGTCAGGAGTTGCCAGTATAGGAGACCAGTCAATTTGGGACAGTCAAGTTTTATTACAGCCCACCAGGTATTAGACGTCACCGGCATTTGGACTGTGCTATGGGTTTGGGGACTGAGGTTGACCAGTGGAATAGAATGGGGAGTGATCGCTGAGAGTCTGGGAGGACTTGTACATTGGGGATCCGATTAGGGCGGTTGGTGAGTACCACATCAAGCAGGGTACTGGAGCCTCTCTTGGGGTTAGTCCTGGTAGGGTGGGTAACTAGTTGCGTTAGGTCTATTGCAGAAAAGGAGTCTCGGGTAGAGGAGGAGGAGGGGCTGAGCCAGTTGACATTTAAGTCACCCACCAGAATTTGATCAGCGGTAGGAGGTAGAGAGGTAAGGTATTCTGTAAGAGAGGCAGTGGCCTGCATTTGGTCCCTGGGGGGCACGTATGCAGTAGTCAGATAAAGGGGTCCCTTTAAAGGGTCAGGGGTTAGTTTCAGCGTAAGCACCTGGGCCCTGGAGTCAAGGATGGGAGCGGGCAGGGCTAATACGGGGAGAGATTCCTTGACATAAATAGCGCAGCCGCTGCCCCATCTCCCAACACGGACGGACCGGAAAAGGGTGAAACCAGGAAGGGAGACTAGGGAGTCAGGGGAGGATTTCGACAGCCAAGTCTCAACCAGGGTGATAACATCAGGGTTAATTGATGTGACCAGGCATTGTAGTGAGTCAAACTTTTTTAGGAGGCTACAGATATTCATGGAGACCATGCATAGGCCTGTGGTGCGAGTTGGGGAGCTCCTGGGAACCGGGCCAGGGTTTGGATGAATGTTCCCTGACAGGAGTAGTAGCATGACTAACACCCTGGCTGGGAGATGGTGAGAGGTTTTCCTACGATTGACATGGGGGGAGGGAGGCTAAGGGAGCAGGGGGGGGGCAGGGAGGTACAGAGAGGGAAAGCAAGAATAAGAAGACACCCAGATGTGCCTGAGTTGAAGAGAAAGCTATGGGGAGGGCAGGGAGGATGGGGACACACAGAGGTCCCAAGGGCAGGAGAGGAGGTTTAGGAGCAAGGGAGGAGGGTGCCAGGGCACAGTGTGGACTAGGAGGTAAGTGGGTAAGTGCACTGCTAGTGGGGATAGGCACAGGAAGAGCGTGATGCAGGGCCAATACATTGTGGTGAGCAAGATCCCAGGGAAGTAGTGCTGTACAGGTAGGAGAGGAAGCAGTGAGGGAGCATAGGTCCCTCTAGTGGCCAGCAGGTATAACCTGCAAATGGGAAAGTGGGGAGATAGGTTCTGGGCAACAGGACGTGATGACACCGGATGTGATGTCACAGGGTGGATCATTAAATTGACAGCGCCCTGGGTGGGAGGTGGTTGGGGCGGGCGGGGCAGGCGCGCAGGCGCCCGTCGGTGCACCCCTCTGCAGGCATCAGCACGAAGAGAAGAGGCTCTCTTTACCTCGAAAGTTATCAGGCTGGAGATTTGGCTTCCTCAGCTACTCAGGTGAGCTGCTTGTTGCTTCAGTTGCTTGATTGTCCCGAGTGCCTAGCTTGGGGGAGCTGCCTATGTTGTGGAGAAAACAAAGCCTCTCATTACTATGCAGTGGGAGAATATGTTGTGACTTACACAAAGGAGCTCCACTCTAAGCAAACAGGGCTATTCCAAATTAGGTCACACTAGGACCCAGCTAACCTGATGCCTTCAGTTACAAGCACAATTAGCTCAATACCACCATATTAAACAAGTCTGATCTATATTAGCTGCTTGGTATATCTGGCTTTAAAATGTAATCAGCAATTAGCTCCAAATACCACCATATTAAACAAGTCTGATCTATATTAGCTGCTTGGTATATCTGGCTTTAAGATGAAATCAGCAAGGCAACTCTAGAAAAACCAGTGAGTCCCTAGCTTTGCACTTCAGCATTACTAGCACAAAGAGAGGCAAATAACAAGCCCACCCAGTGGTGAACAGGAACAAAGTTCATAAAATATAAGTGTTCATCAGGTAGCACCCCTCTGCAGGCGTCCAGACGAAGAGAAGAGGCTCTCTTTACCTCGAAAGTTATCAGGCTGGAGATTTGGCTTCCTCAGCTACTCAGGTGAGCTGCTTGTGTTGCTTCAGTTGCTTGATTGTCCCGAGTGCCTAGCTTGGGGAAGCTGCCTATGTTGTGGAGAAAACAAAGCCTCTCATTACTATGCAGTGGGAGAATATGTTGTGATTTACACAAAGGAGCTCCACTCTAAGCAAACAGGGCTATTCCAAAATTAGGTCACACTAGGACCCAGCTAACCTGATGCCTTCAGTTACAAGCACAATTCGCTCAATACCACCATATTAAACAAGTCTGATCTATATTAGCTGCTTGATATATCTGGCTTTAAAATGTAATCAGCAATTAGCTCCAAATACCACCATATTAAACAAGTCTGATCTATATTAGCTGCTTGGTATATCTGGCTTTAAGATGAAATCAGCAAGGCAACTCTAGAAAAACCAGTGAGTCCCTAGCTTTACACTTCAGCATTACTAGCACAAAGAGAGGCAAATAACAAGCCCACCCAGTGGTGAACAGGAACAAAGTTCATAAAATATAAGTGTTCATCAGGTAGCACCCCTCTGCAGGCGTCCAGACGAAGAGAAGAGGCTCTCTTTACCTCGAAAGTTATCAGGCTGGAGATTTGGCTTCCTCAGCTACTCAGGTGAGCTGCTTGTGTTGCTTCAGTTGCTTGATTGTCCCGAGTGCCTAGCTTGGGGAGCTGCCTATGTTGTGGAGAAAACAAAGCCTCTCATTACTATGCAGTGGGAGAATATGTTGTGATTTACACAAAGGAGCTCCACTCTAAGCAAACAGGGCTATTCCAAAATTAGGTCACACTAGGACCCAGCTAACCTGATGCCTTCAGTTACAAGCACAATTCGCTCAATACCACCATATTAAACAAGTCTGATCTATATTAGCTGCTTGATATATCTGGCTTTAAAATGTAATCAGCAATTAGCTCCAAATACCACCATATTAAACAAGTCTGATCTATATCAGCTGCTTGGTATATCTGGCTTTAAGATGAAATCAGCAAGGCAACTCTAGAAAAACCAGTGAGTCCCTAGCTTTACACTTCAGCATTACTAGCACAAAGAGGCAAATAACAAGCCCACCCAGTGGTGAACAGGAACAAAGTTCATAAAATATAAGTGTTTATCAGGTAGCACCCCTCTGCAGGCGTCCAGACAAAGAGAAGAGGCTCTCTTTACCTCGAAAGTTATCAGGCTGGAGATTTGGCTTCCTCAGCTACTCAGGTGAGCTGCTTGTGTTGCTTCAGTTGCTTGATTGTCCCGAGTGCCTAGCTTGGGGAGCTGCCTCGAAAGTTATCAGGCTGGAGATTTGGCTTCCTCAGCTACTCAGGTAAGCTGCTTGTGTTGCTTCAGTTGCTTGATTGTCCCGAGTGCCTAGCTTGGGGGGGGAGCTGCCTTGAAAGTTATCAGGCTGGAGATTTGGCTTCCTCAGCTACTCAGGTGAGCTGCTTGTGTTGCTTCAGTTGCTTGATTGTCCCGAGTGCCTAGCTTGGGGGGCTGCCTGAAAGTTATCAGGCTGGAGATTTGGCTTCCTCAGCTACTCAGGTGAGCTGCTTGTGTTGCTTCAGTTGCTTGATTGTCCCGAGTGCCTAGCTTGGGGGGGGGGAGCTGCCTCGAAAGTTATCAGGCTGGAGATTTGGATTATGACTTTGATCAACCAGTTCCTTTGAGGTTTACAACCCTGCAGTCCGTCACCCAGGTGTGAGATCGCCAACAGGAATCAGCTAAATGAAGTCCTTTCCTGATGTAATAAAATGTATATTTAGTTTCTAACTTCAAAAGCATAAGGTTATAAAAAGGCCATAAAATGCAATTTCTCAAGGAAATTAATTACATTACAGAGATCTCCTGGTCAGTGTACTACATCCTGTGATTTCAGCTGCTGACACCTTGTAATTTAAAAGGGCCAAATCTCACAGACTGACATTTCATATACTGAACATTTATTTATAATACCAATATCATACAATAATCATAACCAGCTGGCCAAGCATCACAATCCTCCCAACCTAGACTGAATTTGGGGGCTCTATCCCCTACATGGGATGAACTTCCTAAGTCAGTTCACTCCTCATATAGACACGACAAGCCATCTGTGTTCTGATTCGTTGCTCCAGCCCTATGTAAGATCGTCATGTCATACCCTGCAAGGCAAGACTCCATCTTAATAAACTACTATTAGTTTTTCCCATTTGTGTCAGTCAAACGAGGGTGTGTGGTCAGTTTGTACCTCAAAATGCTGCCCATATAAGTATGGCTCTAACTTCTTTAGGGCCCACACTATGGCAAGACACTCTTTTTCCACAGTAGAGTATGCCTGCTCCCTGGGAAGTAACTTTTTATTCAGGTACACTATGGGATGATCTTTCCCTTGGTTGGATGTTTGATTCAGTACTGCCCCAATACCCACATCTGAGATGTCAGTCTGGACTATAAAGGGTCTGCTATAGTCAGGACATGTCAATACGGAAGCACTGCACAGTGCCTCGTTCAGTCTGGTAAATGCTTTTTCACAGGCTGGTTCCCAGGTAATTCTCTTAGGCATCTTTTTCTTTACCAGGTCAGATAGAGGAGCAGCCAGGGTACTGTAACTGGGTACAAATTTCCTATAGTACCCTGCTGTCCCTAGAAAACTCCTGACCTGCTTCTGAGTCTCTGGTTTGGACCATGCCTTGATCACCTCTATTTTTACCTGGTTGGGACAGAGCTGCCTCTGACCTTCAACATGCATGAGGTATGCCACTTCGGCCATGGCCACCTGGCACTTCTCAGCTTTGACAGGGAGCCCAGCCCTCTGTATCCTGCCCAGCACTTCCCTAAGGTGGGACAGGTGTTCCTCCCAACTGGCACTAAAGATGGCAGTGTCATCCAGGTATGCCATGGCACACTCCTCGGCACCATTTAACACCTGGTTCACCAACCTTTGGAAAGAGGTCGGGGCGGCCTTCATTCCGAAAGGCATTACTTTAAAATTCAAATAAGCCTATCAGAGTGATGAAGGCTGACCTCTCCCTAGCTCTGTCAGTTAACTCTACCTGCCAATACCCTTTTGTCAGGTCAATAGTTGTAAGGTAGGTCACCCCTCCCAACTTGTCCAGGAGTTTGTCCATCCGGGGCATCTGGTGGGCGTCTGACTTCATGACTGCATTCAGTTCATGATAGTCCACACAAAAATGAGTTGAGCCATCTGGCTTGGGCACAGAGACTACGGGTGAGGACCAAGGGGCAGTGGGATTTCTGGATTACCCCAAATCCAGCATTTCCTCCACAAAAAAAAGCTGACGATTAAGCTGCAAACATGGGCATATCTTTCTCTGCAACAAGCGGCTGGCTGAGCCGATGGAAGGAGCGCAATGGAATAATCTTCAAGCATTGCCTAATGTCCTTTTGGACAGCCTCTTGACACCCGATATGCTGTCCACTGTATGGGCTTCTGTGTCTCTGTCTCTACGTCGTGCATCGCTAAGTGGGTTAGTCCAGGCTTGGCACTAAACAGTGGGGCAAAGTCTGCTGAAACTGCCCTTACTTCCTGGATCTTGTCCGGGGCCAGCTGTGGTGACAATTTAACTGCTTCCACAGAGGACTCCCACTTGCTTACTTCCAGCAAGTCCAGAAGGGGGGTCTCCTTCGTCCGTCCCCTCCCCAGGACTACACACTGCAAACACCATGTCAGCCCTATTAGCATATGGCTTCATCATGTTGGCATAGTACAATCTTTCGGTATGTCTTCTATCAGGTAATTCTATGATATACAGTGGATTCCGCTTAAATGCACACCTATTTTGCAGAGGCAAAATGTGCATTTAAGCAGAACGTGGATTTAGCTGAAATTGCGTTTTTTTAAAACCGTGAAATGAAAGAAAATGTATCGAAAAAGAAACACGGCAGTGGCAATTGACAATCAGTAACTTTATTCATTGTATTCAATCTCTACACACATTTCTTGCACTCCTGTAAAAATAATTAAATTCACTCAGAGTTCGTTACACTAAAATATGAAGTTATCTTGCTCTGCTTTTGATTTGAGAAAGCAAGCTGAGTCATATAATGCTCAAATTCGAACAGCCGTGTTAAATCTTTTTTTTCCCTAGCACGGACGAATGCGGCAATCCTATCTAGGCACTGGAGTGCCTCAAACATGGACACCTCAGGTTCGTCGTACTCAACCGCATCATGGTCTTCTTCATCTTCCTCCTGCTGACCCAACACTTCACTGCAGATGTCAGTGTCCTGCAGCATTTCCGTTGTGGGTAGCTGCTCATCCATGTCCCTGTATGAATTAAAGTCCTCCAGGTTCATGTTTGGGAGAAGTACTGGTGCGGGCTCTTCTATCATTGCGAGACTCGTTGCTGAAGATGCTGATGCAGACCTGTCAACAAATCCTGCTTTCTTAAAACAATTCTGGATCGTTTCTACCCTCACTTGCTGCCATGCTCTATCAAGCATCTGTATTGCATCCAGCACTGTGACGGATTTAGATAGTGCAGAAATTGAAGTAAGACTACCACCATCCATTGCTAAAATAATTTTCTCGATCATCTAAAACGGAAAAAAAAGATAACCTGTGAAAAGAACCCCTTAAAAACAGACCAAAATTAGATTCCGGTGCACTGCAGTGTATGTATGCTGTGTTTTCTTACCTGCCTTCGATAGTGGTGTTTAACATTCTTAATGATGTCCATACCTAGAGGCTGAATTAGCGATGTGGTGTTGGGTGGAAGGAAAAACAGTTTGATGTGGCTCAGGGTGATGTCAGGGTGTGCTGAGCAATTATCCAGGAGCAAGGCAATTTTTTTTTTTTTTGCAGTTTTCAACCAGCTAGAGAATATCGAAGCAGTCATCCAGGCATTTGAGTTACTGTCATATTCAACTGGCAGAGCCTCCATAGACACCCCCGGAAAGCACCTTTTTTTTTTGATTTCCCAACCACTAAGGGTTTTAATTTCTCAGTCCCACATAGGCTGCAGCAGAGAAGCACTGAAATACGCTCCTGAGCTTTTTTACCACCTGAGGCTGCATCTGATTTAAAAGTCAATGTTCCTTCTGGGGTTGCTCTAAAATATAAGCCGGTTTCATCGCAATTAAAGATACAGTTGGGATGATATTGTTTGATTATTTGTGGGAGGACAGTGGATAACCAATTGTCTGCATTCTCACCATCAGCATCTTTTTTCTCGCCGTGGCAACGCTTGAAGATTATTCCATTGCGCTCCTTCCATCGGCTCAGCCAGCCGCTTGCCGCGGAGAAAGATATGCCCATGTTTGCAGCTAAATCGTCAGCTTTTTTTTGTAAAATAGGGCCATTAATGGGGGCATCAACACTGCGAGCAGCGGAGAACCAGCGTAGGAATGGAGCTTCTACCTCCCCGCTCTTCCCGCAACGCTGCCTTTTTCGGTCTTGATTGTCTGAACACTCCCACTCAGAGAACAATTGATCTTTACTTGCCACAATTCAGGCTACAGTGGATACATCAACACTAAACTGTTTGGCTAAATCAGTTCGTTTACTGTCTGGCTGCTCCAACTGCTGCAACACAGATATTTTTTGTCCCAGAGTAAGGGTTACCTTCCTGCGCTCCATTGTTCGAAATGCCTGCCTCTAAGACTAGGTGTTAAATACTGGTATCACACCTAATCCTTTTCACCCGTGCACTTAAGAGGTGTTAATAACGTGGGGGAAGAGGTGCTGGTGAAATGTAAAAAAGTGTATTAAAGCAAAATGTGAACTTAAGCGAAGTGCACTTAACCGGAATGTTTAACATTGAAACTATAGGGAAAAAATGGGAAATGAAAAAAAGTGAACTAAAACAGAAAGTGCACTTAAGCGATGTGCATTTAAGTGGAATCCACTGTAGTTCAAGTCATTTACCTTTCTGACTACTTTGTACTATCCTGCCCACTCAGCCTGCTGCTTGTCTTTCTGGACGGGGATAAGGACCATGGCTTTCTGACCCACCATGTACAAGTGAGCTTTGGCTCTGCGGTCGTACCACACTTTTTGTTTCTGTTGGGCAGCTGCCAGTTTGCTCTTGGCTGTCCCCATAAGCTCCTTTAGCCTTTCCCTAAACCTAAAGACGTAATCCACTATGGGAGTTTCCTGGGTGGTGTGCTTGCCTTCCCAGTCCTCCCGGATAAAGTCTAGGGGCCCATGTACCCAGCGTCCATATAAGAACTCGAAGGGGGGAAAACTCAGTCGACTCTTGGGGTACCTCCCTGAATGCAAATAACAGGTGGGGAAGGTATTTCTCCTAGTCCCTCCCATGCTGTTCAGCAAGTGCTTGGAGCATTGACTTCAGGGTACTGTTAAATCTTTCCACGAGCCCATTGGCTTGTGGGTGATAAGGTGTTGTATGTCTCTGCACCACCCCACACTTCTCCCACAAACATTTCATCAGGTCCGACATGAAGGAACCCCCTCAATTGGTGATAACCTCCTGAGGAAACCCAACACGGGAGAAATCCCAAGTAAAGCATCTGCCATTTTGTCTGTCCTCAGTGAGGATAGGATGACTGCCTCTGGGTACCGGGTGGCATAATCCGCCACAGTCAGGATGAACCTCTTCCTGGAGGAGCTGGGGGTATTTAAAGGTCCCACAGTATCCATTCCCACCCTTTGGAATGGCTCCTTCACTATTGGCAATGGAATTAGGGTGGCTTGGGTTTTCTTACCCACCTTCCCTATTTCTTGGCACCAGTGACGAGACCTGCAATACTCCTTTACCTGCTGGGTGAAGTTGGGCCAATAGAAATTCTGGGCCAACCGTCGCATAGCGCGCATGATTCCCAGAAGACCAGACAAGGGAATATCGTGTGCAATCTTGAGCAACTGCTCACTGTACCCCTGGGGAATGACAAGCTGCCTGCCTATCACCCTTCCCTCTGTCTTAGCATCCTGAGTATGCATCAGTTTATTTTACCAATAAATTTTATGTTTACCATCACCTCCCTGTGCTCAGTCAGAGTCTGTCCAAGCCCTCAGCTTCTCTAGATGAGGGTCACTTTTCTGAGCAGCTGCAAACTCCTTACACATTCCCAAGGCATGGCTCAGGTCCCCATCAGTATCTAAACTAGGGTCCCTAGCTCTAGCATCAGGGCACCCCAGATCACTGTCATCCCTAAGCCTCTGACAGTGGGTCACCCCTCCTTCTTCAGGGTAACCCTCCATAGCTGTTTGGTTAACTGCTACTGGGGATATTTCTACCCCCTTTTCATTAGTCTCCATATCAGGAGACACAGACTGGGGAACCAGCCTCCCAGTGGTTTCCACAGTGGCTTCTATGGGGTCCAGGGAACTACAATTTTCCCTTGCCACTTGGCTACGAGTAACTGCACACACCATTCCCTGTTTGAGATTATTGCCAAGGATGATGTCAACTGCTAAAGTTTTGGCTACAGCCACCTGTTGCACAGTTCCCCCTGTTTCACCCCAGTCTAGGAGAAGATTAGCTAGTGGCAATGTTTTCTCCTCCCCGGTGAAGCCTTGTACAGTTAAAGATTTATTGGGTATAAGTTGACCAGGCTCTGTCAGATCCCCTTTTATCAATGTCAGGGATACCTGTATCTCTTAACCTTTGTGTCTGTACACCATTCACAGTGATTGGGTACATGTGTTCCCTCATGTTCACAGGCATGCTTCCAGGGAGACACAAACAACCCACTTCTTTCCTAGCCCCATTTTACGTATTGCTCATCCTTTTGGGACACTGGCATACCTCTCAACTGTCCCGGATTTTGCGGGACATCCCGTTTTCCTGCCATTTGTCCCGCCGTCCCGAACTGACTGGCCATCTTCACGATTTTTCTGTTGCCATGCGGCCCACGCCAACTTCGCTGCTCGCTGCTCGCAATAAAATCCCCCCGTCCCCATATTCAAGCTGCAGCCGTGACGTAGCGCTCATTTCCTGCCCTTGCAGCCAATGGCAATGCTCCTGCTGTCCGTTGCTGTTTTTAGCACCCCCGACCACACGGACCTGATTTTTGTGTCCCCCCTCAGGTCCGATTTAGCTGCATATAAGGAGGAGATGGAGTCCTCTGGCACTCTGAATCTGAACTCACTACTGAGCCCAAGAAGAGTTCCAGGCGCGGAGTCGGAGAAAGGAAGCAACTGGCAATAGCCTAGAATCATGATCGACGAATGGATTCGCTGCGTTGGAGAGAGAGATTTGCCTAGGTCGGGAGTTGGTACTGGAGCTCCAGGCAGGAGACAACAGGTGGAGACCCGGGCCGGACAAGTCAGCGACAAGCGAGGAACTGGAAGAGAGAGCTGCTGCTGCCTAGCGGGACCCACGGTTCTCCAGAATTCTAAGTGCTAGCTGCTACTTGCTGCTGCTAAATCTAGTAGTGCTAGAAAGATAAAATAAAAGAGCTAAGCAGCAGCGTCAGTGTGCCGGCAGCAGGTACCGACTTCAAGAGCAGCACAGAGGGAGGCAGGGAGCAGCCAAGCACAGCAGGACGAGCCTCGAGGACAACGACAGCCTGAGATTGATCCTGTGTGCCAGCCAGTGTCCGAAACTGCTACAGAGAGAGAGACTACCAGCCAGGTCCACCACACCACTAGTGCCTGCCTTGGCTTAAGGTAAGTAATATCAGATCTAAAAAATGTTAATTTTCAATCAGAAAGCTGACAGAATAGAGGGATTAGTGTAAGATGCATTTTCTGAAGAAGTAGTCTGTAATTGTAATATCTGACATTATTTTGTGTTTCCAGTCCTCACTGTTCCGTCACAAGAACACATATTTTATGAGGGAAACAGGAAAAATTTGAGGCAATATCAGGGACGGTTGGGATCATGATGTGTAACAAAAATGAATGCCAACTTAATGCCAAAAAATGCCAACTAGTACTGCCAGGTCTGATACACAGACCAGTGCAGTGCCAGGCAGTCACTGTGTGTGTAAACAGGGGGAGTGGGGGATCAAGAAGGGTGAGTGGATGGGGGTCTGCCTAAATGCTATGATGAGCTTAAGAAATAATATTGGTGAGCTCCAAGTGAAAGTGCCAGCCAGTCTGCCAGAGGGGAGAATAGCATGGTGGATAAATTCTTACACTGCCATCACTTAGTCATTTATATGTAGGTTCTGTCCTGCTCCGCTCCGGCGAAAGCTCATTTTGTACTGTGAAATTTAAAAATAGTTTAAAACTTCTGTTTCTTAAAATGGGGGGCAGAACCTCCATGTAACTGAGTAAGAGAACCAAAAGAGATGGCATGGCACTACATTGAGGTGGTGATTTGATGAATGCCTATGTTGTAAAAATATTAATACAGTATACAGAAATGTTTTCTTTAAGTTTTTGTATGTAGTTGGTTCTGTGTTCTCTTCTGTCACACTCTGTCTGGGTGACAGTCAGAACTGGAACAGAAGTGTCTTAGTCATTTATATGTAGGTTCTGTCCTGCTCCGCCTCGTGAAGCTCATTTTTGTACTGTGAAATTTAAAAATAGTTTAAACTTCTGTTTCTTAAAATGGGGGCAGAACCTCCATGTAACTGAGTAAGAGAACCAAAAGAGAGCGGTGGTGCTACTGTCCTATTTTTCTTCTACTGCCGTGCCTATAAATCGGAATTTGTTTAATTTTGTTGACCCAGTAAGCCCACTGGGCCTAGAAGTCCCTTTTTCAGGGGTAACTGGGGGGAGGGGGGATACAGATGATAAGCAACTGACCTTGAACCAGATTAAGCTGTAGGTGGTATTTTTAGTGAATGAGGGAAATTTGGCCAGGGCACTGGGGAAATTCCCCACACTCTTAACATCCACCTGAACTTCCACCAGTCCAGCCAGTTGGGACCTTGGTTTAATGTCTCATCTGAAAGACGGCACCTCAGGAGTGCAGCACACCATCCTCATGCTGTAGATGTGGGAACTGAACCCACAGCCCTGTAATCTCCTGGGCTCAGAGGCCAGTGTGCTACCTGAGTCACTGAAACTTGGACAATGTCTGTATTTCTGTCTAGTGCTATTTGCTACTGTCTGGATGGAGTTGTCACAACACCATCCAGCTAGTAGCAATAGACAAACATAGACTCTTTGATTTTCTTGTTTAACCCACATACTACATCTGAAAAGGGATATTATGACTCATCAGGCTGAAAGGGGAGAGAAGGAGAGAGAGTGTGTGTGTGTGTGTGTGTGTGTATGTATGTGTATATATATATATATATATATAGAGAGAGAGATATATATATATATATATTATACATTATACACACGACGCACCTGTTCACTCTGCAGTACAGCAGCTCATTTCAAATTGAATATGTTGGCCAGGCCTGGAGTAGAGGAGAACTCTCACCAGGTCCTGTGATTGTGAACTGGGTAGGAGAGCGTTGTTAAAAGCAGTGCCTTATGACAAAGCCTCCCCTGTGGGCACTGGTTAAAATGCAAATGTATATTGCTTGTTTTGTCTGCCTTATGCTTGCTGTGGTTGACAAGGTCTAGAAGTTTCAGACCTGGTGGGAGAACTTTTAAAATAGCATGCTTAAACTGTTTCAGACTTGGCAGGAGGACTTTTACAAAAGTGTGGTTCATGAACCAAACCATTAAGCTAGATCTGGCAGGAAGATTTTTACAGAAGTGCAATTCAGCTAAGTAATGACTCATTAGCAGCTCTTTATGTGTGCCTGAGAGAATTTGTTGGAGCCATGCATATAGATGAGGATACATTAGCGGCTCATTATGTGCACCTGGTAGAATTTGGAGGACATATGTAAAAAAAAAATGGGGATAGCTTGCTTGATTTGGACTCATTAACTACTGCTTAGGTATACTTGGTAATGCATCTCAAAGGTGGACCGTGGACACTGAAGGTGTATCCAGCAATCTAGAACTGATGCTGCTCTACCTCTTTGCCTCTGCCAAAGAAATGTTATGGACTACCTGTCCATCTTGCCTGAAGTCAGTGTTACATATTTTCTTGATTGCCGTCCTCAATAGGAGATGGATTGCAACAGATGCTTCAAATGCGAGCTGACTGCAGTGCCAGTGGTAACTCCGTCTCACACCAACCAAGAAGAAGAGGAATTCAGTGTTCCAAAGTTCCTGGAAGACTTCCTTTGAGTGGATCGCACAGAGCAAGAAGGGCCACTGTATGCATTCTGCAAGTCCTGTGGATGTGACATCAGCATCAGCCATGGAGGACGAAACGACATACAGAGACACAAATCTTAGAAGCATCTCCAGAGTAGGAAGCATGCAGAAGGGAAGAAGCTGACCCAATTCTTCCAAGCACAGAGTACCTCAAAAGTTTTGGAGGCAGAGGTGGCATTTGTGAACATGTTGGTGGAGCACAATTTGTCATTTTCTTGTGCAGACCACCTCCTGGAAATTTATGAAGAAGTACTGCACAGATCCAGAGGTAGTCAAGAAGATGAGCTGTGAGCAACCAAATCCACCTGCATTGCCAGAGATGTGCTTGGTCCCAGCTACCAGGAGACTGCAGCTTCCTTTGCGTCAAGTGCCATTTTGCCTCTATGTTGACCAAAGCACGGACATGGGGGATGAGAAACTTCTGGTCATCCTTGCAGGTTGCTATGACATTCGACAGGGAAAAAATGTCATACAGTTTCTTGACATGCCGGCATGCACTTCAGGGACTGGACAAGCAGTGTTTGACTGCATGATGAAAACTCTGGAGCAGCTGGACATCCCTGTAAAAAACCTTGTGGCATTTTCATCTGACAATGCTGCAGCATTGATTGGAAAGCACAACTCTGTGTTTTCCAGATTAAGGCAGGTGAACCCAAACCTCATAAATATGGGATGCTTGTGCCATCTGCAGACCTGTGCTCCAAATCAGGGGTCAAGGCCTTGTCCTCACCTGTTGAGGAACTAATTTCTGACATTTATTGCCATTTCTCTTCCAGCTCATTACGGCAACAGCAGCTGAAAGAGTTTGCTCTCTTTGTCGATATTGACCCATTAAAATCATTAAGCATGCACCCACAAGATGGCTCAGTTTGAGTAAAGTTATTAAATGAATAACTGACATGTGGCCCGCTCTGCTGTCTTATTTTAGGTCTGTGGAACCCAGAGGTGCCAAAGTCAAACTAATATGTGACCGCCTGAGCACCCAAGAAATTCAAATGACCTTTCTTTTTCTAAAATATGCTCTTGAGCCACTGTGCAATTTTAATAAGAAACTTCAGAGCAGGGAGAGCCAGCTGATGACTCTGCAGGGTGACATCAGCAAAGTCATACAGTTGTATGCCAGCAGGGTTTTGTAACCTCAGGCTGCAGTTGCCTTGTACAAAGAAGGTGTTTTGGACCTAAAGAGTGAGGCAAACTTTCTTGCACTAAAAGATGTACGTGTTGGCCCTGAAGTGCAAGAATTCATTGCAAGCAATGATGATATGGTAGGGACATCAGTGGAACTAAGTATTTATAAAAGGCCAAACCTTTTACTGTGCTGTGCTGCAAAAATGTTAACAAAGCTCCCACTGAAATGCAGTGTCCTGAAGCAAGTCTCCACATTGCTGAACCCAGCACTAAAACTACACATAAGTGGAAGCTCATGGTGAACCTTGCCAAGGAACTTGGCGTGTACAGTTCACCTCTGACTGTGCCCAGCTTTTGGATGAGTTTGGAACATACCAGTTTGCAGAAACTGGATCTGCCCAGCCTTTGAAACGAACAGTTCTGCACTAAAGTATTGGGGCATGATGCTCTCCGGCTATGCACCAGTGGTGACGATCTGCCCCTATTCAGGCGCCTGATGGAGACAGTCTTATGCCTCCCTCACTCCAATGCAGAGCCAGAGCGGCCTTCAGTATGGTAAGCGAAAGTGAAGACTGAGCTAAGACAGTCATTAAATGTAAAGACTTTGAACTCATTATCGCTATAAAGATGAATGAAGAAAGACACTGCTATGAGGTAACCTATACAAAGGGAGTTTTAGAGGCTGCAGGAAAAGCAACTGTGCTTTACAACCGAGAGCACCTTGCAGCGAAAGACAAATGACTCTTCCAAACCAACTGTTTGTGTATAGGTACATAGGTTTAAATTTGTAGTGTACAGTAGATAGCATGATTTCATTTTTAGTATACAATAGCATGTATATGATATAGAGTAGATATGTAAAATATTGTGTGCGTGTGTGTGTGTGTGTGTGTGTTTTAGTATAGATGAGATAAAATATTGCGTGTTTGTTTTTAGTGTAAACTATTGTATCATGTTTTTTTTAGTATAGGGTACAAATAAGTAAAATGTGTGTAGATAGGTTTTCAATTTTAGTTAAGTGCATAGACTAGATAGCATGTACAATACTGTATATAGGTATGTAGGTTTTCATTTAATCTGTTTGTTATATGTCATTAAATGTATGTAATACCCTATAAATAGCCCAAAATAAAGTTTTTAAAAGTAAAACTATCATGCTCTATGTTGTATTCTTAATGTAGTATTCAGTAACTTTGAATTTCACGCATTTTAAAGATGCGAACCCTGTGACGCAGCACTTTACGTGGCGCGAAAAACGGTGTCCCTGATTTTGAGTATTTGTCCCTGATTTTAAAGGGTAGTGTCCCTGATTTGCGGCCTTGGAGGTTGAGAGGTATGGACACTGGCAATATATGCCCAGTTTCTTTGCAAACCCAACATTCATTTCTTTTCTCAGAAAAATCATTTCTTTGAAACCTGGAACTAACTGGTTTTGGTGGAGGCAGTGAGGGTTTTAGCTGCCCTGAAAGCACACTTTTCCCTTTCTGCACTGCCATGCCCACCCCATTCACTCTCAGAGCAGGTCTGCTCTTGGCATAGCGGTCCAAGAGTTCAGCAGCCTCTTGCACTGTTTTGGGATCGCGGTCCTCCAGCCAGGTTTTCAGCTCTACTGGGCATGCCCTAAAAATCTGTTCTAACAATATAGCATTTTCAGTTTTTTTCTACAGGTTTTGCTTCCATTCCTTCCCACCAATGTTTTAAACCATGACATTGTTTCATGGCTAGCTCCTCGTAGCTCATGTCAGGGCTTCTCCTGAGCTTACGGAATTTAGCTCTGTATGCTTCTGCAGTTAAATCAAAATTTTTTTAAAGTGCAGCTTTAAGTTTGCTGTAATCATCAGTGTCCTCATTGTCCATTTGACCCAATGCATCCTGAGCTTTTCCGGTAAATAACGGGGAATAGCTGGAAGCTCCAGGACCCTCTAGGAATCTTTGCCTGAATACAAACTTTTTCAAAGGAATTTAAAAAGGCATCCATATCCTCCCCTCTTTAAATGCAGCTATCAATTTGGGATTTAATTTGTAACTCAGTCCTGTAGTTCCAGTTAAACCCAAGTCACTTATCTGTTCTGGTGCTAGTGGTTGGAGTCGTAGCTTCTCCAGTTCATGTTGCCTCTGGTGTTCACACTCTTCACAGTCTACCTCTCACTGTTCATATTCAGCTTCTCGCTGTTCTCGCTCTCTCTTCTCCTCTGCAGCTCACTGGTGCTCACGCTCTTCACGGTCAGCTTCTCGCTGCCTCTTCTCCTCTGTAGCTCGTTTCTCTCACTCCACTTCTCACCATTCCCACTCAGCATTTCTGGAACTCCAACTCCATTCTGTGCATCTCAGTCTGCAGCATGATTGCTTCTGGCTCCAGAATGGTTCTGGCTCCAGAATGCTGGTGACCTTCCCCTGCTGCTGTGGCCCTTGGCTTACACTGGCCCTGATGTCCTCCTCACTGGATCTGGACACTGCACTGGCCGCTGGCCCCTCCATGCCCAAGGTTTGGTCCTTTACAGTCATGGACTATGACGCAACACTCTGGGCATCAGAGCATCCATGAGGTTCTGCTTGGTGGCCCTCCCCTGGTGCAGGACTCCTCTCTCCTTGCAAAACTGCTTCAGGTAGTCTGCAGTGTGTTCACTGTAGCTGGAAGCCATCTTCTTCCTTAACTACGGCTACTCTAACTTGAACTTTGAAAAATAATAAAACAGGTAGGAACTTTGACTGTAAGCAAAATTATATTGTTCTGTTTTCTCTCTTAAAAATAAATCACTGCCTTATTTTGCAAGTGAGCTGTACAGTATTAAGCTGACACACTGAACAGTTAAAGCTTGTGTTACCAAATGTATCGCACTCCTGCCAACCAAATCTGTCACAAACGCACTCCGGAGGTCAGGCCCTCTGCTCCCACTTTGCCAACCTCAGAGTGCAATAGTGTGAACAGGTAACAGACAGGGTAACCCTCTTGTCTGCTTTTGGATCCGAATCACCTTTTAGCCTCAATTTCTGGGGGAGGGATTCAAACTTTGAACCTTATGCTAACTTACCTAAATGTACAGGCTCAAATAATATTCTCTTTGAGGGATGCAATGTATCTTTCGCCTAAGGGCACCTAACCAGGTATCCAAAATGAACCCTTAGAACTCTCTAAGAGATCTTAGGTATATTCTTACCTTTTACAAAGCTTAGTAATACCATGAAGTCCTTGAACAGTTGCCAGACTTAATATCCGTTCAGCAATAGCATGCAAAAAATGACTGAGGAGACCCAGGCAGTATCTTAAGAAAATGTTTACTAAAAATGGATAAAAACAGTAAGATAAAATATAGAACAAATATCAAAGAGCATCACAATCACATAAAAGGAAAAAAAAGGAAAACTACAGAACAAACTCCTACCACAATACATTTTGGTATTTTCTATCTAATGTATTACCTCTGTAAGTGCCTTTAAATTAGAGAGATCTTTGTTTCTTCAGTATCCAAAAAGATATGACCCACATTTCGGACACAAGTATAAGTTTAAACTCTGTGTCTCCACACCCCATCTGTGAGTCATCTAGCTCCTCCTTTTAGAATATAACATTACGAACATGATTTCCTACCAGGAGGTATTTTAAATAATGTGATCATCAGCAAAAACCCAATTACCAAATTATGACTTTGATCAACCAGTTTCTTTGAGGTTTACAACCCTGCAATCCATCACCCAGGTGTGAGATCGCCAACAGGAATCAGCTAAATGGCATCCTTTCCTGATGTAATAAAATGTATATTTAGTTTCCAACTTCAAAAGCATGAGGTCATAAAAAGGCCATAAAATGCAATTTCTCAAGGAAGTTAATTACATTACAGAGATCTCCTGGTCAGTGTAATACATTCTGTGATTTCAGCTGCTGACACCTTGTAATTTAAAAGGGCCAAATCTCACAGACTGACATTTCATACACTGGCCATTTATTTATAATATCAGTATCACACAGTGATAACCAGCTGGCCAAGCATCACAGCAGTTACCACTTTTCTGACCCACTGCCTACAAAATTTAGCATGTTCAGCTGTGGACAACCTGGTCTCCTGTAGCAGGCCCAAATGGCAGTGTCAGTCCTTTCATTCTTTGAGGATTTTGGCATGATTGACAACCATGCCTAACCCTTTAACGTTGCAAGAAATTATGTTTGGTTTGATCCCCATAGTAACTCTGGGATTGCTTTCCGATCCCACATCTGATTTCCCTTAGTTACCACTTTGTTGGGTCATCCCCCCCACCCTCCATTTACCAACTGGTTTACTTGTGGTGCCACCTCTCTTGGGAGGTAGTTCTGTGGTGGTGGTGCCTTCAAGTGGAGTGGCCAGAGCAAGCTGAACCTGGGAGTACCTGTACGTTCCCTCCTCAGCTGCCTGAAATAGATCTTCTTTGTGTTTTGCACATTTACAGAAAAGACAAACACACACAGAATTACACATCTGAACCAGAGTAATGGAACTTTCCAACAAAACAACCTGGGCACCCCGAAACTGCTGGGTGACAGAACATGGGTAAAACTATTGTCCCTTAATGGTACATGAGGTCTACCCAGGGCTCCAGATAAGGTGCATATAGCCCGTAATTATGCTTTCCAAATGGGCATTTACGAGCCCTGTTTTGTTGGATTTGAATACCCAGTATGCATATTTCTGTGCAGGGTTTGTGTGCACTAGCGGTCTGATGCCCAGAGTTCTACTGCCAAAATGTATTTAGCCTCCCTCTCCTCTCTCTTCATCCCTCCTCCCTCAGCTCATAGTTTTTTGTGTGTTTTTTTTGTGCAGTAACCCTCCCCCCCAGCATGCTGTCTCTCTTCCTTATTCCTCTGTCACTGTCAACTAATTGGGCAGCAATGGCAGAAAACACAGTTATAATGCTCCAGCGCTCCCCTCCATGATGGTATGTGCATGTGAATTGGGTAGAGCGTGGGAATCAGTGAGGTGTGCTAGGAGTAGGCGGGCAGGCTGTGTTCACACAGTGTGTTAGGAGGAGGTGGGAGGACAGGCTGC
This sequence comes from Neoceratodus forsteri, assembly GCA_016271365.2. Classification (NCBI taxonomy): domain Eukaryota; kingdom Metazoa; phylum Chordata; order Ceratodontiformes; family Ceratodontidae; genus Neoceratodus; species Neoceratodus forsteri. The sequence continues at coordinate 517,971,274 of CM028136.1, read as the reverse complement.
AAACAATCAAAAGACTCCATGTTAGTGCCATGTGCTAGGAGTGTACAGGCAGCCTGCAGTGCAGTTGAAAGGCTCATTCCAAACATTTCATGAATGACTTGTCCATCATCATCCAGATTGGTATGTACTGGAATGGAGTGAGTACCGAGTTGTGACATATTTGGTTCTCTGACTGACTACCACCATTCCTGCTTGGCTAGCAGTAATGGTGGTAGTCGGTCAGAGAATCAGTATATCAAAACTTGGCCACTTGTTACTTTTTCATTTTGATGGATGGTTTTGCTGAAGAAAAAGGTGTTTGGGGGGGGAGGACTGAATTTTTAGAACTAGCTAGTATTAACTTAGCAAACACTGTCTGCTGCACTAGGCAAAAGTAATCTACAAAACCTTGTGTGATGTTGTGTGTATTGTATGATATGCCTACATTGTTTTAAAAAAAAGTACTCTTCACTCTGCACCATTTCATCATTTGTACAGTGTGCATCTGATTTTTGGTTTTACTCACCTCAATTTGAAAATAAGGAGTACAATACTCACCATAAAAAATCTTATCTGCAGCCCAGGGCCTACCCCTTCCCCTCTAGACCTTGATGGTGTGAGTGACCCTGCACTAGTGTGAACCTTGCGGTTCAGGGAAGATGCCCCTTCCCCTCAGGAGGCCAGCTACAAGCTGCAGCCCCTTGTCCAGCAGATGTGGTCTGTCTCCTATTGCAAATTCCCTTGGTCAGTCAAGCGCTTCTGATTATAGTAGTTCCAGTGGCCCCCACCACCACCAGCAAATAATTTCTCATGCCACCATTCTGGGAAATCCAGTGGATTAATCTGTAGTGAGATCTCCTCTGGGTGTTGCCCTCAACCCCAGGGATTGGATTGGGCTCATTGAGAACATGGTGACAAAAACCGTGGCATTTGCCATACTAAACTATGAAACCTCCCCCCTGACATTCTCAGGCACTGAGATCCAAATGGCTATCTCACCTTCCAAACCTTGTGAATGCTGGGTCTCCATGTGAAACTTTTCTCCTGATTGTTTTTTTTTTAGTGTCTCTATATTGATTCCCTATTCATTGCCTCCCTTAACTCTCCTCTGGGGTCCCTCTTTTTAGTGCCCCCTCTTAGGTTAGCTTCCCTTTCCCCATGGCCCCCCTAAGTGAAAGCATACCATAGAGGAAAAGAGATTAAAAACAAAAATAGAACCATTCTTCCCTAGTAGGCAGTCAGCTGGTTTTGAATTTGCAGAGAGGAGAAATGTTTTATTTAAGTGCATCTTGTGCCATTTACTTTTATTCTCCATGGCATTCCATGACTGGGTCACTCTTGATCCAGTATGGCCACCTTGAAATTTCTTGCTTCACACCTGCAGGAGCATCCTGTATTTCACTTCAGAAAGCCATCAGATAATTGAGCAGGCAGTCATTGGCGCCTTCCATTGCTGAGGAACCAAAGTGGGAGTGCTGGCAAGAGGGCTTACTGTAGGACGTGGCACCCAGTGGTGATGCTGAAGGAGCTTGGGAGATGTTTTTGTTTTTTAGAACCCCCCCCATACTTCATCCACACTGAGTACTAACTTGGTAGCTAAGGAAAAGTGATTTAGCAAGGTTTGGAGCAGTTACTTCCAGCGCAAGCTTCAGAGCTCGATCTGTGTGCAGCCATCCGAGTCGATGATATCACCGGAAGTCTAACTGGCTTCCCTTTGAAGAAATTTATTATCAAGGTTCCACAATGGGGTGCCAGTCTCACTTTTTGTATTCCTGACAAGCAAAAGGAATAAACACCATCTGAGTTTGCAATAGGATATGCAAGGTCAGTTTCAGGATCTTTTTTCTCGATTGCTTGCAAGTGTTTTCCAATACACCTTTTAAACGAGCATATTGTCTTGCTAACATAGGAACAAGAGCAAGTACATATTGCAAGACATGCGATCGATTTGGTGCTACATGTGATCAGATCCCATATCCTGAATTTTCTCTGTGTATTTACTAATCTAAAACTGTCGTCCTGTAAAACCACTCTATAGAAGTAACAATTACTACATGTAAAACAATCTTACGGTAAGTTATTGTTGGTCTGTGGGCAAGGATCATACAGACTTTGTACTACTGCATCTCTAGTATTCCTACCCTCCTATAGACCATCCGGGGGGGGGGTGCATTCTGTAATTTCACGTAAAGCCCTATTCTATCGTCAGTACATGCCAATTCTTTTGTATTGCCTTTTGTAAGAGATGTGACTGTGACAACTATGTAGTTATAAAATTAGGGCATCGAGTGGGTTGTTACTCTCTCTACTCAGGGTTTCTCAGGTTTAACAATGTTTTCCATAGCCTTGCACCTACAAACGCCATGGCCTCTTGTAAGACATGTGGGCTATACCCTCTTAGTTCAAATCATTTTGTAAGTACTTTTGCACTATTCTTGTGATCACTGTCAGCACCACAGTTTCTCTTGTAGCAGAGATATTGACTTTTTGTCACGTTTTCCACTGTATGCCTTGGGAGTGCACTGTTACAGAAGATCAGTGAATTTCTATCTGTGAGTTTTGTTATACATTGTAGTTTTGGTTTAATTTCCCTCATTTTTCAATGTTCTGTCTAGATAATTAACAGTGCTGATATCGAAGTCTACAGTGAATTTTAAATTGGTGTTGCTTTCTTCCAGAAATTTTACAAATTGCTTCAGCTGTTCTGGTGTCCCTTTCTAAATTAAAAACAAATTGTCAAGATATCGCTTGCAAAGGTTGATATACTTGTGGAAGGGATTAATGTCAGTGTTCTGAATACACTTTTTTCTCCCAAGTGCCTACGTATATATTTGCATAGTTTGGTGCAAATGCTGCACCCGTGGCTGTTCCTTTTATTTGTTTATAGTGTTTGCCCATAAAAAATTTTTACAGTTCAATACCAAACTGGTCAATATGCAAAGAAATTCAACAAATACAGCGCTATAACTTGAACTTTCACAATGGCTCTTGTTTAAAGCTTGGACCCCTCCTCCATGCGGTATATTGGCATAGAAGAAGCTACTGTCCATGATGATCAATGGACAGTCTTGTTCAATGTGCATGCTGTTTTGTATGGGTAAGAAGTTCCCAGTCTCTTTCAGATACGACGGCAACATTATAACCAATGCCTTAATATGATAGTCAGTAAGCAAACCAGTGCTCACCCCAATTGATCTGCTGGGGGGGGGGGTGGAATAAATTTTTGTGGATTAGTGGCAAACAGTACATAGTGGCACATATGGGAAGTGACGCAGGGATTCTTTTGTTTCCTTAGTTATCAATCCCTCCACAAATGCCTCAAACAAAATGCTGTCTGTTTCAATTGTGTATCTGGGGGTTGGATTGTGCTCTAACTTTTGAGAGAAAGTTGCATTGGCTAGTTGGGAACAGACTTCAGCTTCGTATTTTTCAGAGTCCATTACCACGATAGAGCAGCCTTTATTGTCTGTCTTTATCGTGATCTGTTTATCTTTGCTCAGTGAGTTTAAGGTCACTCGTTCTTCATTTGTTATTTTCCCAAAGTGGCTTCGTGACTCAGTTTGGAGTGCCCTTTTTATGCAAATCTCACATAATTAAAAAAAAAAACTGTGATAGATGGTGTAGTGGAGGTTGAATAGTAGAATGCTTCTTAAACCTGTCCCCAATGTTTGGGCTCCCTGTGTTTCCTGAGATGTTGAATTTGTTAGGGTTAGCTGGCCCATTAGCACGGAGGGCTAAGGCTTCTGTGCCATACCTCCTGCCATGCTGGTGACCCATGTACATGGTGCGAGCGGGCCACCGGGGTTGGCAGGGGAGGGAGAGGATCGAACATTTGGAGGACAGCTCTCCTCTCCCGGGGAGCAGTGGGGATGGAGTCCACTGCTTTCCTGGCCCCTTGCGGTGGCTGGGGGATGGCACAATGGACCCACAGATGTAGGGGGTGGATGTGGGGCAGACACCCAGCATGCTGCATACGAACGCATGCACAGCTTGGCCATTGGCATCATTGTACGCCACCACACTCGGGGATGGGAAGAAAAAGGACAGAAAAATCCCAACCGACGATATGATGCTGGCCCATCACAGGCACTGCACCTGGCCAGCTGGCACCTCGTGGAAGCTAGAGGTGAGTCCAGTAGATGCCAGGGTGATGGGGCTTGGGGGGGCTGGTGGAAGGGGGCCAGATGGGAGAGAAAGAAAGCAGCAGAAAAAAAAAAGAATCTGTTAGCTTTACATCACTGAGAATTATTTTAAATGTTTTCAAAGGTTCTGTATGAATAATTAGCTTTAGGTGTACATATCTCGTGAACCTTTGTAAATCCACTATGCTCTCAAATTCATTTGCCTTGGATGCAGATACAGATGACATTCCCTTCATTAACACTTGTTCAGTGTCAGTAAGGATATAAGAATAAGTATTTACCACATTGCTTAGCAGTTCCCACTCCGTTGTTTCTGCCTTCCTTTCTGGTTCCAGGTGTTCCTGCCTCTCCCTCGTTGGTAACTCTGTGGCTCTGTGCTGTATCTATTGTGTGCTCATGCTCCTATTTCGTCACTGTCCCCCTTGTCATATCCTCCTTGGATGCGCACTACCCTTGGGCTTCTGCACAGGCATGATTGTGCCAGTGTTATTGCCTGTAGACAGGTTGGTGGTTGTCCTCTTGGCTAAATTTCAAAAAAGACATGGCATATTTACTTCCATCACTGTCTGATTCACTTATGTACACATCAGAATGTTGTACTAGTAGGCTGTTTATGTCTGCTTCAGTTAAAAATACAGCAATTTTCTTAGTCCTCTCTGCCTCTTTCACACTTCTTAGCTATATCTTTCTTTATGCATGCATCATAGGTTTTAATTATATCCTGCTATATAGTCTGGCATCTTGGATATCCCACAGAAGTGTTAAAAGCTGCTGCTGCTTTTTCTTTTTCAATCAGTAGTTTTTTTTTTTTAATATCTTGTTTTGCTTTTGCCCAGTCTACCAGGATTAATTTTGTTGGTCCTGCTGAGGATGTCAACATGAACTCTCTCCATCCAGATTGAAATATTGCCCTCTTCCAACCAAAGGTGGTTGCTTCATTAGTCTCAGCCCCCTTGGGACTCGGTTCACTTGCAGGTATGGTTCTGGGGTAACGCATTGTCAGTATAGGTGTCTGGCCTTCAGCGCTACCTTTTCTAGCACTGTAAAAGCATCGCTGATGTTGGATGGTGTTGTGTCACTGTATCAGTGGTAGGCATAAGCATACATTGTTCATTAATAAGAGATTCACATCTCCTAGTTTGAAGAACAGGGATAATGCTTGAATGTGCCTTTTTTTTTACACTGTCTTTGTATGATTTGCACATGTGTTGAAAACAGCACTTTAGGTAAATAAGTAAATAACTTAAACGAGTCTCTGATCTCTGAGTTATTTATTGGTGCCACCTATTGTGTGGAATGAAGCATCTTGGCTGGTTGCCATTTCCAGCCACTAGACCAACTCGAGCAAAGCCATAATTGTATTTCCAAATTCCATTCATAAAGGCAGCTCCAGGGTTGCGGTAGTGCTCAATACGAATATGCAAACTTGTCAGTTTCAAACAGCATGGCACTTACATATTCTGGTTTCTACACTTAAGAATGATTTCCCAGTATTTCCTTTATTGACACATATCAAAGATAAAATAAAAGATAAAAAACGAGCAGTAACAAACAGGCCAATGACATTAGGCGAACGTTTCATGTTGCCTCCTATATACTTCGTCAAGGCTAGCTTACTATCTAGTGGATATGTGTTCTAAATACACATGAAAGGTCATATGACAGGCAGGTAACTACAGAACACTCTGTTTAACATTAAGTCAGTCACCCCATATGATACCTAAAAGTGACATAACATGAATAGTGCTTTTATACCTGTAACCCTCCCCAACAACTGGAGGTTCCCAAAAGTCTTCCTTGAGCTTACCTAAATGCTCACTGCCAGGTGGTGTCCTGTGTTTTTGCAGTTTAAATGTGATTGCAAGAGAGTGCCTATATAGCCTCTGTGTACTGTCTCTTTAAGAGCTGCCGGGATTGCAATCATAATTAATCTAAAGGGGAAGCTCTTTTAGAAGATGTGCTTGTTTGCTGATCATCTGTTAGAGTAGTAATAATATTGCAATTTGTTCTAACCTGCCTTCTTTGCAGCATGGACAGTTTTGTTTGTTTCCATCATCTTGGTCCTGGACTGCTGAAATGGGCCAATCAGTACATTTGGGACTCTAAAATGGAGCCTGCCTACAGGGGCTTGGTGAGGTCAAAACTTGTAGGAATTGTAGTTTTTACATTTTGGCGCCTAAAATAACCTGGAGGGGGAGTTCTTGTTGTGACTGACAGACAGATCAGCCAACCAAACCTTTTGGACCTTGGGAAGGTCCCATACTGCTTGCAGTTTCAGTTAGATCTAAGTTGGGAAGTGAAGAAGTAACAGCTCACGGTAGTTCAAGCAGCAATCCATAGTGGATTCACGTGGGAGAACTGTGGAAAGGCCTGAGTTTTGGTCTACATGCCTGCCTGCTGTCCCTGAGAGGGAACTTGTGCCTTTTTCGACTCAATCCGAACTTGGAGAGTGAAGTAAGCCACTGAATTGTGACCAGGCTCCTACCTGAAGAAGACCAAAGATTTGCTGAATGCGATCGGTCTGTCTGGACTTCCAGCCACCTCTGAATTCCTGGATTGTGCAGAGACTTTGTAATTGCGACCGGAGAGCCTTTTGCCTGGTACAGTGGAATTTCCTTACATATGAATGTGTTGTGTGCTTATAGTGGGTCATGATTTGGTTCCCCACTGTGGTTTGAACTGTATTCTGCTTGCTGGAAGCTGCATTAGAATTTCCTTACATGTAAATGTGCTGTCTGCTGCTAGTGGGTCATGATCCCCACTGTGATTTGAACTGTATTCTGCCTGCTGGAAGCTGCATCCAGCCCCACGGACAAAATCATCTCCACTGGACCTGGGCTTTGCCACACTGGCCCAGCCCGACTACCCGCTGCACAGAGAAAGCCATCGACTAGAGACCTGTTTGGGGATCAGGAATGACACCTCGGTGATTCTTGTGGGCCCTGCTTCTCCGGGTACTCCAGCTCAACAACCTGCAGTCTCCATTTTGTCCTGCCTGTGTCCAGTACTGGCTATCATGAGTAAACATCAGGGTAGCTCCCTGCAACAACAGCTTAATCTAAAGTGTTGTCATCTGACTGTCTGGTTGTTTTTTCTTTCACAAACTGAGCCCTCCGGCTCCGGATTACAAATAGTGTGTGTTGTGCATGTTGCTTTCCTCCATCACAGGGCCCCAACCAGCTGCAATGTCCTGGCTAGCCCATCATCTCTCTACCTGGGTACCCAGAGGTGTGACTGTGTGGGGACTTAAAGCACATGCACAACTGTTTGATTAATATAGCCTTTAAGCCAATCAACCTGATTATGCCCCTTCCTTGTTCAAGTCCCCTGAATAAATCAGATCTGACTTTTTCTGCATTTAATGTGACTGTGGTTCCAGTTTGTGTCAAGAGTACTGTACTGTTGCTATTTGCTGTGCATAACCTTGTTTTACAGGGGGTCCCCAGCATCGAGCCAGAGGAACCAGCACTGGCGGTAAGTGCAAACAGTGTGGGTACTTGTATGGTGTACAAGTGGTACTATGAAAGTGATTATCGTATATTGCTCAGGCCACTAGAAGTGAAAAGGGGGGGTTACAGTGTCCCGGGGTGCTGTGCCCAGGTTAGTTTGACCACTACCAACCCTGACCTCTGAGTGGAGGCACCCCTTGCAGAACCTAGGCCCCTTAACCTGCTACTAACCAAGCAGGCAGGGGTAGTACCCTGTGGGATAGCGCCATCTAGGGGTTACATCTTGGAGGCTCACAACTGGGATTTTGTGCCTTCTAGTGGCAAAAAATTACGAATTATTGTTAAAGAGTAATGGCTACCTCAGTAGAAATGGCTGTACACCAGTTGGTAGGGTGGTGTACTGGGCAGGAGATCGACCCACAAAATGCTCTGCTTATACTGGATATTCCCCTAGGTACCAGTAAGGACACTGTAGAGGGAGCACTCTCCAAAGTTGAATGTTTAAAAAACCCTGTGGTGGTGGGTCAACAGGCTGATTTGATCGCCCAAACTTTCATAGCCTTGGTAGAGTGTAGTGGCCTCGTGGACAGCTCTAAAGTGCCATGGATTATTACCCCAGAAGGGGTCTCAGCCACCTGGAGAGTGATCAAAAAAGACAGTAAAGACCCTGGGGAGGATGAGCTTCCATCATTATCTGAGACTTTTGAGGAGAAATTTGCTAAGTTGTTGCTGGACGAAGGGAAAACCGTAGAGGACTTTAAGAAACTGTTCCTGCCACCTGGGGGTGTTCTTTCCCCAACACCCCCTCCCAGTCCAGCACCTGTTACTGCCCCACCTTCTGTGCCCGTGCCAATGCTGGTCCCTATATCTGTACCTGCCATCAGTCACAACTCCTACCGAAGGCTGAGAATCTTCTCGGGCACCCTTCCCACCCCCCAGGGGAAGATAACTGGGAGACATGGATCAACTATGTTGCCCCCTTGGTACCCGAGTGGCAGTGTGCAGAGGCTGAGAAGTGGAAAAGAATCATAAAGAGTTTGAGGGGCCCCGCCCTTGAAGCCATTACATTTCTGAGGTCCGCAAACCCTAAAATTGTCTGGAGGTCCTTGAAGACTGGGGTCTTTCCAGAACTCCTAAAGGAGGTGGTCATTCGACCACTCCTTAAGAAATTCTCCTTGGACACAGACTGCCCTGTCAACTACCGACATATCGCTAACCTGCCATTTATTGGTAAGGTTATCGAAAAGGTGGTTGCGCTGCAACTGGATGATCATCTTGCAACTCATAATGTCTATGATACTCTCCAGTCCCGATTCAAGAAGAAGCATAGCATGGAGACTGCACTGGTCCGAGTACTGAATGACCTCCTGATGGCTAGAGATTGAAAGGCTTGTACCATTCTGGTCCTTCTTGATCTCTCAGCAGCATTTGACACTATAGACCATGATGTGCTATTGGAGTGCCTGCGGCTGTTTTGTGGTCTGTCTGGTACAGTCCTCAAATGGTTTCATTCTTTCCTCGCAGACAGGCTTCAGAGAGTTACCACCGGAACTTATACCTCTGGCATTTATTCCTTGTCTTGCGGAGTGCCACAAGGCTTCATTTTGGCCCCCATGTTGTTTGCAGTGTATGTGCTACCATTGGGAGATGATATTAGGCGATACAGTTTGAGTTTTCACTGCTATGCGGATGATACTCAACTGTATATATCTTTTCTGCCCGGACAGGATGTTGCACTCTCTGTGCTAAACAACTGCCTTACCGAGATCAGAACCTGGATGAGTTCTAGTTGGCTGAGATTGAATTCGGATAAGACTAAAATGCTGGTTGTGGACCCTGATCGTCCGGGGGTGAGTATGCGAGTTGGTCAGGCATCGGTTGTTTTACTCGATGGCATACAGCTCGCTGCTTCAGACCAAGTGCGTAACTTTGACGTTATTCTTGACGATGACCTGACACTGCGGTCTCAGGTGCCAGCTGTTGTCAAATCCTCTTTTTATCATCTGAGAAATATCTCCCTGGCGAAACACTTGGTTCCTCCCAATGATCTACCAACATTGGTCCACATCTTCATCACTACCTGCCTTGATTACTGCAACTCTCTCTACCTAGGGCTTCCAGGGGTTGATATCCGCCGCTTCCAGCTAGTGCAGAATACGGCAGCCAGGCTTTTGACTGGGACGTCTAGGTCCAGTCATATTACTCTTGTGCTCCGCGAACTGCACTGGCTGCCTGTTCAGTGGCGGATCACCTTTAAGGTTGGCTTGCTAACCTTCAAAGCACTACACAATCAGGGACCCATTTACCTGCAACACCTCTTGATACCCTACTGCCCCTCCCGTTCTCTCTGATTCACTGATGAGAGATTGCTAGGGATTCCCAGGGGTACGATTAAAAACATCAGGCACCCGTGCTTTCGTTTTTTCGGCTCCAACCCTGTGGAATTCTCTACCTCGTCGGCTAAGAAAATGTCTGACCATTGACAGATTTAAGAGCGAGTTAAAAACATTTATTTAATTTAGCCTTCCTTAATGATTAATGATTAATGTATTTAAGCTTCCTGTCTCAATGTTTTATCTGTATTTGATCTTATGTACAGCGCCCTGGTTTTTGAAGGGCACTATAGAAATAAAGTTTGTATTGAATTGAATCGATGCATCCGCTCAGAAGTACCTATTTGTACTTGAAGGCAATTTTGGGAGCATTGAGTCAGGGGAGACTTTGATGTGGAAATTCCAAGGTACGAAACAATGGGAGGGGGAAAGTTTGTCTGCATATGTTACTCGCCTAGAAAAAGCTCTGCAGAAAGCTTACCGGAAAGGTGGGGCAGCCGCTAGTGATTTGAACCGTGTGAGGCTGGGGCACATACTGCAACATGCCAAGCATTCTAAACTGCATATCATCCAGTTAAGGCTCCAGGATAGGAGAGGTAACCTACCTGACTACTGTGACATGATAACAGAACTCCAGGAGGTAGAAGGTAAAGAGGGAGATTGTAATTATGGGGAGAGTGCAGTCCAAGTGATCATAGCACTGGAAGGCCCTTCCAAAATGGAGACCACTAAGAGTGTCCCTCCATGGGCTAAACAGTGGGGGGAAGAGTTGCTTAAGGAAGTCAGAAAAGTACAACCGGGTGCGTTCACTGAGGTATCCTCTGCTGACAGAGACCCTGGCACCTGTCAGGACGTGACTGTTATGGGAGGGGGGTGCACCCTCAGGCATCCTCTACTGACGGTGGCTTCTTGGCTGAGCTCAAGGAATTGACTGCCACCCTAAAGGAACTTTTGAGACATGGTACACTACCCGCAGAAGTCAGATCACAGTCTCCCATCGATGCTGCACCATCCCCTGCTATGTTTTCCCCAAGGATGCCCCGAGAGCGTGTCATTTGTCACAATTGCGGCAAGGATGGCCATATGAAGAGGGAATGCCAGTCTCAGAAGGACTTAGAGAAAGTGGTGAACCACCTTCAAGAAGAGCTTCAAAAAATGAGTCAGTGGTCACGGGGTGCACGAAATGACCGCAGTAAAGGCTTCGACCATCCTAACTCAAACCCCTCTGTGGCTGGACTTCCGGTGATGTCAGCATCAATGGCAGACTGATGCTGTCGGGGCTCCCCCAGGACTGCTCCCAAATCTAACCCCATCTGCAACCCACGCTGGCTTCCAGAGGAAAACAACGAAAAATCGATGATATGATGGCCAAAACTCAACAGCGACTAAAAGAATTTGTAACAGAAGGCGAGAAATTAGACCAGGGCAATAAAGACTCTGCAGGGTGGGATAAAGGCCGCAGATCACCTTGGCGCTCGAGTATTTCAAGCTTCGACCCTGCCTCAAATGATAGCTCTGAGGAAGAGGCTGCATTCACAATAACCTCTAAAAGACTATATAGAGAATTACACCGGCTGGGAGATACTTCAACCCGCATTCAGAAAGATTTATCAGAGGTGAAATCGGAGCAGAAAGAGCAGAAAAAAAATTAATGATCTGAAGCAGAATGCAACAGAGCTATCTAAATCCGTTGACCTACACAATGGTACCATCCTCCAACTACAGGATCGGGAAATCTGGCTTCAACAAAAGTTGGAAGATTTGGAGAACAGGTCCCAAAGGGTGAACATACGAATCCACAGAATACCAGAGGGGACTGAGTCTGGTGAGATGACCCTGTTTACAGAAAGCTTCCTCCGCGAGGTCTTGGGCTTGGAAAAGAACTTTCCCTTAAACATCAAAAGAGCACACAGATCGTTAATAGCCAAACCAGTGAATCCAAAAGCTAGACCAAGGTCGCTGATTGTAGCTTTTTTGGACTACCGCACCAAGTCTGAGGTCTTAAAGCGGGCCTGGGAGAGAAAAGAAGTAATGTTCGGCGATGTACAATTATTCTTCGAGCACGACTATGCTCCCGTGACGATGGATTGAAGATGGAGGCTCTTCCCGATTCTGAAACTGCTGTGGGCTAAAAGAGTCAAAGCATGTTTAGACTACCCTGCAACTCTAAAAATAACTACTGATTCAGGCATGCGCTCTTTTTCTAAAATTTCTGAGGCTACGGAGTTTCTAAAACAATGGGACATTTCAGTTACCTCTCTGCTTGACCCGGAGATGATCAGAGAACTAGAGGGAAGGCACTGGTATACAGCGGTGGGCCCGAGAGGAAAAGCCACGCGGTTGGCTGCGAAGAATACCTCAGACAATCTTACACTTGAACCGCTTGAGGGATCAAGAGCTCCGACCCCCACACAGGTTACCTCCCTGCCCCAGCGACCAAACAGAAATGCAAAACGAAATAAAGGGCCGAAAAGGAGAGTTGCACAGAGAAGCCTACCTGCAGGAGCAGTGTGAAGAAAATGGCAGATGCATAGGACCTTCATGCACAGGTTTTAAACTGGTCACAGATTTCAGAGGCTTTGAATAATTGAATTGAAGCAGATCCTCCCGCTTGCGGAGATTGAATGGGATTGGGGGGGCTGTCTCTCTCTCTCTCTCTCTCTCACTCTTGGCTCCCTGATTAAGGTAACCAATGGAAAAGCGTTCAGAAATATTATGGGTTATGTGGGTGAGAGCCTACAAAACTGGTAATGTTAGTTCCCTTCTCTTTGTGTTTTTTTTTTTTTCTTTTCCCTTTACGGTTGCCCAGTGAACTTTGTGCCCACCGAGATAGTTAGTGAAGCATGTTCATACGTGGTACTTATTCAATATATCCAGATAAATATGGAAGTGGGGTAGATGGGGGGGTCACATGGGGGAGATGGAGGGGATAGTTGGTCTAACCGAGTGCTGACAGGACTTTGTATCCCTTTAGCCCAGTTGGGCGTGGGTTAGGTGTGATCAAAGATATTGCACCATCCTACCTATTTGACATCAAGAAGGGTAGGTTCTTCAAGCACGTTTGGAAGTCGTTTATTCAAGTTATTTCAATTTAGGGGAATTCCTGTTTAATATTCTCCTCGTTATTTTGTTAAAGTTAAATGGTTTATTCTAACAGTTAACAATGCCCAGACAGATTGGAGATTGGGGGGATGGGTGGAGTGACCTGGATGGCAGAGATTAAGTTTCAGATAGCCTACTTACCTAGCAACACAGAATGGCTCTAACATTTATTTCATATAACGTTAAGGGCCTTAACAGCCCAGTTAAAAGGACTAGGATCTTGCAGGAACTGGGGAAACACCAGACAGATGTGGCTTTTATACAAGAATCCCATCTTAATGAGTTGGAGCACTCTAAGTTCCGCAGAATATGGGGGGGGGGTTTATAGCGCTTTGTGGCCTCAAAATCCGCACAGGAGAGGTACGGCAATACTGCTCTGGAGAACTTCTCCAATTAAAGTGCTGGGGGTGGAGGCTGACCCAGTGGGTCGCTATGTTAAGCTGCAGACAACAATATATGGGGTACGTTATATACTACTGAACCTATACGCTCCAAATGAATCCTGGGAAAATGAATTGTTCCTTATGAAAGAGTTATTGAAGACCCTGAATGATCCGGAGGTCCTGCATGTTGTGGGAGGGGATTTCAATAAAGTAGTCTCTGTCAAATGAGATAGAAGAGGCCAGGGAGCACAGATGGGGAGTGGGGGTGAAGGTCTTAGACGCCTTAACGATGAGTTGGGGCTGAGGGATGTCTGGAGACACCGACACCCAGGGGAGAGAGACTTCACTTTTTTCTCTCCACAACATCAGAGCTACTCCCGCATAGACATGTTCTTATTATTTGGAGAACACCTATCTTATGTACAGGCCTCCAACATTTTACCTATGACATGGTCGGACCATGCCCCTCTACAAATGATATTGAGGCTGGTCCCGACGGTTAGAAACTCAAACTGGAGATTGAACATTGGCCTCTTAAATTCTGAGGATTTCAAAGGGGACATGTCGAGGCAAGTGGGGATGTTTCTGGAGGCTAATGTGGGTGGAACCCCCTTCCCGTCGGTGGTCTGGGATACCCTTAAGGCATACCTGAGGGTGCAGATTATATTCTGTTGTTCCAGGGAGAAAAGGAAAAGAGAACTAAGCCAGAAGAAATTAGAGCAAGAATTACAGGAAGTGGAGTTTAGGCTTAAAATTACTTTAGACCCTATGGATAAAAGTTACTGGTTACAAAAGAAATCGGAACTTCAGTGTAGAAGGCAACAGGGAGGGTAGGGTTCTAGCATCAGCTATGAGGAAACAGATAGTAAACAGAACAATAAGAAGTATTAGAAGGCAGGAGAATGGAAATGTGAAGACAGAAGACCCACTGAAGATAGCAGAGGCTTTTGCTGATTTTTACAGAGACTTGTATAGGTCGGAGGTTGGTGACCATCACCCGATAGCAGTGGATCATTTCTTAGAATCCCTACCCTTAAGTAGTAAAGAGTTAGAAGAGAGGGAGGGCTTGGAAGCTCTAAACACCAGACAGAAGTTACTGCAGAAAATCACAGATTTAAAAAATGGGAAATCCCCAGGCTTAGATGGTCTTCCTTCTGAGTTTTATCAATCTTTAAAAGAGGAGTTGGTGACCCCTCTACTGGCCTGTTTCCACCATATCCAGGAGGGAGGAGAAATACCTGACTCATAGTGATGCGCACAGATCTCAGTGATCCACAGGGAGGGTAAGGACCCGGAGCAGTGCGGCTCATACCGCCCAATCTCGTTGTTAAATGTAGAGCTTAAACTGTTTACGGGGAGTCTGGCAGATCGCCTGCAGTAGGTGGCCCCTAAATTGGTCCACCCGAGTCAAACGGGTTTCATAACAGAAAGACTCTTAACAGATAGTATCAGGCACCTACTAAATATTATTTTGGCCCAGGCAAACCAAAACAAATTCCAACTGGCTATATCGATGGACGCGGAAAAGGCGTTCGATAGAGTGAACTGGAGATTCCTCTACAAAACAATGGAAAAAATGCAATTTGGCCCTAAATTTTTACAAATAATCAAAAATCTATATAGAGATCCTCAGGCGTAAGTTAAAGTAAATGGAATTATTTCAGGCAGATTCCCCATTTATAGAGGCACCAGGCAGGGGTGCCCGCTCTCCCCATTGCTGTTTGCTATCTTTCTTGAACCTTTGGCAGTAGCGATCCGCCAGAATAAAAATATAAAGGGGGTTCTAACGGGGGCCATAGAACACAAAATAGCATTATATACGCTGATGACTACATATTCTTTCTGGGAAACCCAGAAATCTATTTGCCGCACTTGCTCTGGGTCCTTGATTCATTTGGAGCAATATAGGGATACCGAATTAATTATAATAAATCAGAGGCATTGATTTTGGGTGGAATATGCCCTCCAGAGTTCAAGAGAACTTTTCCATTCATATGGGCAAAACGAAACCAGATCAGATATGTGGGAGTGCAAGTGACCACCAGGATATCCAAGCTATTCGCTGTTAATTATAACAGGTTATGGAATGATATGCAGAAAGATATGGCTAGGTGGTCGCTGCTCCCACTGACTTTGGCTGGCAAGATAGATTCAGTGAAAATGAACCTACTTCCAAGATTCTTATTTCTTTTTTCTACCTTGCCAATCCAGATCCCTAAAGAATTCTGTCAGGAAGTAAACTCAGGTATTATCAGATACATCTCGGGGGGTTGGGGGTAGACCTAGAGTTGGACAATCAACATTCCAGAAACCTAAATCATTGGGAGGCCTTGATCTGACCAACCTGAAGGCCTATTATTTGGCCGCCCAGATGGGGGCGGTGATCACCTGGGTGAAACAACATCTGGACTCTGGATGGTACGAGATAGAGAGTGATGGAGACTGCCCAATCCCCCTATTTGCCCTCCCAAGCCTGACCCTCTCAAGAAAGTTTATAAACCGCATTAAGAACGCTTGGCTGCGACACTACATGGGTATTATGCAGCTAACCAGATATAAAATGGGAGGGGGGGAAGGTACTTTAGGCCTGCTGTCACTTATTAGATACACTCCAGACTTTATACCTCCAAGGACAGATTTAGGGTATGAAAGGTGGGAAAGAAACAAAATTACGAGATTCGCACAATTAGTAGAAAATGGAATCCTCATGTCCTTTCAACAGATCCAGGGTAAATTTAAAATACCCAGGTCTGAATTTTTTTAGATATCTACAGATAAAACATTATTTGAACACACCTGGTTATTTGCCACTGGTGAGTAAGCAAAAGAATGCATGGGAAGATTTTATGGGAAGATATAATACAGCAAAAATAAATTTAAAAGGGAAATGTAACTCAGACCTTTACCCTCGACTGAGCCCTGAGGAGGCCATCCCATTAGAGAATATCAAAGAGACCTGGCACAGGGAGGGGGTAAATCCAATACCAGAAGATACCTGGAGGAAACGGATCTCCTTAGGCTGGAGAGTAACTTCCTCACCTAGCTGGCTAGAATTTTATTGGAAGATCCTGGTTAGGTTTTTCTATACCTCAAAAGTCACAAAGCATTTCCAAAGATCCAACGCGAATAAATGTTGGAGAAACTGTGGCTCAGTAGGATCCCACCTACATGTCTTTTGGGACTGCCCATGTATACGAGGGTTCTGGGAGGAGGTAAGAGCCACAACCAATACAATAATAAAAGTGAATATCCCCAGAGACATGACTGAGTGGGTACTGGGCTTGCCCACGGTCCTACAGTTCCCTACCCCACAGAGAAAACTAGCCCAAATCTTTATGGCAGCAGCTCTCAAATGCCTTACAAGCCATTGGCTTAAAAGGGATCCACCCACATTATTAGAATGGCGCAGTAGAGTGGACTCCATCTGTGAGATGGAATGCCTTACAGTCGATTAGGCCTCCGAGAGAAGAAGTTTAGGGATATACGGAATCCCTGGCTGCTCTGGAACCCAGGCCCTAGCTTAATAATAGGAGAGTGCCTTCGTGAAGGAAGGGAGGAGGAGATTAGATTGGAATAGCTTTAATACGTTATAGAAAGGGTAAAAATCGAAGTCCCCTCCTCCCTTTATGCTTATTGGGGTGCCCCCCCTCCGTCTCTACCTCCCTCTCTCACCCCCCCAAAATACCCCTTGCAAATAATTAAAGAAAAAAGAGATCAGAACAATAAATAAAATTTATTTATGTGTACATACCCCTCTTGCCTGTCCCCTCTCTCTAGCCTGGGTATAATGGATTGTATTTTTATTATTATTAATCTTTAACATTTGTTTGAAGGATGTTAAGGTTTAAAAATAGAGTTTGTAATGAGTTGAACAGTTATTTTATATTGGTCTATGTATGAGCATTGAAAGCTCAGTTGCAGTCGGGACTAGACACCTGGTGATACCGGGAGTCTGGACCTGGATAATTGATTATGAAACAGAATAATTACTGAGGATTTAAAAAGATATACATTGGATAGTTGAATATATATGATATTGCTATAAGCTTGCAGTTATGTCTGTCCTTTTTATGTATTGTATTTCAAACTCTTGAATAAAGATGAGTTGGAAAAAAAAAACCCACTGTGGCTAAATCATCTGTCCAGGCCCCTGCTCAGGTCTCTCCAGACTGGTCCAAGAGAGTGGGCCCTTCAGTAGAGACTAATGTGGCTGTGAATGGTATTCCTACTCGGGCTGTGCTTGATAGTGGGTTGCAAGTGACCTTTGTGTTTCAGGACTGGTATGGCAAATACTTATCTGATGTGTCCTTACAATGGCCTACATGTGTGGGGGCTGAGCGACAAGTCTTTTTTTTTTTTTTAATTATTTTTAAGTTTTTTGACTTATATACATACAGGTCATCAGTATTCACACAGTTAAAAACATTCATAACTATCCACCTTGTACAGTCAGTCTGTGAAACCAATATAAGTTCATATTAACTAGAATACATTACTTAGTTTTGTGGTTTCGTTTCTGGGGGGCTGGTACTAAATCTTCGGCCCCAGCATTTGATGGCTAATAATTCAATGTAGCTTTTTTTTTTTTATATATATATTTTTGGGGTACCCTGGTTGTTTTCCAGGGTGGTCCTACTACTAACAGTGCCTCAGTAAGGTGTCTCCACATTCAAGGGTCCAATGCCCCGTCGTTCGCTTGTTGATACCCTTAAGGGTGGAGACTTTCATCCCCTATTTGAGTGAAGGGTTCCCCCAGGGGTTGACAGGGTCAAATCCAGTTCATAGTTCCAGTGCTGATTTTAACTCCCGTTCCGGGTTACAATCTGATCCTAATGGACAAGGTATGTGTATATATCTCCCATGTCAAGGCTCACAGTTTCCCCACTGGTCGCATATTGACTGGGCTTATTCGGCCAGACTAAGTTATACATGGGCCACAACCTCACGGGGGGACGGTGGAGCCAGGCCCTGGCCCTCAAAACCAAGAGTTCCACATTCTCAGTCCATGGTCCCCGGCAACTACCCGAGCTGTATTTCCCTAGGGAACAAAAGTAGGGTCTTTTAGCATGTAATATATCTGCCAGCATGTCTATCTTGCGGTAAATGTCTCCTCTCGTTCATTTAGGCCATGTGTTATTTTTTCCATGTTATAAATTTGTGTTGTGATGTCCCACCAGTCACGTAATGATGGAGTTTTGGTTGTTAACCGTTGTCTAGTTATTGCTTTTTTTGCTGCTGTTAGGAGCAACGAGAGCAGGTATCTAGTGTTGGGGCCTCTATATGGCCTAGGGAGTAGGAGGTACAAATACATCTCTAGTGACAGTTGGAGTTGTGGGTCTATGAGTTCTCGTAGCTGGGTCTCCAGTTGCTTTAGGAAAGTGGTGAGCGCCGGGCAAGCCCACATGATGTGTATCAGGTTCACCTCTATTTCACCACACTGTCTCCAGCACTCCACTGTTTTATTTGGTGAGTAGTGTCTTGTGACCACCGGGGACCTAAAGTAGCGGATTAAGACCTTCCAGGCATATTCCCTCCATTGGTGTGAGCTAGTAACCCGGGCCGAGTAGCTGCACGCCAGCCTCCAGTCTCCAGTCTCCCAGAGAGAGTTGATACCCTGTCTCCTTACCCCATTGCGTATGGATATCCTCAGTGAGAGCTTCCCTTTGTGAGTTAAGGATTTGGTAGTAACTCCCTTACTCTTTTCAGGCCCCAGACATGCTCTAGGAACCCCTCCACCTCCCTTCCCAAGGGCAGGATCTCTGATTTTGATAAGTTTAGCTTATAACCTGAGAAAGCCTTAAACACCTCAATTATCTGTAATATGCATGGGATTGAGCTTCCTGGGTGGGAGGCGAACAGGGGAAGGTCATCCGCATATAATGCTACCTTAGTCTGCCACCCCATCAATGGTATTCCATGGATATCCTCAGATGCCTGTATCTTAATCGCAAGGGGTTCGATGGCGAGGGTGAATAGGAGTGGGGAGAGGGGCCACCCCTGCCTAATACCTCAAAACAGTTCCAGTTCCTCAGAGGCCCTCCCATTAACCAAAACCTGTGCTCAGGGCCTCTTACAGAACAACTGAACTAGCTCCACAAACCCATCTCCGAGCCCAAACCTGTGCAATACCTCAAGGAAGTAGTCCCATACAATCTGATCGAATGCTTTTTTTGCATCCATCAAGTAACATGCCTATTGCTACAGGCCCCATCAGATGAGATTCAGCAGCTTTCTCATATTATGATACGAGAGTCTGCCTTTTATAAACCCTGTTTGGTCCGGGTGAATGATGTCTGGAAGGACCCGCTCCAACCGCATAGCCTGGACCTTGGCTATTATCTTACGGTCACAGTTGAGCGGGGAAATGGGTCTGTATGATGCACAGTCTGTGTTGTCCTTACCCGTTTTGTGTATGAGGGTGATATTGGCCTCCAGGCATGTTCTGGGGAGACCTCTCCCCCCCCAACCCCTCGCCTCCTGCACAAGTTCCAAAACCTGTTTATCTTGTTTCTGTTTGCAAAGTACCGAGCAGCGCCTCTCTCTCTCTCTCTCTCTCTCCCTCTCTCTCTCTCTCTTACAGTGATTTTTGGGCCTGCCAGGCTGTTGGGCAGTGAATGCAGGTATGGGGCTGGGAAGCCCTCAGCAGTCCCTCCTGTGCTCTGCCCACACTCAAGTCCCAAACCAGTCTCCCCTTTGGTGGGCAAAGCAGCTCTATTTATCCTTTTTACATTTTTCCCTCCTGATTAGGTGCCACTTGCCCAGACTTTTCAGTGCCTTTTCACATTATATCCCAGCAGCGCCTTGTTTACTGTAGTCCCATGGGGGCTGCCATCTTTATTTACATTTGTGTGCCCAGCCTTACAGCCCCACAGATTATTACTGAAGCCCTTCCAGGGGCTACAAGTTATTGGTCCTGGCTCTGCTTGCTAAGTGGGAGCCATTACACCTTTCACTGTATTGGTGGAAGCCTCTGTATGCTCATCGGGGCCCCCCCCTTATGCGCCCATTCTGAGCACTCTTATTAATGGAGCCATGGCTCCTTTAAAGTTTTTTTTTCTCAGAGGCCACACATATTCAGAAAGCACAGCACTGCCATATTTGTTTACTTTCTGGCCAGTCCAGTTCTTTGCCTTCTTGGGTCAGTCAGAGGATTCCCCACGTATCCAGAGGCACTGAAACACAAACCGGATCCCAGCCCATCTCAGGACATGGGCCATGTAACCAGAAGAAATGGCTGCAGTCACAGAGAGAACAGGTGGCAGTGGGTCCAGAGCACCCCGACACCGAGCTACTGCCTGACACTGGCTGGTAAGTGGAGGGCAAGAGCATACAGGTAAGCCCAATTTAGGGGGTTTACAAACACAAAAATACATCCATGCTTGATGAGGGCAGACTGGGTGCTAGAAGCATAAAAACAAATCTGAGATTTATAAAAGTGCATTTTCTTTGTCACCACCCAAAAATTAAAATTAACTCCTAATCTAACAGAAGGACACAATTTATGGAATCCTCAAGCTGCTGCCTTTAACATCCACTGTACCCAATGCTCTTGTTTTTGAAATAATATTTCATATATTGTATTTGAGTTTATTCTGTATAGCAGTATTGACTATAATGGATGTATTTATTTGCAACCCACTGGTTGCTATCTCCCCAGGACCCCATTGTAAGCAATGCATTTTAAAATTAATTAACAGTTTATGCCTCCTTAATCACTGGCTCTGCCTCCATTGCTGTTGAATAACAACCTGTCCCCTTCACTGTACACATACCACTCTGGCCCCCCTGGGGGCTGGGGCTTCTGGTCAGTGTTCCATCTATCCATCCATACTATTCATTGGAGTGGTGGCTGCTAGTCTGGTGCATATTTTTACCACCATGTTTTCCTCCCTGACTCAGGACAGTGTTGGTGGTGCTTCAAGCGAGCACACACGAGTCACAGCAGCATGGATCATGCCATGCATCCATCTCACCTGACTTGCTGCGTATCCAGATGTACAGCCATTGGTGGTCACTCAGGTGGCAGTAGCCCATTGGAGGCAGAGACCCTTCCCATAGTAGGAGATCGTCCCTTGGTACACTCAGTGCTCCCCTTCCCTTCCTACCAGTCCTCTGATGAAGCAGGCCTGAGCCACAAAACAATGGTCACTGGTGCCACAAGGAGCAGCTTTGCCACTGTGTCAATGGGACAGACTGTGAATGGGATGTTGGATCTCAGTGGGTTCATCCTAATGGTCAGATTTAAATGAACAGATAAACTGCCACCAGATAATCAACCAGTGATGACTAAACATGCGCACAGTTTACTATCAAGATAACTAGATGCGTACATCTCAGACTTTAATAAATCACTACAGTAAAAACAATCTAGAACTTTTTTCCCTAAAAGAAGAAATGTCCACTTGGAGATAGAGTGGTGGGAGATTAAGAAAACCATAGTCATCTTCCAAATAAAACATAAATTGGATATACAGTATGGTCCAAGGAGAACGCTTTTGGGATGCAGAGATCATTGCCCTTTTTATCTTCCTCTGGCAGAAGGGCTTCTAGGGTTCACTTTATTCCAGGGATATCATTTATTTATTTATTTATTTTATTTTCAATTGTTGGCCAGGAAGGCACTCCAAGTTTTTGGGTGTGACCTCTGGAAGGGGAAGGAATACATGAGGAGGGCCTGGGGAGGAGATAAACAGAGAAACAGAGAACTTTGCAAGCAGAAGACTTGGAGTCTATCGAGTCTGCTGTGTTCTACCTATACCTACTACAGACTATCACTGTGTGACTTAGTCTGGTCCTTTAGATGCATGCTTTGACCCACTTTTAATGTTGTCCCCCTCTCCACTCCTCAAACCCACAATCACTATGCCCCTGTACCTGTCCCATTCCACTTCAAACCACTGGCCAGACTTGGGTCTTACCAGCTTGCTTGGCAGGCAGTTCCATTTGTCCACCATCCTCTCCTTTTAAAAGTACCACCCCACTAGCTTGTACTCATGACCCCTGATACCTAACCCCTCATTATGCCTGAAAAGTGTTGTCCAGCTGCCTTTATAAACCACATGGATGTATTTGTTGGCTGTATGTGCAGCCTAATCAGGAACCTGTGCAGGGGTAGGATCATGTCCTGCCTCCTGCTAGTGATACCTCTGCCTACACAACACAGCTTCAGGTTGGCTTTTGCATATGCCCTGTTGCACTATGCTGCTTGTTTGACACTCTCTCTTATGATGACCCCTATGTCCCCCTCTTTTAACTCTGGCCTGCCTTATCCAGTACTCTGTTTTGGGGATCTTGTTTCCAGTATGCAAGACTTTGCATTTCTTTGCATCAGATTTGAGTTACCAAATCCCAGACAACTTCTCTAGTTTTACCAGATCACTCCTCAGCACCCTGATACCTTCCTCTGTGTTGACTCTCCCACATAATTTTGTGTTATCTGCAAGTAGGCTAATCTTACCCAGAATTCCTACTCCTATGTCACAGTGAATATGTTGAGGAGTCCTGGTCTGAGGACCAACCCCGAGGCACCTTTTTTGTCACCTTTCTGACCTCTAAGTGGCTCCTATTCACTACCTGCTTCTCAGTCCTATCCCTTAACGAGTCCATTTAAATACGCTGTCCCCCACTCCCAGGCTTCTCAGCTTTTTCACCAGCCTCTGATGCAGGACAGAGTCAAAGACTGTACTGAAGTCCAAGTACAGGACATCCACAGCCTGACCCTTACCCACAGTTTGTGTTACTGTATTGAAAAAGTCAGTGAGGTTTGTTTAGCATGATATACTCCTTATAAGGTCATGCTGCCTTTTACTCTGCGCTCCCTTACTCTTGATGAATTCTGCCATCTACCCTTTTATGATGGCCACAAGCAGTTCCCCCCTAAAGAGGTCAGACTGACTGGCCTTTTATTGCCTGGATCCCCCATATTCCTTCCCTTGGGAAGTAGTATTACATGTGCCTCTCAGTCCCTTGGACCCACTTCTGTTGTCATCGAACAGTTAAACAGATTTGCTAGTGGCCCTGCCAAAGCCTCTCCTACTTCACTCAGCATTTTAGAATGGTGCCCATCACAGCCTGGTGCCTTGTTCTTATTCAGTCCCCTTATCCCCTTCAGTACCCTGTTCTCTGTAACCCAGCTTATGACTAGTTCCTAACTCACAGTCTCCTCCTTCCATGTTGGTTGAACTGAGCACTCCAGGAGTGGTCTCCCTTTTTCCATTATGAATACTGAGGTGAAGGGTTCATTCAGTAGGTCTACCTTGCCAGCATCATCGGTCACCCACTCCCCTTCCTTATTCAGTCCCTGAATGCCCTACTTTGTTTTGTTTTTTTCTCCCTAATTTATCTAAAGAAAGTTCTTCCATTTTTTTCTGACCCTTGGACAGTTCTGAACTCTGCCCTGGCTTTGGCTCTCCTCGCTGCCACCCCCACCACTATATAACAGTCCCAAACTTACGGGGCTACTGCCTCTGAGAAATGTCTACTGTGAGGGTCAGCCAGGCCAACATTCCTCTCCCCTTCCACCTGGTATCCTTATGGTATCAAATCTGGCCTTCGGGGGGCCATATATAGAAACCAGGTGGTCCAGTTATTCATAAGTGTCAGTCTTGCCCTGGAGTTTAGCTGTCATGCTTTCCATCTAGTAGATTTCATAGATCAGGTCCTCCTACTGTCTGACAGTGGGTGGGTCTGACTTTAGCCAGTTCCTAGTAATGGCCCTTTTCACTGCTACCAGGAGCACACTCGCCAGGTATATCTGCTGCTTTTGTGTAAATTTTGGGGGGAAAGTGCAGTGATATTGCGAACTCTGGAGTTAAGCGATCTATACCCAAAAACAACTCTGTAAAGATTTTCCCTACTTCTTCCCAGAACATTTTAAGGGTTGGACAAAACCAAAATATGTGCACATGGGTGGATACTTCATAGTCGCATTCCCTCCAACTGGACGAGTCACCTTTGTGAGAGAACTTCACAGTAATTTGGGGAATCCGGAAGTATCTGTCTACGTCCTTCCATCCAAATTCCCTCCAGGAGTGATAACCTGTAGTATTATGTTGTCTTCGCCAGATCCAGAGCCAATCCTTTGGGGTGAATTCCAGCATTAATTCGGTCTCCCATACAGTATACTACCCCTCCCAGAGTGACCGTGGGGAGTTCATCCGGGCTTTGTAAAACTGGGATATCAAATGTCTTGGGGCCTGCTCTCCCTGGATTTGTGTAAGTAATTTAAACCTGGGGGGGGGGGTACCTGCAGCGAATGAATATCCAAACCCAGCTCCTGGCCCAAGCAGTGACGTATCTGCAGGTATCTATAAAAGTCACTGTGTGGCAGGGAAAATTCCAACTGGAACTGTTGGAATGATTTAGAATTTCCCACGGAGTAGAATTGAAAAGCATGAGCCAATCCCCCTGAGCCATTTTCTGAATCCATGATCTATCCAGGAAGGAGCAAAGGCCTCATCCATAGCTGGTAGTCCCATCCACCCTGTCGCCCTCAAATTGTCCATTTTTTTCTGGAATTTTGCCCAGTTTTATAACATACTTTTTGTATAAAGTGAACTTTCAAAAAAGGAGCCTACACTTGGGGGCTGGAATACCAGTGTGTAGTCCAGCGGGAGTGAAGAAGCTGCCCGCTCTACCAGAACCCACTGTGGTACTTGTGTGTTGGGGTTGATCCAATGTGCCATGTGGGTCAGTTGGGACACCATGGCGTACTTTCCCCAGTGCAGCAGGGACAGACCAGTCATCTCCTTTGTAGCTGCAGCTTCTTATGTGACTTCCCGCCATATATATGTCAATATCATTCTATTCCACCTGACCTCTTCTTTCATGGGAAAGGGCAGGGGTATGGTCTGCATCAAATAGAGAAGCCATGGTAGGAGGTTCATTTGAACTGACTGTATTCTGTTCATAAGTAACATTGGCAGATGGTCCAAGTCCTAAGCTCATCCTGTGCCTGGGTTATAATTAAGGGAAAACACCTTTGCCAGTACTGCCGGACTATGTATACCCAAATATTTAAGTGTGGTACAGTTCCATTTGTACTGGTATTTACTCCTCAGAACTGGTGATGAGGAATATTGTATCAGTAACGTCCCCGTTTTACTGGAATTTATTTTATAGCCTGTCACTCTCTCCACCTCCATCGTGCCTTGCTCCAGGGCCTCTAATGATGACTCCGGATTGGTTATATATAAGAGGAGATCATCCACATAAAATGCTATCTTGTGCTCTTGATTTGATGCATGGTATCCTTGGATCCCCGACTGCTGGCATAGATATTGAGCGATAGGCTCCGCATACAAGGCAAACAAGTATGGCAAGAGCGGGCATCCTTGTCTTGTCCCTCGTCTCAAGAGAAATCAGGTCGAGCAGGAACAATTAACCTTAACTGAGGCTTCTGGGTTAAAGTATATTCCCTTAATATTATCTACAAATCTATTTGGGACTCCGAGCCTCGACAGGGTCTGCTGCAGAAAAAGCCAGGAAACCCTTTTGAAGGCCTTCTGGGCATCCAGGCTGAGTATCATTAATAGGGTGTAGGAGCAGGAGGTGTGTTCTATCAAGTAGAGGGTCAGTTTTATGTTGTCTGCCATGTGGCAAGTTTTAATAAAGCCTGACTGGTCTGGGTTAACTAAGCTGGGGAGTGTATCATCTAGATGGTGGGCCAGAATGCCTGCGTATATTTTGTAATCCTGATTCAGAACTGATATTGGGTGACAAGAGTCACATAGATGTCCTACTTTATTTTGTTTCAAAATAGCCGATATAGTAGCCTGTGTCCATGACAGCGGATACTCTGCCATCTCACGGATGATCTGTAGGGCTGTTACCAAGGGATCCTTAATCTATGCCCCAGCTACTTTATAAAATTCAGCCCCATAACCATCTGGGACTGGGCTTTTCCTCTTTTTATGTTGCTTGCACGCATGTGCAAGAAACATAGTGCCATCATCCGAGTTTTCGGAGGTGTGGCACCTGTCTTCCAATTCAGTCAGTGTGTTTGCAAGTGCGGCCCCAGTTCCCCAATCAGTGCTGCAGCTGTCTATGACAGCAGTTGAAAAAGCAGTGGCATACAGTTGAAAGGGAGATCTCCGCCAGTGAGCAGAGCTCTCCTGCACACACACCGCAGACGCATATTGCGTGCTGATGCCCTCCTCCCCCACGCATGGCTGTGAACTGGGGTGCTTAATCCCCGTCGTCTCCACACCCTTCCCCTCACAAAGTTACCAGGCGCCATGCTGGGAGCTCACCCCAGCATGGCAAAACTGTCATAGCCGACAGGGGTGCCCAGTCCTGTCGGCCCATGGCTGCACCTCCAAAGCTTTCAGGTGCCACGCTGGAGCCCACCCCAGCGTGGCAAAGCTTGTTATGGCCGACAGGGTGCCCAATCCCCGCCGGGCTCCACGCCCCAAGAATCCAGGTGCCACGCTGGGAGCCCACCCAGCGTGGCAAATGTGTTATAGCCAACGGAGGTGCCCAGTCCCCTGTCGACTCCAGCCTCCCAAACAGTTTTCAGCTGCCATGCTGGGAGCCCACCCCATGGCAAACGCCTCATCGCTCTCTTTGTAAAAATAAACCTGCAAATAAAAACTGTCCTCGGCGCTCCTGCCCTCCCACAACCAGCACCCACCCACTGTGCACCTGCCTCTCCACACCCCCTCACCCCATACCTACCTCCGGACCTCGTGCGATGATCTTGTGGACCGGGAACACGTTTGCACTCTTCAAAGCCGACCGCGAACTGAGAAATGCCGGTAAGCTGTATAATCGGATAGATAGGGTTTTTTCAACTTTGCTGCATATCTCAGGCATTTTTGGAATTTTGGCACAAATTTTCAACATGGGGGTTTTGGGCCCCTTCTCACGAATTCTGTCACTGTCATGGCGTTAATCGGGCCCAAAGGGTGATTTCGTGGTCACTGCGCAAAATCACCTTTTGGGGCTGATTAATGAAAGGACAGTGCCAGTGTTCATGAGGTGGGCTCTCAAAAAGCCCATGTTGCAAATTTGGTGAAAAAATTCCAAAATATGACTGTTTTACGAGTGTGCGTTGCGCATTCCTACGCACGCTCGTAAGTTCACTAATTTTTAATATTTGCACTCCGTATTTTCAACATTGCCATTTTACCACACCTCCTTATGAGCAGTACAGCTGTCATTTTTCACATTGAGCCCAAAATGTCTTTCCATGCATGTAGCACGCAATGGCGCAGTCGGTGTGCAAAATCAATGTATGGGATACATTAAGAAAATCACAGTGACATTGTTCATGAGCAGAGGTCTTAAAATGGCTATGTTGAAAATTTGGTGAAAAAATTCTTAAAAATGACTGTTTTACGAGTGTGCATTGCACAATTCCTACGCACGCTCGTAAGTTCACGAATTTTTAATATTTTCACTCCAAATTTTCAACATTGCCATTTTATCACACCTCCTTATGAGCAGTACAGCTGTCATTTTTCACATGTCACCTAAAATGTCTTTCCATGCATGTAGCGCGCAATGGCGCAGTCGGTGTGCGCAATCAATGTTTGGGACAGATTAAAAAAAATCACAGTGACACTGTTCATGAGCAGAGGTCTTAAAATGGCTATGTTAAAAATTTGGTGAAAAAATTCCCAAAAATTACTGTTTTATGAGCATTTATTGCGCTGATCCTACGCATGCTCATAAGTTCGCAAATTTTCAATATTTTCACTCCAGATTTTCAACATTGCCATTTTACCACACCTCCTTATGAGCAGTACAGCTGCAATTTTTCACATCTCGCCGAAAACATGTTTCCACCCATGTAGCGCATACTGGCCCAGTCGGTGTGCAAAATCAATGTATGGGACATATTAAGAAATCTCAGTTACACTCTTCATGAGCAGAGGTCTTAAAATGGCTATTTTGAAAATTTGGTGAAAAAATTCCTAAAAATGACTGTTTTACAAGCGTGCATTGCGCAATTCCTATGCATGCTCGTAAGTTCTCAAATTTTTCATATTTGCACTCCAGATTTTCAACATTGCCATTTTACCACACCTCCTTATAAGCAGTACAGCTGTCATTTTTCACATGTTACTCAATATGTGTTTCCGTGCATGTAGCGCACAATGGCGCATTTGGTGTGCACAATCAATGTTTGGGACAGATTAAGAAAATCACAGTGACACTGTTCATGAGCAGAGGTCTTAAAATGGCTATGTTGAAAATTTGGTGAAAACATTCCCTTCAGACGTTCTGCAATGTTACTAATAAAGACATTGAACAGGACTGGCCCCAGGACTGATCCCTGTAGCACCCCACTGGTCACCCCCTCTCCCTAGACTGCACCCCATTTACCACCACTCTCTGCCTCCTGTCAGTTTGCCAGTTTCTAACCCAGTTTACCACCCTTTCCCCCAAGCCCAGCCTACCCAGCTAGTTTATCAGCCTCCTATATGGGATGGTGTCAAAGGCTTTGCTGAAATCAAAGGTAAGCGTCCACTGCCCCACCCTGATTCACTTCCTTTGTCACCCAGTCAAAGAAATCAACCAGATTTGTCTGACATGATGTCCCCACTGTGAATCCATGTTGTCTTTGGTCCTGGGCTCCGATGGCTTCTAGATGCCCCACTATCCTTTCTTTAAGCAATGTCTCCATGATCTTCCCACTACTGAGGTGAGGCTGAATGGCCTATTGTTCCCTGCCTCCCCTGCTGCGGACCTGTAGAGGATCACATGTGCCTCCTCCAATTCACTCGTGTTGAATGACTCAGTGAACATGGCTGCCAGAGGTACTGCTGTCTCCTTTGCAGTTCTCTTAATATCCTTGGGCGTATGCCATCTGGTTCCATCGCTTTGTCCATCTTCAATTTAGTGAGCTCCTGCAGGACTCTTTTGCCCTTTGACTGGACCATTGTCCACCTCTTCACCCCTGGCAACTGCTGTACTGCTGTGGCCCTTGCCCCTCCCACTCTTCTGTGAATACTGAACAGAAAGACACAGTGGATGTCTTGGGAGGAAGGCATGGAACTATCACTTCCAAATACCTAAACAGCACATACAAGCAAGCAACATTCAGCATTGACAAATGCTTGTTTAGATCTGTTATTACATTATCTACTTCCTGCATCATAATTGGGTGTATTAATTGTGCAGCCTGCTGGGTGCTCAAGGAAGCGAGGCTCAAGCGAGATAAAAAGTTGTCGATGTCTTGCAGACTGGGTGGGGATGTCTCAGAATATAATTCCATATAGTATTGTTTAAACATTTGCAAGATTTGGGAAATGGACGATGTCATCCTACCCATCTGTGGGTCTTTCATTTTAACAATATGGACCAGTTGGGTTTGTTTGCAGAGGCGGTACATCAATGTACGAGAGGCCTTGCCCCACCTTCGTAGTATTTTTGGCACAGCCAAATCAGTGCCTGCTCCGTTTTAATTGTTAAAAGATTTTGTATAAAATTTTGCATATCTGTAATCTGGGGTAGTAAGGAATGGTCCCGCGGCCTGTGAGCATATTGTAGAAACCATAGCCTTTCCTGCAACTACCTAAGATTGGACTCCGCCTAGCATTTCTTTTTGGTAGCATAGGCTATTATGTAGCCCCTGAGAACCACCTTCAATGTATCCCACAGCACCTGTGGGGAAGTCTGTGGCGAGGAATTTTCTCTTAAAATTTCCGTGATTTTCTCCCTGAGTAAACCTCTAAAGACTAGGTCTTTCAATAGGAAGTTGTTAAGTCGCCACAACCTGTTTTTCCACTCTTGCCCCATTTTGAGTTCCAGGAAGATGTTTTTAATATCTACGGAATTCACATGTTCTTAATGTTCACTAGCCATACAAAAATAATCTAAATGGGAGTACTGTCTGTGAGCATGGGAGTAAAAAGTGAACTGTCTAGCTGTTGGGTTAATATGATGCCAAGCATCTACCAACCCAGTTTCCTTAAGGAGTTTTCTGAGATGCCGCTGGCCCAACGTCAGGGGTGATGTGCGTGAAGTTGATGTATCTAGTGAGGGATTCAAAAGATAGTTAAAGTCCCCGCCCAATATTAATATTCTCTTCTTATGTGTCAGTATGGTGTCTATTAACTGTTGTTTTGATGGGGTGTCACTGCCTAGGGATATGTAAATGCTACCCACCATATACACCTATTCCTTAATAGTCCTCACTGCTAGGGCCAGATGCCCCTTCCTGTCCAAGTACTGATGAAAGACAATGAAAGGTGATATCTCACAGACCAGTATCACTGCACCCCTTCACCTACCATGTCTGTAAGATAACTCTATTATCTGTGAGAAACCAAATTTCGAGGGCAGGCAGACAGCAAGCAGCCCTCCCCAGCCAGCAGCCAGTGCAACCGAGGATGCCCCCCTCCCCATCGAAGCAGATCCAAAGTCGGGGTCGCGAGAGCAGGCAGACAGCAAGCAGCCCTCCCCAGCCAGCAGCCAGTGCAACCGGGACACCTCCACAGGCGGATCCAAAGTTGGGGTCATGAGGGCAGGCAGACAGCAAGCAGCCCTCCCAGCCAGCAGCCAGTGCAACTAGAAGCCCCCAAGCGGATCCAAAGGTATGGACGCTCCACTGAATCGGAGTCTGTGTTAGAGTTTGTCGCCAAAACGGAATTAAAAAATCCGGGACAAAGAAAGAACTCTAAAAGCTCTAGCCTTAAGGGCTTTCATATTACTGTTGGCACAGGCTTACAGATAGATTTGCAAGGAATTTACTTGTATTTTAACTGCTTTAATACCCTTATTTTAACTGCTTTAATACTCTTTCTGTGGGATCCTTACAAATAGCATACTGCTCAGCTGTTGCACAGACATAGATATTACTTAAGGAAGGTGTTAGCGTTACAAATAACAGGCTACCTGATTAGTGTTGCTCCTCCCTCACTCTCTGTCGGTGATTAAAGTCTCTGTCTTTCCTTCACAGTCGGGGTCATGAGGTCAGGCAGACAGCAAGCAGTCCTCTTGAGCCAGCAGCCAGTGCAACCTAGGATGCCGCCCCCGAAGCGGATCCAAAGGTACGGACGCTCCGCTGAATCGGAGTCTGTGTTAGCCCCGCCACCCCCACTACCGCCCTTGGTGAGCTCCTCGCTTTATAGCAATCACATGACTTCCAGAACCTATCAGCCCGCTCTCTCATTTGCAGCTTATCAGCTGCTACCACTAGTGGCCGCTATAACTCTGCCAAAGCATTTTTTCCTTCTATCTCTGCCAATTATGCTACCTCTTCTACCTTTGCTATTTTTCTCACTTGCCCCACTGGCATCCCTTCCCCCAGCTGACCTCCCAAAAAGGGAACCACCCCCACTTATGACCCCTTGCTTCATCCCCCTGCCCATCTATACAAACTCTCACCAACAGGAAGCCCACACTAAAGTGCACAGTTGGCCCATTAGCGCTACCATCCTGCCCCCCTCTTTTCTACCAGGTCATATTGTTCTCCGCATCCCAGTCCTCTGCTGCCCTCCGCCCACAGCCTCAGATCCCGCCCCTACCACAAGGCCCAAATACCCCAAACAGTATATCATACTGCTACTCCTCCTGGCCGGAGATATTGAGGTCAACCCTGGATCCACCCCCCTTAACGCTCACACCCCGTTCTCATTCCCTAAGGGTCTCAGGCTCCTCCACCTCAACACCTGCAGCTTACTAAAGAAAATAACTGTGCTGCAACAAATTGCCCTATCCCATCACCCTGATATCCTGACCATATCTGAAACCTGGTTAAAGCCGCATCACACCGATGCTGAAGTATCCATCCCTGGCTGCTCAATTGTCAGACATGATCGTCCAGGGAATAAGAGAGGCAGTGGAACAGTCATGCACATCTCCACTAAGCTGCAGTTTACCCTGATACAAATTCCCTTACTCCCAGCCCACATCAACTCTCTCCTAATCAAACTCTCGCTCCCGCGTACCACCCCTGTGTACATTGCAGGTACCTACTGCCCTCCCATCGCACCCCTACTTGACATCCTAGCTCACCTGGACACGCTAAAGTCATTAACCACGGGAGGCGAGCTTCATGCCATCGGCGATTTTAACCACAACTGGCTAGCCACAGATAAGGCCCACCTCAAGACCAAGATCAAGGCTCTAAATCTAACACACCTAATTGTAGACCCCACCTGGCTAAACCACAAAACACAAAATCACTCACTCCTGGACTGGATCCTCTCCTTCCACCCCCACAGGATCCTACATGCGAGCCTGCTCCCTGACTCCCTAAGTGACAACCACATGATATGCATGATCAGAAAAGTGCATAGGTCCACCGCTCCCAAGATTCTGCTCACAAGGTCATATAATTCTGTGGACCTCTAGCACCGCTCATGCACAACCTAGGTCAAGTAGACTGGTCCTTCATCCCAGCGGCCACATCTATTGACGCCACACTTGAAAATTTCAAGGCCAGATTTCTAAAAGTTTGGGACTACCATGCCCCCCTGCACACAAAAAGGGTCAGAGGCGCCCACCTTCCCTGGATCACCTCTGATATCATCAGCCAGTGCCGCTCCAGGGACCATGCATGGAAAGTTCTCAAGAAACTGGGCACCCGAGCATCCTTCCAAAGCTACAGAGCCCTCCGCAACTCCTGTACTAATCTCATTCACCAGGCAAAAAAGAACCATTTCCTGTCGGCTTTCAGCGCAAACCTAAACTACCTGACAAACTTTTGGAAATCATTCAAATCCCTTTTTTCCCCCCCTACCCAGCCGCCACCACTGATACTGTCAATACAGGGCATTTCCATCACCGATCCCTGCAAGGTTGCCACTGCTTTCAACATCTACTTCTCCAGCTGTGCTGACTCGCTCCTATCATCCCTCCAGCACCCACCCACTCTGTGCCCCCCCCACCAAGAGCACTTCTACCGACCATACAGTTTCTCCTTTCGCCCTGTATCCCCGGCCAAAGTACTCAAATCCCTATGTTCCCTAACAAAGGTAAATGCCCCATGGCCCTGGATGCCAAGATGTTATATTTGTCCTCCCCAGCCATAGCCGTCCCACTAGCCAATCTATTCAACCTCTACTTCTCACCAGGCAAATTACCAACCAAAAGGAAACAGGTTACCGTCATTCCCCTCCCAAAAGGGGGTGACCCCTCCTCCCCGGGTAACTATTGCCCCATCTCTCTACTCCCAATTTTGGCAAAACTACAGGAATGTCCTGTCCTCGCCCAACTCTCTACCTATCTGGACGTCTCCTCCTTCTTCAGTCCATACCAGTCCTTTTCGCAAATCACACTCAGCTATCACCTCCCTGCTAAGACTCACTGACGACATACTCACCGGCATGGACAAAGGCCAAATCACCTCTGCCATCTTTATAGACTTAGCCAAGGCCTTCAACACCATCTCCCATACACTGCTCCTTTCTAAACTAAAAGAAGCCGGTCTCACCAATCCAGCCTCCACCTGGTTCCACGACTACCTGGTGGGTAGGCACCAGGCTGTAAAAGGTCGCCTCACACATCTCTAACCCCCTACCAAATACTGCCAGCATCCCCCAAGGCTCAGTCTTGGGCCCACTACTCTTCTCCTTATTCTTAAATGACCTCCCATCAGCCTGTCACTACTCATTCATCCAAATGTATGCGGATGACACAGTGCTGTACGCCACGGGCCCTTCCACAAGTGAGGCGGCTAATCTGCTACGGCAGGATTTCAACGCCATCCAGGACTGGTTCTGGTCAAACCAACTATTCCTAAACCCTAAGAAAACTATGTCGCTAACTTTCGGCTCACAGCAAAGACTCTCCCATCAAGCCACTTGCCCCCCTTTCCAAACCCTGGAGGGGACCCTCCTGGAAGCTTGCACCAGTTTCAGATACCTAGGCATCTGGCTTGATCAGCAGCTTGATTTTGCCACTCACATTGATTCCATACATAAGAAACTACTCCCTAAACTCAGCACCCTATATAGGAACAAAAGCTGTCTCCCCTCTCCTGCCCAGAAAGCTATTGTTCGAAAGATGATACTCCCAATACTCGACTATGGCACCATAGTCTATACTACTGTTCCCTCCAATGCCTTGGCCAGCCTTGACACCCTTTTCCACTCTTTCTGTTTCTTTATCATGGACTGCCCACAAACAACCCACCACTGTATCTTATACAGCTCCCTAGCCCTGCCGTCCCTCCAAGACCGCAGATTAACCGACTGTGCTAGGTCCGCATCCAAATTCTGGTCCCATACCCTTCCCCCTACCTGGCCTCTGTCCTCTCCCCACAACCTCCCCCTGCTTACTCCCTCAGAAGCACGGACCCCAGGCTCCTCCACGTCCCTTTCACATGCACAACCAAAGGGTAGGCAGCTTTCAAATTCTGTATCCCCTAGCTATGGAATGCCTTGCCAGCTGATATAAGACACTCACCCAACCCCCGCTACCTCAACTGCCTACTCAGCACCCACTTCTCTTCAAGCTGCTCATGCTTTAGCTAGTGCCCACTATGTACTAGTATTTTTGGTTTTTATGTTTCTCCGTAACATTATCCTATGTATTTTCCCGCTCCTGTGTTCCTGTATCTATCTGCCGATTGTCTGTATGGCGGGAGGCCCCCTCACTGTGCTGTTTAACTGCTGTTCCTTGTGATTGTACTATTGTCTTGGGACTTGCCCCTCAGGTCGCATCTGGAATCAAGCAGCACTGCTCAGTATGCCTTCCTGATTAAACTAGTAAATAAATAAATGAATAAATTTCAATAGTTTCTGGTGCTCCCCTGAGGAGAGGTATGTTTCCTGTAACAGCAGTAAATGCGGCCCATGCTTCTTGAGGGATGTTATTCTCTGGTAACACTTTATTGTCCCGGTCAGCCCAGTAACATTATGTGATACAATTCGAAATGGGTTAATCCTATTCATTGTGGTCATTAACCTCTCCCGCTCCCCCTCCAAACATCTTCCACCACCACCACCCCCCCCCCCCAGTATATTCATAAGGTTCCAATGTACTTCTGGCTCTTTCTTCTTCCAGTTCTAGTTAGCATATACATGTTTACTGTTACCACTATCTTCAACAGTCTCTGGCCTGAGATGCAAAAGATATATTACTCTATACCTGTATCTCACTCCCCGTTTTCTTGAATAACATTTATTACTCCCCAAAGCTGGAATACTACGCAACCTTTTAAAGCAGGAAAAGGAATGGGCCAATGGGGCCCAACAATAAACACAAGGAACAGTGAAGGTATTATCCCCCTCTTTAACTTATCAGAAACTATGTACAGATCGATGACTTCCAAGGAGGCAGATGCTATTCCCAGCAGTCCGCAAATGGGTGGCCCCATAAACCACCAAGGAGGTGAAGCACTACCTGGAATGGCTGTGGCCCCCTTAGGGTTATCAGAACCCTTAACTAAGTGGACTAGGAGGGTGGAAGGGGAATACAAATAAAAAAATTGGGAAAGGGTAATCGGGACCTGGAAAAGAGAACTTAAGAAAAGTGCGTCATACCCATTTACCTGTCTGGGCTCTCGGCTCCTGCCCTGAAAAGAAACTCTCAATAATATATAAGGTAATCATTAACTTTTAAAATAATTTCTTCTGCACTTATCAGTGTAACCCGAAGTTCATTTCACCCTAAGACTATCCCTAGGGTAGCTTGTTGCAAGCACAGCCCCAACTCGAGTCCACTGCCAATAACTCCCCCCAGTCCGATCCTGCAGAGGACCTCTGAAGATGTACACTTGTTGTCATCAGCAGCTGGGATGGTCTACCAGACCTTCCACATGCAAATCAGTAGTCTCAAAATCCCAAGACATAACTCTGTCTAATGGCAACTAGCCAACCAACTTTAAGATATCTCTGTTCATTCAGACCTCTCCTCAGCATGCAGTCACTGACCTAGTGACCCCCCCGACATAACCCGGCTAGTAGGGAAGGAAAACAGCCCATGGGGGCTCTTAACTAATAGGGTCCCACTATGGCAGTGCAGCCCCTGCCCCCCAACTCAACCCACCCCAGCCCCAGAAGACTCAGAGATGGCCCCCCCCCAGGGTGACACTGCATTACAGCAAGTCCAGCACTACCCAGGTGTCATATACCCCAGTCCTCTGAATTATTTCTTGGTCTATCAACAATGTACTTCCAAGCTAAGGCTGGTAAGCATTCCCCCCAAAGAAGGAAGAGCACTGGTCCACCGGGTCATGAAGGAGGAACAAGATACACACAATTGTCGGGTATGCCCTATTTAATGGGATCCTGACTGAGGGAGCTCCGTGGTCCAGGCAGGCCCACCAGTTTACGCGGCCCACCTCCATCTTACCAACAATTTATTTGATCTGAGGTGCTGCACTCCACTGCCAGGACTACAGACATCATCTAAACAGCAGGTTCTCCCCTATTTCATGGGGCATTCCAGACAAGGAGGAAGGGAAACTAGCACCACAAGGCCCACAGAAAAGAAGTCCCGGGATGCCACCTCCAAATCCACAGTCCTTATCTGCATCCAAGCCAGAAAGTGCAGCCAGTCTGTCTGAGGGAGTCATCCCTATCTAATGGGCCTATACCCCCCTCTTACCCCTGGACCCTTCGGAAACCCACCACTCTTCACCCCCCCCAGGAGGGAGCACCCGGCACTCCCTGTACCCCGTCAAAGCAATTTCTGCATGGCATTGAAAAGCCTGAAGACTTGGGGACACACCAGTTCTTGCATTGTGACACCTCAGGATGGACCCCCCTGGAAACCAGAGCAGGCCCACCATGGCAGGGCCAGGGCCGTACCACCCGCCACCCCCCACCAGGCCACAGAAGACAGGCGATCCCACCCCATCTGCACCAGGGTACTCACTGCACTTTCAATGAGAAGTCAGGATGCAGCATGAGTTCAGCCCTCAGACCCACTGATCTGGAGAAGCATCCTCTTCAGTGTTTCCAAAGCAGACTGCTGCGATGAGGCCCTGGACATCGAGAAGTTGCCTGTGGAGCGATGAGGTGTATGGGCCTTTGCGGCAATATGAGCTTACTTGTAATCTCCAGGCCACATTTTTGACAGTCTTGGTAGGCCTCTGCTGCAGTATTATAGGTATGTTAGCGATTAGGGTATTGTACCTGCAGTTTAGATGGATACGGTGTACGGAATTTTACTTTATTTTGCATCAAGATGGTAAACAATGGGATATATTCTTGACGCCGCTTCACTGTGCATGGGGCATAGTCGCTGTAGAAGAAAATACGTGTAGGCCCATAGAAACCTTTGCCCTAATCCCAGGCATTCCAGAGAACCAGTTCCTTCATTTGGTAGCACAAAAAATGATTATAGTGGATCTGGGTCTGGTGTGGGTCCCGTTGGTTTTGGGCCTGGGGCCCAATGAACTCTGCCAAGCTTCAGCTCCACTCCATCATCCACGGTCAGTGCTGTGCACAGGAGAGATTCGGTGAAATCTTAAATGTTTGAGCCCTCACTATTCTCAGGGACGGAGTAGATTGGATATTTCTCCAGTGGTGTCTGTTCTCCACATCTCATTTCAAATGTTAGTTAGCAAACGCTGATTACTTGTTCAAGAGTAGATTGCATTTTAATTAGCTGAGATTTATTGTCTATGTAGGAATCCTCCAACTTAGTCATTCGGTTTTCTAGCGAAGCCAAGTCTGAGTGAAAGGTTGTGAGAGTCTCTTTAACCGAATGGGACTCTTTTAATCTCTGATAATTCAGGTAGGATTTTGTCAGTTTTGGAGTCCATCTTTTTATTGCCCTTAGTTTTTTTGCTGGATTCGGGATTTTTCTGTGAGGTGGATTGAGTGGAGACTATGGACGCCCCCAAACTGACCGTGTCTGATGCCATGTGGTCGGAGTTTTCACGTTCGTGCTGAAGTACGCTATATTTGTTACCACCACCTTTCTCGTTAGGGAAAGCCATACCTCGCTGACAGTTTTTATTATAAAATAGTGGCTAAATAGCTATTTTTGTGAGGATTTAGGCTATACTGGGTGGAGAGCTCTCAACTCAGGTGGCCATTACGTGGGTGATGTTAACGGAAGTCCAGCAGACTCTTCATCTTGTCCTTATATGGAGCTTCACCATACGTCGGGTGATATGTCTGTGAAGGAGGCAAAGTCAAGAGCCCCCAGGTGCAAAAAGTGCCATGCCAGGCTGTGCTCCATAGTAGCAGGGTCCTTCTGCACCTCATGTGACAAAGACAGGCAGGATGATCAGAATTCCTCCTCATCCTGTGCTCAAGTGGAAGAGAGAGCTTCATCACATGCAGGTGCAGAGAGATTTTTTCGAATACTGCTTCCTCATCTGCTGAAAACACGACTGTGGCAAAGCTCGTTCCCCCCCCCACCAAGAGCCAAGTCCTTGAGAAATGGGATCCTTTTTCAAGAATCTGACCTCAAGTGAGCGGTTTTGTGAGAGCGGATCAACAGCAGTGAGCGGAATCTCTTGCCGATGGAATAAGCCTAAACTCCTAAAACAGACTTAAATTGAAAACAAAACTACCTGTCTTATCAAGCCATTTGCTACTAGCAGGTTAAAAATCAACTGAATAGAACAAGTATGGACAAAGAAATCAGTGATAGTCTGTCCTACATACCTGTACTCAGCAGATCCCAGGCAGTGAAAGTAGGTAAGCTGGCCTCATCACTCGATTTGCCCCTAGTGCCACAGAATGACCAACAAGGTACAGATAAATATATGGAGGAATTTGCTTTTATTAAAACAGCACTGCTTAATTTAACTAGTGAATTTAAAGCCTTTAAACCAGTGCTCGAAGCACTGATGAGTAGAGTGGGGGATGCTGAATGCAGAATCAGCTCCATAGAAGGTAGAGCTGAAAGGGACTCTAAGGAGCTGGTAGCCATACAAAGGAAGATTACTAGGCTAGAGGAGAAAATTGAGGACCAAGAGGGGTGCAGCAGTCACAACAACAACTTGGTCCCTGTAGGGCTGCCATAAAAATCAGAGGGTCAAGATGCAGTCTGTTTCATGCAGAAACTCTGTGAGAAAATTGCTGGCCCCTTGCCCAGTGGCCCTGTATACATTACACAAAGAGCCCATTGAGCCCTCAGACCACCTTCTCGAGAAGGAGAATGCTTCAGACCCATAATTTTTTAAACACCTCAACTTTCTGGATAGGCTACAGTACATATACAATCATGGCTCAGGACAGTTCAAATCTTTGAATGGGAAACCAAAAAAACTTACAATGTTCAGCGATGTCAGACCTCACACTAGGGAAAAACAAGCAGCCTACGAAAGATCAAACATAAACTGTTCATTTCTGGATTTAAGTCCAGAATAGCCAACCCCACATGACTTTTTGTCAGTCAGCAAGGAATTTCACTTTCAGTTTGCTGAATCTGCTAGATTAAAACTACTGAAACTGTTGCCAAACCTTTTCCTTACCCCTCCTGGAACCACACTGCAGCGTCCTGGGTAACAGGTGCAATTGGAGAATGCCACATCTCATTAAAGAGGACATGAATAGCTGAACTTTACAAACATCCATTGACAGAGACTACTAACTACTGTTGGTTTATTTTTTCATCTACACCCATGTGGTTGTGGTGAGTTGGAAGAGCAATTCAAATGCACCAAGCAGTTAAAAGGCACTGAAAGCATAATGCTACATTGGCGTTGGGATGCCACCTCATTTGAATCCCAGTGCTGTTTTTATGCCATGTCACATACCCCAGCCTAAGATACTTTATCTATGGCAAAGAATCTGAGACAAAGTTGGCAACATGGTGGGAAACAGCCTAAAACTGACCAATGCAGCGTGTCAGCATGCTAAAGCAACTGGAAAGTGCTTGACAAACCTTGACTAGCCACTGCTAGCCACAACCTGGTCACTGTGAAGTAAGACACAATGTAAATATTTTGCTATGATTTTTCTGATCTCAGTACCTCTTATCAAAGTGTGTGTGTTGGGTGGCATGAAGGGCACTCAAGTTCCAACCAGCGGGTTAAGTAACCTGATTAAATTATTTTGCTGAAACCGGACAGGTGTTCTCTCCTCTTTCTTACCGCCTCTTCAGCTCCGTTGTGAAGAGTAGTGGCCACACAAGGTGGACTCCAAACACAAACAAAAAACAAAAAAAGGGTAAATTAGAAACCAATACAGTGCGCCCTCACTATTACGAACCTCGTGATACAGAACTCCCGGTTATAATGAATGGTTTCTGTGGCTCTCAACCATACTGTCAATGTACAGCTGTAGTGTACTATCTACTAACTATCACAATCATGGTCACAAAAAGAGAGAGAGAGGGAGAGGGAGAGGGAGAGAGACTTTTCCTAATCCCAATTTCGTGCAGTCACAAAGTGAGCAGGGGAGGCTAACAGTCCAGGCTAATAGTATTCAGTTCAGTACTATACCCGACACTTTCAAGCTTCTGTCTTCTGCTTGTCTTCCCCACCTGTGATTGTCCGCCCTGGCGCAGTACCGGAAGTCATTGGTAAGCTAACTAAATACTGTATACCCATCAGTTAAGGGAGTGTGCAGTCGGGGGTGAAGTGAGCTGTAGATGTATCACTGTGGTTCCTGATCATTTAATTTGGCATCCCTTGATATAAAGAACAAGGAGCTATAACGAACATGTGTTATGGTTCCCATTCTGTTTGTTACAGTGAGGGAGCACTGTACTTGTTCTTGGTGTGGAGTACACATGGGCACCATGAAACATATTTTGTGGGATTCCCTTAGGGCCCAACCATTATGGGAAACAATAAGGGCAAAGATAGATCCTCTACTAAACTTAGAAAGTGCAACTACTCCTGAGATATATCTTGTTGGGCAATATTGCAAAGCATTATTGACATCACAGAAGTACCACATTGCCATGTAGCAAGTGTTGAAGAAAAAAAAAAATTATTTGACATTGGAAGGATAACGTGGTCCCGCCCCACACAAAATGGCACAACGAAATTCTAGCCATACTAAGAAAAAAGAATATAATTGCCAGTACAAATAATCGGTTTAAAGGCTATCGAAATAGATGGTAAAACTGCATGGTTTGCTGTCTCTGGAAGCGAAACCTTTTAATGATGAGGGCTAAAGGGCACAGCACTGGCCCTTGAAATCTTATTGAAATGAAATGCATTCTCCTTTAGGCTTAATATAATGCAAAAACTGTTATATAACAAGGAATATCAACTGCAGTGTACCTTAACCTGTATTGAAATGTGAATGGGAGGGGTGTGTACTGTGTATGTATGTAATTGTATTGTGAAATGTATTATGATGTGTTTGTGTTACAAAAATCTTCCAGTAAAATACTGTATAACGGGAAATAGCCACTGTCTTTTTATTTTTGCTATTTTCGCTGGGTACCTATTAGCCTGGAAATATGACAATGAATATTAGGTGAATCACTATACAGTAGCAGCACTAGTGTTCCACCAGTGAAAATAATATGACATGAACATGTTGGATTTGCTCAGAGTGCTAAATATAACGGGCAAGAATTTAAACTGTTATACAGTATAGTAAATTAAAAAAAAAAAAATCTGACCACAGTGATGAGCTGTTTCACTGACCACTGACCACTGGCTGAGAGGGCACTCGTCAAGAGAAAATGTCTGACTAAAGCATCATTTCCTCCCCCTAGATTTCCTCTCAGTTTGGCTTCTCCCAACCTCAGGAACCATCCAGGCCGGTCCCATTCCTGGGGACCTCCAACAAAGAGGTGAAAGGGCTCCGGGAGGTTGGGGGGGGAGAGGGATTGCATCCCTCCAACCTTACCTCTGCACAATTCCTTTGCCATTCTGGGAGGACAGGGAAGCCAAGAGGAGGTACCCAGGGCAAAGGCCTCAAGAGGATAGGAGAGTCCCCCAGCCAAGGAGGAGGCAGTTGCTGGTGGGAGACTCCATAGTCAGGGGGATTGAGTTGGGGGCAGGGGAAGGGAGGGACAGGGTAGTACAGTGCATTTCAGGCACTTTGGTGGGGAGGACTGGAGGTCGGATCTTGGAGATCGCTAGGGAGGAGGAAGTAGGGAGAGAGTTAGATGATGTTTACCTGAGGAAACATAGAAACATGGAATTTGACGGCAGATAAGGACTGCTTGGCTTACCTAGTCTGCCCATTTCCCTACCTAACGGATAAGCTGTGGATCCTAGTTAACCAACAGCCTACTTCCTCCTACCCCCACTAGAATTGCCTTATGTCTCTCCCATGCATTCTTGAATTCCTCCACTGTTTTTGACTCTACGAATTTCTCAGGAAGGCTGTTCCATGTATCCACAACCCTCTCTTTGAAGAAATACTTCCTCACATTATCTCTGAGCCGTCCCCCCTCTATTTTCAAATTGTGCCCCCTTTTTTTTTTGCCCATCTTTTTCTGAAAGATGCTAGCCTCTTGGACTTTGCTGATTCCCTTGAGGTATTTGAAAGTTTCTGTCATGTTCCCCCTCTCCTTCCTTTCCTCAAGGCTATACATCTATAGTTCCTTTAGTCTTTCTTCATATGTCTTCTGATGCAGACCCTGCATCATTTTGGTTGCCCTCCTCTGGACAGCCTCCACCCTGTCTGTCTTTGTGGAGATGGGGTTTCCAGAACTGTACACAGTACTCCAGATGTGGTCTTACCAACTGTCTGTACAGAGGGCAACAACTTCCTGTTTTCTACAGGTGATGCCTCTCCCTATGCATCCCAGTATCCCCCAGCCCTCCTTACTGCCTTCTCACATTGCTGGCCTATCTTTAGGTCATCTGATATGACTACCCCAGGTCTCTTTTCATTTTTGTTGTTGTCAGTATCTCACCCACAATTGTGTACTCTTCCCCTGGGTTTTTGTTTCCCAGGTACATTACTTTGTACTTCTTTGCATTGAATCTAAGCTGCCATACATTTAACCATTCCTCCAACCTTGCCAAGTCCCTTTTCTTCCTTTCCACCCCACCTTGTGTATCAACCCTGTTGCAGATATTTGTGTCATCTGCAAAGAGACATACTTTCCCTTCCAGTCCCTCTGCAATGTCACTTATAAAGACATAAAAAGGACCGGCCCCAGTACTGAACCCTGCAGTACCCCACTAGTAACCATCCTTTCTTCACTGCGGACTCCATTTACTATTACCCGCTGTGTCCTGTTTTCCAACTAGTGTTTTACCCAGGCTACCACCTTAGGACCCACTCCCAGGCTGGCTAGTTTGTTTATTAATCTTTTGTGCGGAACTGTGTCAGATACCTTGCTAAAGTCTAGGTAGGCCATGTCCACAGCCCCTCCCTGGTCTACTGCTTTGGTCACCCAGTCAAAAAAATCAATTAGATTTGTCTGACATGACCTTCCCGCTGTGAATCCATGCTACCTTGGGTCCTGTGCCCCACTGGCCTGTAGATACGCCACAATTATTTCCTTCAGAAGTGATTCCATCATTTTCCCTACCACTGAGGTCAAACTGACAGGTCTGTAGTTTCCTGCCTCTGTCTTGCTCCCACTTTTGTGAAGGGGAATCACATCCACCCTCCTCCAGTCCACAGGTACCACCGCATCCTCCCATGATTTATTAAAAAGAGTAGTCAGTGGTGTTACTAGTTCTTCCCTTTGTTCTTTTAAAATTCTAGGGTGAATCCCATCAGGCCCCATTGCTTTATCCACCATCAGTTTTAAGAGTTCTTTCAGAACCCTTTCTTCTATGAAAGGACTAATATCAACCCCCCTATCCAGAGTGCTTCTATTGACCAGATTAAGTATTTCCCCCTCTTTTGCATTGTGAATACTGAGCAGAAGTATTCGTTCAGTATCCCTGCTTTTTCACTGTCGCTCTCTGCCCAACCACCTTCCTCTTTGTTCAGCCTCAGTGTCCCTGCCTTAGTCTTTCTTTCCTCCCTAATGTACCTATAAAAGGTTTTATCCCCCTTCTTAACCGAGTTGGTTATCTTTTCCTCGGTTTGGGCCTTTGCTATTCTGACTGCCTTACCCGCTTCCTTCTGCTTTAACTGGTACCATTCTCTGTCCTGCTCCTTCTGTGTTTCCTTATACTTCCTGAATGCTATCTTTTTTTCCCTTACTTTCCTGCCACTTCTTTTGAGAATCGTAGTGTTTTTTTTCTTTCATTTTGATTTGTTTAGTTGCTTCACACAAAGACTTGTTGCCTCTGTGATGGCA
This sequence comes from Neoceratodus forsteri, assembly GCA_016271365.2. Taxonomy (NCBI): domain Eukaryota; kingdom Metazoa; phylum Chordata; order Ceratodontiformes; family Ceratodontidae; genus Neoceratodus; species Neoceratodus forsteri. The sequence continues at coordinate 517,926,854 of CM028136.1, read as the reverse complement.
GTTTTGATGTTTCCCCATTGTTGCTCCACCCCACCTTCTTGCCTGTTTGCTAGTGCTTTTCTGAGACACTCTCCCATTTTGACAAAATCAGCCCTTCTGAAGTCCAGTACCTTCACTTTTGTGTGGCTTGACTCTGCAGCTAAGTTTATCGTGAACCACACTGTTTGGTGGTCGCTTGTTCCCAGATTGCTAACCACTTCAAGATCAGAGATCCTCTCTCCATCCCCATTTGAGAGTACCACGTCTAAGATTGCTCTGTCCGGAGTGAGTTCCAAAACTAGCTGTCTGAGGCATGCCCCCTTTAGGACTTCGAGAATGGCCCTGCTCTTGGATGTGGCTGCAGCAAAGGTGCTCCAGTCAACATCTGGCATATTCAGATCCCCCATCAGCAATATCTCCCCTTTCTCTGCCATCCCAAGGATGCCTTCTTTCATTTCCTTGTCCATTTCCTCCCCCTGGAGACGGGGGTCTGTATACAACCCCTGTGCAGATTGTGGAGCCATTTCCAGTCTCCAGGGTGACCCACAGTGCCTCCTCTCCTCCCTGTTTACCCTTTAGTTCTGTTGCTTTTATCCCTTCTCTTACATAGAGAGCTACTCCTCCTATTCTTCCCTCCCTGTCCCTCTTGTAGATTTTATACCCTGGTATGTTGACATCCCAGTCATGGTTTTCTGTGTACCATGTTTCTGTGACTGCCACAATATCCAGGCATCCCTCTTCAATCAAGACCACCATTTCAGGGAGCTTTTTACCTAGACTACGGGCATTGGTACTCATTACCCTCCATTTTTTTATGGCTTTATTTCTTTTTGCCCCATCCCTGTCCCTACTGCCTTTCTCTTTTTCTCCATTTACCCCTGCCCTTCTCCCTAATGACTGCTCTATTTTGGTGTTTCCCTCACTAATTACCATGATTTTTTGGGGGGGGCTAGGATGTCCCTTTTCCTCTTCAGTGCCTCCCCCCTTGGCTAGTTTAAATGTTTGCCATTGAAGCATTTAAACCTATCACCTAGGATCCTGGTTCCCCTCCAGGATAGATGCAAATCATCACACCTGTATAGGCCTGCATCCCTCCAGGTGGAGCCCCAGTCCCCAATGAAGCCAAATCCCTGAGCTCTGCACCAGTCTGGCAAGGGAAGCTGTAGGGGTAGTGCAGGATAAGTTTCGGGAGCTGGGGAGGGGCCTGAAGCAGGTAGCTCACACAGTGGCCCTCACAAGTGCTATCTGTGCATGGTCAGAAGAAGGCTAGGGCACTCCACACTAGGTCTCTCAAGGAGTGGTTGAAGGCATGATGCAAGCAGGAGGGCTTTGGCTACATCAGGGACTGGGGTCACACCTGGAGGAATGGAGACCTGTACAAGAGAGACAGCCTCCATCCATCCAGGAGTATAATAGTAGTCCTGAGTGGAAGGAGGGGGGACAGCTCGCATAATTTCATCTGAGAGCTGCACACTCACGCAGGGTAGATAGACCAAAATGGCCTGTTTTTGCTGGCATTTTCATATGGTCATATGTTTATGTGCTTAAATGCTACTTTGACGAGCATTTGAACTAGCCAAGGGGGAAGACAGAAAGACTGAGGGAGGCAGAGGTTGCCCCCCCCCCCAAACTAGTGCAACAGGAAAGGTTACCAATCCAAGGAGAAGAAATTCCCTGGAGGTTGATGGACGCAAAAAGAAGGGTAGGGCAGGCAAGTATGGAGGAGGAACTTCAGTGTGAAGAGAGGGGAAGGAGGGAAGGCAGGAAACAATGTAACAGGAGAGGGCAGGATTGGGGTAACAGGGTGGCAAGGGGGGGAAGTAGGAAGGGGAGGCAGGTTAGAGGGAGAGAGGGACAAAGTGAATGGAAAGCCATGTGTGCCAATGCAAGGAGTCTGGAAAACAAAATTCCTGACCTGGAGGCAATCATTGCGGAGGCAGACCTGGATCTGGTGGCCATAATGGAATCATGGTACATGGGCAATCACAGCTGGGAAGTTGCCATCCCAGGCTACACCATGTTCCAGAAGGACAGGTCAGGGAGGAAAGGTGGAGGAGTTGTTTTATATTTGAAGGACAGTATAAGGGCCACTGAGATACAGAGGGACAGTGAAGGGCTGGAGGTACTATGGATTAGCCTAGAGATGGGGTCCAGGGCCATTGTCTGCACAGGGGTGGTGTACAGGCCTCCAGCATAGGGGGAGGATTTAGACAGAGCCCTGGGGAAAGTCATTAGCAAAATGGCCAGCAAGGGGGAAATTTTGATACTGGGGGAGTTTAATCTGCTGGATGTAAATGGGGCATTCTTGACACAGCTACATCAAGAGGCAGGGCCATCCTCGACTCCTTACATGGGGCATTTCTCAAGCAGCTAATTTTGGAACCCACTAGGGACAGGGCAGTGTTGTACTTAGTACTTACAAACAGATACTGCATTGCTGACATCACAGTGATAGTCGCCTGGGTACAAGTGACCACCATACTGTATGGGTTGGCATGAGGATAGGACAGGAAAGCAAACACACTAAGACAAGGGCCCTAGACTTCAGGAGGGCAGATTTTAAAAAATTGGAAACTACCTCAGAGAATGCCTTGAAGTTGGTAGAGACAAATGGGGTGTGGAGGCTCTGTGGAGAAGAATTAAGGAGGGTACAGCCTAGGCAATTGTGTGCTGTCTGAAGGAAGTGAAAAAGGGAAAGAGGAGGAAGAGCCCATTTTGGTTCTCTTAAGGAGGTGGCAAAGACAGTGAAGGAGAAGAAAACAGCATTTAGAAAGTACAATGTGACCTAGAAGGATGAAGACAGAGAGGTATATCTGGCAAAACAAAGGGAGGCAGGAAGGAGGGTGAGGGTAGCTAAACCACTAACTGAGGAGAGGATAGCATAGGACGTAAAAAACAGAGACAAGACCTTCTTCAGGTATGCAGGGGAAGAGCAAGACAAGGGGAGGGATAGTGAGAATTTGGAGGGCAGGGTAAGTGTGCACAGGAAGATCAAGAGGAAGCGGAAATACTAAATGATTACTTCTGCTTGGCCTTCATGCTAGAGGGTGGGGGAATGAACCAGCATGCTGCAATAAACAATGGGGGGGGGGGCACAAATCCATCCTCAGTGGAGAGGCTCCAGAAGGGATCAGAAGCCTTAAAAGAGAATAAGGTGATGGGATCAGATGGGATTCATCCAGGGGTCCTAAAGGAACTGAGTATGGTGCTGGCCACCCCTCTGGCAGTGCTTTTTAGCATCTCAGTGGAGATGAGGGAAGTTCCCAGAGGACTGGAGGATGGCCGATGTGGTCCCTCCATACAAAAGCGGTAGTAGAGAGGATGCTAGCAACTACAGGCCAGTCAACTCTAACATAATCAGTGGGGAAGCTAATGGAGACACTACTGAAGGAGAGGCTCGTGGAGCACCTTGAGGCATAAAGGCTGCAGGACCACCAGCAGCATGGTTTCACAGGGGTGAGGTCTTGTCAAACTAATCTCATAGATTTCTTTGACTGGGTACCAGGGAGGTAGATCAAGGGAGAGCAGTAGGCGTGGCTCTCTGGACTTCAGTAAGGCTTTTAACACTGTGCTGAATAGAAGGTTAGTTAAGAAGCTAAGCACTTGGGGGTTGGGGAGAAAGTGACAAACTGGGCATTAAACTGGTTAAGGGATAGGAGACAAAGGGTGGTGGTAAATGGTAATTACTCAGACATTTGGAGAGTGACTAGTGGGGTGTCACAGGATTCATTGCTGGGATTAGTCCTGTTCAATGTCTTCAAAGGCGACGTTGCAGAGAAGCTTGAGGGAAAGGTGTTTCTCTTTGCGGATTATACAAAGATCAGCAACAGGTTGACATACAAGAAGGGGTGGAAAGAATGCAAATGGGTCTGAGGAAGCTAGAGGAATGGTCTAGGGGATGGCAGCTGGGTTTCAGTGCCAAAAAGTGCAAGGTTATGCACTTAGAGTTGTGAACCAAGGGGCTGTGTATAAGATGGACACAGTGGAGCTTACAGTCACCAAACAAGGAAGAGACCTATGAGTCATCATTTCTGATGACCTCAAGGTGACTAGGCAGTGTGACAAAGCAGTGGGAAAGACTATCTGGATGCTGAGGTGCATTGGGAGAGGGATTTCTTGCAGGAGGAGGGAGGTGGTGCTGCCATTTTATCACTCACCGGTGATGCCCCATCTGTAGTACTGTGTCTAGTTCTGGAGGCTGCACCTCTGCAAGGACATTAAAAGTGTAGAGGCAGTACAGAGAAGGGCAACCAAAATGGTGAGGGGGCTGCACAAGAAGCCATACAAAGAAAGGCTGCAGGAACTCAACATGTACTCCCTGGAAGAGAGGAGAGAGAGAGAGAAGTGACATGATTGAAACCTACAAGTACCTCACAGGAGTGAACAAGGTGCAAGTGGAGGGTCTGTATCAGAGAAAGGAAGGCACTAGAACATGGTGGCATGCAATGAAGCTAAGAGGGGAAGCTTAGGAGAGATGTGTGGAAATACTTCTTAACAGAAGGGGTGATGGATGAGTTGAACAGCCTGTCAGAGGAGGTAGTGGGGACAAAGACAGTGAGGAGCTTGTGGGCTAGGTACAGCAGCATATCTGGTAGGGGAACTAGGGGGGAGGAACTGACAACTATGACCAACCAGGGTCAATGGTGATGGAATAGGCAGGGACAAGGGGCAGACCAGATGGGCCTAGATGTCCTTTTCTGCTGACAAAAGCTATGTTTGTATGTAGTGTGGAGTGGCATTCCTTAGATGAGGAGCCAGAAGAAACAGAGTTTGTCAGTAGAAAAGGACCATTTGACCCTCCCAGTCTGCCCAGAAGGTCCCTGTCTAATCTATCTCTGCAGACCCTAACTGGTCTCCAGTGACCCTCCCTGACTCCCTGCCCATTTCCTTATATTCCCCTATGTCTACCCCATGCATGCTTGAAGACCCCTACTCTTTTTGCCTCCACTTCTTAAACTGGCAGTCTACTCCAGGCAACTAACACTCTTTCAGTGAAATAGTACTTCCTCACATCCCTCCTAAACTTATCCCCTCCAGCTTCTTCGCATGCCCTCTGGCCCTGGTACTCTTCCTTATATGAAGGTGACTCCCCTCCTGCACCCAGTTCACCCCCATGAGGTACTTGCAGGTCTCTATCCTGTCCCCTCTCGCTGTCCTGTCTTTCAGAGTGTGTATGTTAATGTCATTTAGTCTCTTCTTGTAGGGTTTTTGGTGCAACCCCTGTACCATTTTTATTGCCCTTTTTTGGACTACTTCCACCCTATGTCCTTTCGGAGGTGTGGCCTCCAGAACTGGACACAATACTCCAGGTGGGCTCTCACCAGTGATGATATAGTGGCAACACCACCATCCTCCTCCTCTTCCTGCTAGAGATCCCTTTTTCTATGCAGCCCTAAGTTCCCCTGATCCTACCCTCTGATTTGTCACACTGCCGTGCAACTTTGAGGTCATCAGATATGATAACCCCAAGGTCACTTCCCTACTTAGTTACTGACAGTACCTCTCCCATCCCCATCCTATACTCAGTTCTGTCCTATGTCTTAGGTGCATGAGTTTGCATTTTTTAGCATTGAGCCCCAACTGCCACACTCTTGACCACTCCTTGAGTTTCCCCAAATCCCTATGCATACTTTCTACCGCTTCCTTATTGTCCAGTTTATTACAGATTTTGGTATCATTGCAAAAAGGCATACATTCCCTTCCAGTTCCCCTTCAGTCACTTTTGAAGACATTGAAGAAGACCAGTCTCAGTACTGAGCCCTGCGGCATCCTGCTGGTGATTCTCCCATCATTACAGTGAGTGCCGTTAGCCACTGCCCTCTGTTGCCCACCCAATAACCAGTTTCTAACCCAATTCACCGCTTTGGATCCCACCCCTAGGCTGTTTAGTTTCTTAATCAGTCTCCTGTGCAGCACGGCGTTGAAGGCTTTGCTAAAGTCCAGACAGGCGACGTCCACCACCCCAGCCTGATCTATTTCAGTGAGCACTCAGTTAAAGAACTCAATCAGATTTGTGTGACATGACCTCCCCCAGTGAATCCATACGTTCATGCTGCTTTGCCCTTGCAGTCCATTGATTCAAAGTTGATTGTACATCTCACCCGCCATTTTCTATTTTATGTCTTCACGTGGCTGGCACATTGCTCACCAGCTCTGTATTCTGTAACATACATTATGGTTCTCACCAGCTCTGTATTTTTATATCTTATATTATGTTTTTAATCCTGTTCTTTGACTATGCTTTATATGTATCTGTGATGTTCTATTGTATTTTGCTTGTCTTTATTGATTTGCTTGTCTTGTAACCTTCTGGGTTGTACCAACAAATAGGTGCATTTATGTCTAGTGTACTTACCTGGTCAATAAAAGCTAATAAATAAGATACTCTGCCAACCTTTCCTGTAACAGTGTTTCCCCACCACTGAGGCGAGGCTCACTGGCCTATAGATACTAGCCTTTTCCCTGCTGCTATCCTTATGTAGAGGGACCACATCTGGTCTCCTACAGTCCTCTGGAATTGCATCTGATTCCAGTGAGCTGTTGAATAAGGTTGTTAGTATAGCAGCCACCACCTCCCTGAGTTGTTTCATTCCCCTTGGGTATATCCTGTCCGGTCCCATAGCCTTGTCCCATTTCAGAGCTGAAAGTCCTATCAAGACTCTTTCCTCTAAAAATGAACTTGAGTCCGCCTCCCCTCCCCCTTTGTTTCTGCTGTTCACTGGTAGTCTGTCATCCTCCTTCCCTCTCCCTCCACTGTGAAGATTTAGCAGACATACCTGTTTAGCATGTCTGCTTTCTGTTGATCTGCTTCTGCATAGTCTCCCTCTGCTGCCCTCCTTATCCTCAGTGTCCCTTCCCTTGCTGTCCTATTTTCA